>CM031241.1:117125651-117446163 GCA_018340775.1 Taxus wallichiana var. yunnanensis | reverse complement strand
TCTCCATCTGAATTTGGTTCTCTAGTTGTCCTACTATTTGCAAATAGGTGAAATATTGTAGTTTGAGTTAGTGTATGGCTGCCGCAGATGCTATAGTTTACAAATAGAAGCTTGTGGGGCGAAACCAACTACGCTTGACACATTATGGTGGCCAGGTGAGCACGCTATCGAGGTTTTGTTTTGGTTCCTATGCTGCTACCCATGCTTTTGGGCTACCTCATATGGGCATAGTCCCTTAAGATCCCTGAGGCCAAAATATGTTTTATCTTCGATGGGTGATTTCTCAGACTTCGTGGCACCTAGAGATGTATCGTTAGTTCCGATACCTCCATGTCAAGGCCCTCTACAAAAGACTCTAGTGGTTTTCTCCATCTCCATTTTCTTATCTCGTTGTCCTACTATTTGTAAACTAGTGAAATACTCCACGGTCTGAGTCAGTGTAAGGTTGTCCATTGCCAATCACCTAAATAATATAGGTGGTTCATACAATATAGGTGGTGAAATGATAATTTTAATAAGATATTTTTACAATATAGGTGGTGAAATGAGAGTTTATGTTTTTTTCCTTTCTAATATTTAATTTCTCTTAGATTCACTTGGCTTCGAGAATAATAAATTCTCTCTTTGATGCAACCACGTGAAGGTGGAAGCTTTTTGGCACCAAAACCTACATAAACTTTGTTAGTAAGCAATTAAATAGAATTTTCAATCATACAAAATTTAAACAAAATCATTTAAGTAATTATTCAAATTAAATTCATGAAGAACATATCTTTGCAAATTCAATCTAATGAACCACAAGGATCAGCTCTATTCTTGAAAGTAGCAGAATTGCTTCATGATTTGAATCACGAACCTTTCATGATTCTTGTTTGATTGCTGACCTCGATATTTGATAAATTTAATATTTGTTGCGAGGACCAAATGTGAATAGTGAAGTATCTTCCGATGTACTTCATAGTCTACAAACAACGAAATGTTTTATTTTTTGATAGGATATCATCGAAGCCAAGTTCTAGTCACTACCTCGACCCGGTGGGATACAAAAGGTCTTCACCATCAATGATTGTTGAAGTCAACTTTTTCCCCTCTACCAATGAGACAAGAAGTAGTTTGTTCCTGTTCATTAAATTCCATCGCAATAGCTGCAAAACGTGCCCTATGTATCACAAAGTAAAATTGTTCATTCAATTTAAAAATACATTAATATTTGACCATTTAATAATTTATAAATCTAAAACATGGCATGTACATATATGTATGTACCTTGTTTCACTAAATCGAGAGACTTGGTCAAAGTCGTGTGATGTTGTCATTTGATCCTCAAGACCTGCCGCAAGTTGTAATGCTCGTGGAACTTTATGTGTGTTGAGTGTAATTAGAGGTCTACATGTCCATTCATCCACCCACCGTGTGACTCACATTCATTCCATGAAAAAACAATGCATGATATACAAAATCATGACATGCACTAGTATAAATAGTCCAAGCATTTGCATCGAACTATGGAATGAGTGCATATTAATTCATCCTACGGCTATCATACAATCTTCAAAGGTTTCCGATGTTTTCCTCTATCAACAAAAATATCTACGAACCGTGGATCTCCTTGAGATTCATGGCCCATATTCTTGACACGAGTAATCAACAATGTTTTTTACATCTGCAAATTTAGCACCATCCTTGAACTTTAACTCTTCTCTTGCAGTGCTCTTTTCACACATGATCTGCACCATCATGCTCTCCTTTTCCATGCCCTACATATTTCATAATAATGATCTCAATATGGAATTAGAATAGCTTCGCCACTTCGAGGGGGCAACCTCCAAACCATATAATAAGACTCAAATGCTCAAATGATAATGAAATACTACCTATAATCCCCTATATATTAAGCATGAGAAAGTATAAATGATATAATAAAATGATATGGTAAGCCACAAGTCGGCTACTCATATCCTAATACAAGCAATAGGTTAAGGGCGTAGCATGCCCTTCCCCTTCAAACCAATGTTGTCCTCAACGTTGAATAATCCTAGATGTTGCTACAAAAAACCTTCATCCTCCCAGGTTGCATCTTCTATGCTCAGATTCTTCCACTTGATCAGATATTCCTTAATGTCTCTAGTTCTCAGCCTCTTAGTACGTGTTTGCAGAATCTTCTCTGGCTCCAAAATGATTCTTCCTTCCTCGTCAAGTTCTAGTAACTCTTGTCTGGCTTCAAATTTCTGTCCAATAACCTTCTTCAGGCATGAAACATGGAATATTGGGTGTATGTGTGAAGATGGAGGCAACTCTAGTTTATAAGCAACACTACCAATTTTCTGTAGAACCTGATAAGGGCCATAATATTTAGGAGCAAGTTTGTTGTCCTTTTTCTATTGCTTTAGGGACATCTTTTTAAGGTTGGAGACGTACAAAAACCCAGTCACCAATTTCAAAATGTCTTTCACTACGGTGTTGATCTGCTTGTTGTTTCATCTTGTTTTGTGCTAATGCTAAATTCTCCTTCAAACTAGCCAAAACTTGTTGTTGATGTTGAATGTGTTCCTCAACATCTCTGACCTTAGTTTGCACCCTCAAGGAGGAAGTGATAGAAGGTGGATGGTAACCATATAATGCTAAAAATGGGGTCATTTGAGAAGAGGTATGAAAAGATGTGTTATACCACCATTCTGCAGTGGTAGCCATTTAATCCACCTTTCTTGCTTATCTGATACAAAACAACGTAGATACCCCTCTAAGCATTTGTTGACCACTTCCATTTTCCCATCAGTTTGAGGATGATAAGATGAACTGTGAGCTAGTTGAGTACCCAAACATGAAAATAATTCCGTCCAAAAATTACTTGTGAAAATAGGATCACGATCACTTACAATTATCTTTGGGGTTCCATGTAGCCTTTGAACTGTCTCCAAAAAAAGTTGCTGATGTCAGACTAGCTACAAATGGATGTGATAGGGCACAAAAATGGGCATATTTTGTGAGCCTATCCACAATCACAAAATAACATTCTTACCCTCTGAACAAGGCAATCCGGTGATGAAATCCATGGAGACCTCCTCCCATCTCTGGCTAGGAATTGGTAAGGGTTGCAATAGACCTAGTGTCTTAATTGTTTCCCCTTTGTTCTGTTGGCACACTAAACACTCTGATACAAACTTTTGTACATCCCCCTTGAGTCCTTCCCAAAATAATTCTCTTTTTATTCTATGATATGTCTTCAAAACCCAGAGTGTCCTCCAATAGTGAGGCATGTAGCTCTGCAAGAATCTTATGCTTTAACTCAAAATCTTTACTCAAGTATAACTTATCCTTGTACCATAGGGCATTACCTTTCCACTCAAATTTGTTAGATGTCATAGATCCTTGCTTGATATTCTGTATTAGAGATTGTGTATCCTTGTCTTGATCCCATTCCAATCTTGCTTCATCCACCCAATCGGCCGTCAACATGGACATTCCACATAGTAAGGCATCTGCGGATGTATCCCTTCTAGACAACGCATCAACTACTACATTTTCTTTACCCTTTTTGTATATGATTTCAAAATCATAACCCAACATTTTGTTACCCACTTTTGTTGTTCCTCAGATGATAACCTTTGCTCCAAAAAAGTATTTGAGACTATCATGATCAGTTTTTACCTTGAAGTGTCTACCCATGAGATAGGGCCTCCATTGAAAATTCTGACCATGAAGAATAGCCATCATTTCTTTCTCATAGATAATGTTTGAAAGCGATCTTTTCCTTTGAATTGGATACTCTCAAATGCAATTGTCTTCCTTCTTTTCATTAGAACTACTCCCATCCACGATCCTGAAAGCGAGCATAAGATTGGAAGTTTTCAAGGTTTTTTTGAAGTTTTGAGGCTTTAGAAATAAGTTCCCGGCTTCTTTTGAATGGATTAGGCTTCCTTCAGGTTTGAGACAAAGGAAAATGCAAATGGTACATTTAAAATTCCTTTCAATAAAATGTTGATCCTTGTTTTTCATCGAGAATGCGGTGAATGGGGTTCTCCTTCAAACTAGCCAAATCCTTGGCTTGTTGATGTTGAATGTGTTCCTTTGAGTACTCTCGACCTAGTTTATGAACCCACGAAGAGGAAGTGATAGAAGGTGGATGGTAACCATATAATGCTAAAAATGGGGTCATTTGAGAAGAGGTATGAAAAGATGTGTTATACCACCATTAAACTCGCTATGGGTAGGGCCATTTAATCCACCTTTCTTGCTTATCGATAAAAACAACGTTAGGATACCCCTCTAAGCATTTTTTGACCAATTCCAATTTGCCCATCATGTTTGAGGATGATAAGATGAAGATGCTTCCCATGAGCTAGCTGAGTACCCAAACATGAAAATAATTCCGTCCAAAAATTACTTGTGAAAAGGATCACGATCACTCATTATCTTTGGGGTTCCATGTAGCCTTTGAAATCCCATCTCAAAAAAATAAATTTAACTTGTTTAAATAGCTAAATGGATGTGATAGGGCACAAAATGGGCATATTTTTGAGCCTATCCACAATCAAAAATAACATTCTTACCCTCTGAACAAGGCAATCAGTGATGAAATCCATGAGACCTCCTCCCATCTCTCCAAGATAGGAATTTAGTAAGGGTTCAGTTACAGGACACAGTGGTGTCTTAATTGTTTCCCCTTTGTTACTTGTTGGCACACTAAACACTCTCACGATACAAACTTTTGTACATCCCCTTGAGTCCTTCCCAAAAATAATTCTCTTTTTATTCTATGATATGTCTTCAAAAACCCAGTGTCCTCCAATAGGTGAGGCATGTAGCTCTGCAAAAAGAATCTTATGCTTGAAATCTGAATCTTTACTCAAGTATAACCTATCCTTGTACCATAGGGCATTACCTTTCCACTCAAATTTGTTAGATGTCATAGATCCTTGCTTGATATTCTGTATTAGAGATTGTGTATCCTTATCTTGATCCATTCCAATCTTGCTTCATCCACCCAATCGGTAATCAACATGGACATTCCACATAGTAAGGCATCTGCGGATGTATCCCTTCTACAACGCATCAGTCTACTACATTTTCTTTACCCTTTTTGTATATGATTTCAAAATCATAACCCAACATTTTGTTACCCACTTTTTTGTTGTTCCTCGATGATAACCTTTGCTCCAAAAAAATTATTTGAGACTATCATGATCAATTTTTACCTTGAAGTGTCTACCCATGAGATAGGGCCTCCATTGCTTGATTGACATAAAGAATAGCCATCATTTCTTTCTCATAGACAGGTTTGAGTAGATATTTTCCTTTGAATTGGTGACTCTCAAATGCAATTGGTCTTCCTTCTTGCATTAGAACTACTCCCAATCCTAATCCTGAAGCGTCACATTCAACAATGAAGGTTTTTGAGAAGTTGGGAGTAGCCAAAACTGGGGTGTTGCACATGGCTTCCTTCAGTTGCTCAAAGGATTTAGTGGCTACGTCTATCCAATGGAAGGCATCCTTCTTTAGCAATGCAGTGAGTGGGGTTGTTATTCTACCATATCCCCTCACACAAATCTTCTGTAGTACCCTGTTAGTCCTAGGAACCCATGAAGATTTTTGAGATTTTTGGGCCTTGGCCATTCCACCATAGCTTTGATCTTCGAGGATCAACTTTGACACCTTCATGGGATACTAATGTGACCCAAGTACTCTACCTCTTGTACACCAAAAGAACATTTGGATGGCTTTGCATAGAGAGTATGTTTCTCCAAAACTTCCAACACTTTATTTACATGTTGTAAGTGTTCTTCCCATGTCTTATTGTAAATCAATATGTCATCAAAGAAAACTAATACAAATTTCCTTTAAAATGGCCTAAAAATAGTGTTCATCAAGCTTTGAAAGGTTGAGGGCGCATTTGTAAGACCAAAAGGCATTACCAAAAACTCATAATGGCCCTCATGAGTCCTAAAAGCCATTTTATGAACATCTTCCTCTTTTATTCTAATTTGATGGTACCCAAACGAAGATCTAATTTTGTGAAATAAATAGCACCATGCAATTCATCAAGTAAATCATCAATTACTTGGAATAGGAAACTTATCTTTGATGGTGTACTTGTTGAGTTCTCGATAATCTGGACACATCCTCCATGTTTCATCCTTCTTACGTACCATGACCACTGGTGAAGAATATGCACTCTGGCTATGCCTGATGATACCTGCCTTCAACATTTCCTCAACCATTTTCTCGATCTCACTTTTATGGGAATATGGGTATCTGTATGGTCTGATGTTAGGTGTTTGGCTCCTTGGAATCAACTGAATGGCATGATCATGATCCCTAACTGGTGGTAGTCCCTTTGGAATTGCATCAAAAATAGATGAGTGAGCATCAACAATCTTATGAAGATCGGGTGGCATTGAAGACTCTATATTTTGTACTTCTATGGAAAATAACTTTGCTATAAATCCATCTACTCCTTTTCTAGAGAACCTTCTGCATCTGATGAGAGCTAATAATCTGTGGAGACTTAGCTACCATCCCATTCAATTGTATTGTCCTTCCATCTGAATGAAATCGCATGAACAATTCTTGGAAATTCATCTCTATAGTACCTAAGGTTGTGAGCCATTGGACACCCAAAACAATATCTACCCCTCCCATAGAAATAGCAAACATAGGTGAGTCTAACATGTAGTCTCCCATGGAAATCTTGATACTATGGCACTTTCTGTGCACTTGATTGTCCCACCATCCATAATCATAACTTGCATTTCTGGAGCTGGTAAATAAAACAATTGAGGCGGGCAACTAACTTACTATTTATGAAGTTATGAGTACTCCCCGAGTCAATCAACACCATCACCTTCTTTTTTTTTGAGATAGCCATAACCTTGAGTGTTTGAGGAGTACTAATATCTAACAATGCATGGCAAAATTGTAGGTTGGTGATCCTCTACTTCATCTTCTACTTGGTTCCTCACCTCTCCTATAATTTCAGCTTCCTCATCATCCTCATTACCTCCATCATATAGAACAACTTCTTCTCGGCACATTTGTGTCCCGGTCCATATTTGCTATCACGGTTAAAACATAATCCTTTTGCTCTCTTTTCTTCCATTTGTTGAGGAGTCGAGTCTAATTGGCCTAGAAAATGAAGGGGAGAGATACTACGGTCTCTGGTGTTAATGAAAGGTGGCCTCCTACTACAAAAAATTTTTTCCTCTGCTTACGTGCCATGATAATAGAATCGAAAGAAAGCTTGAGTGGATTAAACATACGTACCTCATGCTCGATGTGGTCCTTAAGACCCCAAGAAATAGGTCATTGATTCTCTTACGGAATATTCTCCACCCTTAAGGATAGGTTTTGGAATTGATGCACATAATCTTTGACTGATCTGTTTTCCATAACTTTGCTAATTGACTAAAGTAGTTCTTTGAAACACTTGGAACTATAGTGCAATTGCAACTCCTCGGTAAAAACTATCCAAGTGACACCGAGACCATTCTTCTGCCTCTGAGCACATAACCATCGATACCAAACAAATTGGTCTTGGTTCAAGATATAGGGATGCCAATGTCACCTTTTGTCTTGATGGTGTTTGATGTAACTCAAAGAAGTTCTCCATTTGATTTATCCAATTCAGGGGATCCTTACCATCAAATTTGCGCATATCCACTTTCGGCATCATGTTCCGTGGTTGCGAATAAGTTGGATTCTGATTGGGCTGGAAAAGTGATCCAACATGGTTATTTTGTCCATGATTTTGAACTAAAGATCCTCCTTGGTTGATATGGGCTGGATTTGGGCCATACTTGTTTACCCTTTACATGTTGCATGATATCATCCAATGATGATTGATTTGGTCTATGTCTCCTTTAGAGGCCATCTCAGATTGTACATTTCATGCAACTCATACTCAAGTTGGCTCACCTTATGATCAACTGAGGTAAACCCTAGTGTTGAGGAATCTGTATTTACCCCTTCTGACTCCATCTCTTCAATCACTACCCCATCTTTATCTGGGGTTTTACCCAGAGTAACTAGGATTCTTTTTGCTCTTGTGGAAGGCCCCATGATGATCAAACCTTAGGGTTTAGGGTTTCGATACAAATTTCGGTAAAAGGAAAAAACATAGAGAATATACTAATACTATTTTTTTGAGAGCTTTCCGAAAATGTAAAGAACTTGAAAAATTTCCACAATTTGCACCCTAGGGAGCGATTTTATGAAAAACCCTAAATTTGTAATAACTTTTGCAAAATAAATCAAAAAAGTCTAAAATTTTCAGGGAACCTTACTTGAAATGTTTCACAACTCTGGTAAAAATATCTCCCACCAATTCACTCTGGTTCGCAATATATGGTGGAAACAAAAAATTAGGGTTTTTGCCCTAATTTTGGCCCAGATCGCAGCTCTGATACCACTTGTAATGAAATTACTTGTATAATTCAGATTATGAGAGCAACAATAGAACACCAAATAACACAATATTTCAGAATAATGATCTCAATATGCAATTAGAATAGCTTCGCCACTTCGAGGGGCAACCTCAAACCATATAATAAGACTCAAATGCTCAAATGATAATGAAATACTACCTATAATCCCTATATATATACTATTCATATTAAAAATTGTCTTGTTGATTTTTTTAAAATATTAATAAATTTTTGAATATTTTTGTGGGACATTTTCCACACTCCTGAACATGATGTCTTATATGCAAAATGACGATTTATGAAAAAAAATCATAATGTTTGAAAATTCAACATGATGCTTACATTGACAACGCAAGTGGTATCTGAGTGATTGATTTTCACAATAGATGTGTAATATTTCTCATTTGAAAGAATCTTTGGCTAATGTTATTTGTGAATTTTCATTCTTAAATTTAGAGAACAATTCTGTTTGAGTCATATCTAATAAATGTTTTCACATGATTCACGATTACTGAAACCTATTCTTCTTTTGGGGTTTAGGGTTTGGTGACACCCTTGTGTTCTCATTCCAAAATTTTACAATTAATTATTTTATAATATCGGATGGTATTCTTGTCTTTTCATGGAAGTGGGATTTAGGTTTTAGGAAATCTCAGTGTTAGTGTTATTGGGACTTAGGCGTTTATGTCTCTCTAAGGATTTAGGATTTCATTAGTGTTTTTCTATTTAGCTTTTAAAGATTTAGTTTTTCTAATAAGTGTTTATTAATTGTTTTATCACTTTATACAATTAGGTTCGAGTTCGCACCCCATGTAGCATTAGAATTTATCTTTGGTGTTTTTGGTTTAGGTCTTAGTTTGGTATGTTTTATGTTTGTTTTTAGGGATTAGGCATATATGATCATAGGGTTAGATGTTCTTAATCCTAGGGTCTTCATTATAGGTCTCATCTTAATTAATTTTCAATGTTTACAAATAACTTTAATTTTTTTGTGTCATTTAAATTCTCAGTAATTATCCCAAATTCCACTAGCTTTTCTTTTGCATTTCTTTAAGACATTTTGTTAGACATTGGTTTTATAATGTTTTCATCATTTTCAATTAAGTGAATTGGTTTTCTTCCCAAAATGGAAGGAGGTGTTTTAGAGGTGGAGATTCACTTACAAGGTTTTTCTTCATTTTAGGTGTTTTCATACAAATTTCGGTGTTAACATTTGGTTCTCAATGTTTAGGGTTTACAATTGGATTCATATCAATTTTGTTTATTTATACCAACATTATCATTTCGATTCATGTATCATTATTCATTAAAATCATTATTTATTGCAAAATCATTATTCTCTACATTTTCATTATGTATTTCATCCCCATTTTCTAATACATTAGCTACATTTGAAATAGCAGATGTATCTTTCCAAACTCAAGTTTTTGCATTCTCTTGGAGCTATTTATTCTCTTCTCTTCCAATTTCTAAGGTCTTGTGACTTTACTTTCCTCTTGTCCTTAGCTCGATTTATAAATGATTAGAAAAAAATCAACTATTTCATTTAGGGAACAAAATGAACTACAAAAAATGTGCAAAACTTATGTAGACAAAATTGTATGTAAATAAACAAAATGTTTACATAATTCCCATGAACGAGATGAAAGGGACATTGGGGGCACAATATATAAACAAAGAATAATCCATACATGTTATGTATTTTCTCTTTTTCAAGCCATGCCTCAAGGCTTGGGATCCGTGTGGATCCCCAGCACGAGGCATGGACCTTACAAACACAACAAACAACGTGTTTTTTCAAGAAAACGTAAAAATGACACTTCCTCTATGATAAATCAAAATAAAACAATCGATCATTTTAAAAAAATTATACCACGACGTAAAGCGAGAGTTTCTTCTTTCTAAAAATATAATTTTTCAAACTTTTTAATTGATATAAGGTTTCCATATTATTTATTTTCTAACTATGCCTTTTATAGCTATTTTTGAAGTGTAAATATGTCTATCTAGCCCAAAGTGAGGCATAATTCTATACATATTTATAAAAACAAATCTAATTTTTGATATTTTTGAGGTAGTTAGGGGGCATGGTCGAACTCTAGTTATTTTCAAAACATAAAATTTTTGTACTAGAAAAATCATAAATAAAAAAATATTTGCTCTAAAAATCTTAAAAAAATGAAGCTCAAAACTAGATGCTCCTAGATAGCTTTCTACTAAAAGGTTTTCAAAAATACTAAATGGTGCTCAAAAAATGGTTGGGGGTATGAAAGTCACTCTATTATGTTTTTAACAAAAGCAGGAGCATCTGTTGGTATTTTAGTTGTTTGACCCACTTAAAATTATCCGTTTTCAATAAAATTAATAGGTTAGAAACTAGACTCAAAATTTTATGACTCATATTTCTACAACATCTTCCAATTTTGAGTGTAACTATTTCAAAAAACTCATAAAAGTTGAATTTTTTTTTTATAGAAAAATGCGTCAACTTAAAAGCCCCTTTTGGCCCCCCAACTTGGTGCAATTACCCAACATGCATACCTAATATCCATGTGGATTGTAGTAGAGACATGTCAATTGACTAGACTCAAGCATGGAATGACAAAAAGAAAAATTGGAGGAGCGTGGATTCTAAAGATGAAAAATGCACATTAAAAGTGATGAGAGTTAATCTATGGCAAAATGCATGAGTAGTTGTTGCGGTGTGTGGTGTACCTATATGGTTAGTAAATACAAGTGTTGTTGTGGTGTGCCGTTGTTGTCTTCATCGTAAATGCATGGTCATTGTTGTTGTTGCCCCCAATTTGACTTCTTATTTCTCATACAACCGGATCTATAAAGAGAAAACGATCAATTAATCAAATATGTATGTATGTAAAAATGTTGTGTAAAATACGTATGTGTATAGAAATTTTTAAAATACAAAAATGAAAAACACATGAAAATGATATTGTATATGGAACATGTACACTTGATCCATGTCAAGAGAAATGGTGTAGAAGGATATCCGATACTGCTATGATTTTTAGGCGATCTTACGCCACCACAGGGTGTTATCTCTCGAAGTGCACCCTTGTTGAGGGTCGACATATCTTCTAACTTTGTTTTTCCCTCATTTCTACAGATACAATTGAGACACCTCATGGGCTATGGGTATCATAATGTGAGTTGAATATCTAGGATTACAGGGCTGGTTCCTTTCTTGGAGTATCCCTAAAACTAAAATTGTGAGGTTTTAGGGTTAAAGAGATGGATAAAACTGTAATAAATGGGGTGATACACCAAAATTATTGAGGTATTTAACAGAGATACATGCCTGATAAGTTGTGATTAAATTGACTACTCACAATAACAAGGTAGATAATTACACACTAAAACTAGAAAAACACCTATTTACAACAAGGTAAAACGGTCTAAACATGCTTATTAAAATTCAGAGAATAAAATTCACAAGAATAAACTGTTAACATACACACCACTGTAAAAATTGGAAAGGCAATCAATTGATTCTCATATAAGGAAAATTTTGCAGAATGGCTTCAATACTCCAAAATTCCTCCTCTGTGCCTTACTAGTGCACACAATAAATAGAAAAAATAATTCACCCAACCCCCTAAAAATAGACTACAGTCTAACTTCTAGTTGTATGATAATTTTAGCCTTTTAAAATGAATAAATAATAAATATGCTTAAAATTTTCCCCATTTTTCATGTAGTTATGCATGATGATTTTTCCTCTTCATGATGTGACATATGTCTCCTTTCTAAAAGGAATAATAATTTTCCCCTTTTCGCCTTGGATAAAATAATCATTCATGTTTTAGACATTGGTGGGTATGATGAAAATGGCCATATGTCTAAATTCGTTTGTGGTTTCCTTTAATAAATCATATCCTAATGATTTCTTGCTAAGGTTTTACGACCTTAATAATTTGCAACAAATAAAACAAGGTCAAAGATTTTTATGATGATAGTTGATAATTTTAGTCCCCTAGCCCATGACGCAAGACCCATTAAGATGTCGGTGGAAATATTTTAACTCTGGTTGCATTAGGGTTTCTCGAGCTCTAGACATGTGTGCATTCCGACCTCTGTTGTTGAATTATCTACCTAATTTTGAGTTGAGGAGGAAAAAAGATGCAACCCTAATCATTATTTACATTTTCACTTTGGGTCCTCGAGCCAGCGAAGCCCTGGAAATTTTTTATTTCATCGCCATTTATGAAATTTTGATCTCTATCTTGGATTTTTGTACATTTATACTTCGTTCGAAGTTAAGTTATTCATTTTTCTACCATTTGAGTTCTAGTTTGAATATTTAATTTCTTTTAGTATCATTGTGTGCCCAAGATTGTTGGTTTCTCTGTGCATATTTTGTTTCATTTCTCCGAAACTAGTTATTTCTCTGCTAGAGATATTATAGTATGGAGAGGTTATAAATTCACTCATCCGCCATAGATTGAAGTGGTTCTCGGGTTTCTTGGAGCTCAATACATTTAGAGATCTAATTTTTCTATCGAGCCATGGTCGTCATTTTTTGGTTAAGGGGGTCAAGCTATGTCCTTCCATTCGTTCTCCAATGGATCTTTATAAATGCACGGAAAAGAGTGTTTGATTAAAATATCGGGGTTCACCTGTCACTTATAGTTGATGTAGTTGTTGATATGGCTGCCGTTTTGCTTTACTATTACTTTCATGACCTCCATCAAAGGTATGCCTCCACTTTTAGATGCAATTTTTACATGTTGATGATTTACATTTCATCTCAAATAGATTTGACCCATTTTCATATCAACATCTTATGATTATTTTTGTTTTATTCTGTTGCTTCAAGATTGTCGTTTGACCTCCATGGCTAAGCCTTTGTATTATTTCCTTTCTCCTTTTCTCTATTGGATTTCCTTTATGGTCCAGTGGCTCTATTCTATGTTCTGTTTTAAAATGATATTGAGCGGACAACGAGTTGGGTATAGTCTCTTGGCTCATCATGTATTGAGGTGTTAAGCTCCTCCAAGAAGTTGAGATGGGTTTTCAAGTGCTTTGTTCGAAATTTCTGAAACATATCTCCTTGTTTTTGAGCTCACGGCATGCTTTTTCTTACGCATTTTGTGATTCTTCCCTTTATATGGTTTCTCTGATATGTTTCAAAGTTGTTATACCATGGCTTTTTTTTTGAATGAGGGTTTGATATGAGTTTGTGAACTGCTATTCATGGCCTCCATTTTCTTTCTCATTGTTGAGGTCGTATTTGAGCTCTCTTTTTACTATTTATCCCGGAGATATTTTTATTATTATTAGCAAATAATTTTTTAAAGGGACTATACCCATGTCAATAGCTCTCAAAAGCCAAATTTATAGATTCAACAATACAAAAATGATCACAATATAGATTTATTAAATTATCCAAGCAAAGTAGAAAGGTTTCTACCAAGATCGCAGCCAAAACCAACATCCCAACAACTAAAAACATCTAGTAGACAATGACATAAAAACAACAATAACTACTCAAGATTAGCAGACACAATATGCCTATAGCCTAGATGCAAAGATGAAAGCACACAATAGGACAAGGCTCATGCCTTTTCTCGAGACAATGGAAGGTTTAGATTTAGTGTATCCCTTTTCTTTCTATCCACCACCTTCCATTCCTCATTTTCTTCTTCCAATGAGATTGGAAGAAAAACTTCAATTGAATTGATATAGATGTGACCCTAAGCAAGGGGTGTCGAATAACAATCTATCGCTGAATCAACACCCCAAGGAGAGGAATCTTGAGGTTTCTTCTCTATAGTGTTCGAAGCTCTTCCATGATGGGTAAGTTAATTTGCGGGGTTCCACAATCGGTTTTGAATGGGGGATAATTTTAAAATGATCTAGTAGAGAATCCTTCCACCATGCAGGATTTTCCTTGCATTTGGAGTGTTCACATTCATCTGAAATATGCCCTATTTGGAAGCATCTTCGGCATATGAAAGCTAAGCCCTCATAGTCTATCCTCTGCACCCACTTCCTGTCACCTATTTGCAGGTGAATCTCTACTGGAAGGGCTTGAGAGGTGTCAATATCTACCAAAATTCTAGCATAAGTTGTATGTGTTTGATGGGAGGTTTTATCATCAACTTTCACAGAAGATCCAAGGGTATATCCTATGGCAATGAGGTAGGATCTATTCAAAGTTGCAATGGAAGTCCTGACAACCAGATCCAGACAGGGTAGGTGTCAAAGGAGTCTTTTAGGGGATCAAAAGATGGATACCATGGCTTGAAAATGAGTCTATGTTCTCCCCAAACCCAATATTTATTAAAGATTATATCCCTATCCATGAGGATTTCAAAAAAAATAAAAATATAGGCTTTAGCACAGGGGTAGAGTTTAATCTTACCCGTAATATTTTCTCTCCATATTTGTGTGATCCAATCATGGAGCTAAGAGAGCTTAGGCCAAAACTTATGAAACATACAAATGAGACCAAGATGGGATAGGTTTTCTCTTCCTTGAGAACTTTCTGCTCTAGATATTTTTCTATCTTTAGCATGGGAGTCATCTGTGATTTTTATAAAGGATTATCAACATTTCTGGAATTCTCCTTTTGTTTGGAGTCTACAACAACCTAGGATTTAGATCCGCTGTCTTGTTTCCCTCCTTGAGATTTTCCATGACAAGATCAAGAGTTTTGCCCATTCTGGGTGTGAGAGATCCCGTGATTGGCACACCTAGATCTAATGACGTAGAATCCTTTGGAAGAGGGAAGAGGAATTTTGGAGCTTCCACTCTCAAGGTTGGAGTTCTCATTCTCCTTAACACCATTATTTTTACCAGCGGTCCCAGGTTTAGGCAGGTCAGAGCATCCTCCACTTTTGACCTTGTTTCGCTGTAAAAAAATTTGATCCGTGAAAAATATTGTTCTTTAGAATTTACCACAACCGCTTCCTGAAATATATCCTCTAGAACTATCACCTCCTTTATCACCAACTGAGGACTTGCCTCCATTAATATTCAGAACAAAATGTGTGTCACCCAGGGCTGAAGTTGCCCCAACGCCCTGAACAGAACTTGCTCGGCCACCATCACCATTCGAGCTTCCAATGTGGCTAGTGTTCGCAGATCCTTAAAATCTGAGCTCTGCTTTCCCTTCTCCATGGTCGTTGTATCATTTTCTATGGCCGTTGTTGCAAAAGCCATCACTTCATTTTGAAGAGCATCGTTTAGGGTTCTTCGTAGTCATGTTTAACATCATTTTAGAGAATTATGGGTCACTTGTTTCTCATTTCTCCCAGCTATTAATAGCTATGTGGTTCTAATTATGAAACTGTGTTTATTTTGCTCCAACCTTCATGTATTTTCACAGATTTGTATTGCATCATGGAGCTCTTATTTTACATTTTCTACTTACAAAATCTTGTATGGTGAGTTCTTTTTGATAATTTTGGAATCGTGAGGTTATACACTGCTTGGCTCGAATGCAAGTTCCATTATTTTGCACGAGTTATCCTTCATAAAATACAAAATATGATGCATGTTTTTTTACTGATGAGTTTAATTTTTCCTTCGTATACTCCTACATTATCTCTGAGTTGGATTTTTGTGGTAAATTTGACCCCATCACTGATATATGCCTTGAAAATATGATTTTGTAAATGAAGACCCTCTTCTCAATATGGCTATGGATGACTTGTTGTATAATATTGTTAGCTTGATTGGGCATTTGGATCATTTTTAGCTCGTCATTTGGTGTACTTCGTCAATTATTGTGAGCTAAGTCTGGATGTTATTTTCATTCCTTTACAACTACTTTAGTTGAAACTCATGTTCATCTTGAAATTATATTGTCGAATGACATGGATATACTTGTAGCTTAATCTTATACTTATGTTACTTTGCTAAAATTACATAGATCTATGCAAATTCATCTTGTTGATTTGTAATGAAAAGCTTCTGATTCGTGATTTGTTGTCATTTGTATAAATTTCTCGCTTCTAAAATACTATACGGAAATGGATTCACTCTTTGAATGGATTCCTTGGATAACTATCATATGTTTTTGTAGCTTTACAAGATGAACTTGTTCTGATTTATATTGAGTCAGCCTTCCTCTGTAAGAAGTAATTCTCTGAAATATGTCATTCCTTTCCTTTCTTAGTGCATTCTGATATATGAGAAAGTGTGTTGATGAAAATCATTGGGGAAATGTGTACACCAACAAACCTTCTTGTTGCTAAGATTTAATTTACTGAAGTATCCATAAGGGCTTACTTTGAATTTGCATTCCCTTAAAGCTCTTGTAAAGATATTTCAACCTGAGTCATTTATACTATCCAAATTTTCTCCTCCTGATAGAAAGTTAGTCTTATTCATTGACATTCTTGCATCTACAACATTTGTACTTTGATTATTCTTTGTTTCATGAGATCTTTATAGGGTGTACCGCTTCATTTATTTACAAATGATGGAAATTGTACTTCTTTAAATGATGTTATGCTTTCAGTGTACCTGCACGTCTTATTTTGCTGATGACTGACCTATTTGTATCTGTATGGCTACAAATGATCATTTCATTATGTACTTAACTGGAAGTAAGTCTAAAATTGATGAAGCTCTCTTTTGCTAATCAAACATGGTTAAATTATGAATGATATTTTTTTCTCACTACTTATATCTGTACATTCAGAAAATAGTTAGGAAACATGATGGAGGCTTAAAGCCTCTCTCTTCTCTTCATTCTTCATTGATTTTAATTTTTTTCTTGATTCTGAAAATAGTACTAGAATACCCCTAAATGATAGTGAGATGTACTTTCTAATTCTGTCTTCAATTATTTTCATATATCTTATCTATGCTTATTAAGAAGATTCATCTGCCTGAAGCTATAAACACATGAATAAAGATTAAAACCCAAAGCTCTAACAACAATTTTTCATATGTCCACAGGTACTTGATTGCTAGGAGCTAAAGATGATGCAGTTGTGGATGATGAATATTAATATGGTGCACTAAAGATGGCAAATATCAAGAGAAAACAACCCAATAAGGAAATGATGGGTTTATTCTTTCTTCTTTTTCTTATAGTTTCATGTATATGTATCTTTTATCTTCAATTCATATAAGTTACATCCCATAACTTATGTGGGAAACTGTATTTCTTTATGAATAAACTAAAGTAAATTTTGTAATTGAGTTTCTTTTTTCCTTTTTCTTTTAATGATTACTCATTGATAATTATGGAATGAACTAACTAACTCAAGACATAGTTAATATCATTCAAACATAAAGAAATAATTAGAAAATTAATGTACATGTAACTGAAAAATGTACCTTCATCTCTGCAATCAACAACCATGCTTAGTTTTTCTAAATTTAACCCCTCATCTCTACCTCACTAGAAAATTCAATCTGAAATTGACTGTCCCTCTAAAAGCTTTGGATTTTCCATATTTTTATTATCATGTCCTTCCCATTTTTGTCAACATCTGCGCACTATTTCCCAAGGGATTTGGTGCATGATCATGACAAAGATGTGATGAAAATACATGCTAAGCAGCAAATAGAAATTTTGAAACTAGTAAAGTGAAATTTCACTCCTCTTTTCTTCCTTAGTTATGTCAATCGCAATAACCCTTTCCATCTGAAAATGAAGTTTCAAGTTGACCTTTTGCATGGGTGCCAAAATGTTACTTACTAGCTAAAGAAGTGTATGAAGGAGATACTCTATGTCCACTAACTCTAACCGCTTCTACTAAAATGTGTGAAGATATATTTTTATCGTCCTTGTTTTTGAGTGATCTCGCGCCAACTAGCGAAGTAGTGTAGAGAGGCACACCCACTATAACCCCCAAGCCTATAACTACTTCCTAGAAATTCCAAAGGACACCATGTCCTATAAAGTACGATGTGTATGCGGTTTGTAGATTGAGTGCGAACTCACTCGTTGTATGTAAACCTCTGATGCCTAGGACGAAAAGTACATTATATTGAACTGGTGTGAATACAATGTGTTATTAAGTTAAACCCTTAATGATTCCCCCTCTTTGGGGTGCATGTTACATCGCTGAAAGTAGAATGCAGCCCAAAAGAGAACCTACCGCACTCTTAATTGTAGAAATATACCCTCGAGAGGGAAAGAGAAAGCGCTTGGTAGAAACCAAGGCATGCACAAAAGGATTGCTAACCAAAACAAGTGTTAGTTTGAAAACACATGCACACTAATAATACACGTGTAAGTTATGTAGACAATGTAGTGAATGACCAAAAAAGCGTAGTATAAACAAAAAAAAATGTAGACCGCACAAAGTGGGTTGCGAAATACATGGGACATCAATAATGATATCGCAAGAACTGAAAGGCCTTCATGGCCACAAATAACAAACAAGTGTGCACACAATCAAAGGTAAAATCCATGCATCTGATGGAAAAAATGAAAGATAAGTATATAAAAAAAAATAGTCATGGAAACATGTAATCTTGTAAAACAAGTGTTGTACATGGAACACACGTTAGCATGTTAGAGAAATAGTCAATATATAAAAGCATGTATGATAAAGTAAATGTAATTTGCTAAGTACAAGGTGACAAAATAACACTGGATAAGACAAATGTGGATGCCCTAGTGACTAGTATAGGAAGGGTGGAAGATGAGCATCCATGCCCCTGTAAATTTCAAGTATCTACAATCACACTAAATAAATGCGTGAATGTGTATGTGTGTATGATTTAGATAATTACATATAAGAAAGCAATCTAAAATGTGTATGAAAGTGATCATGAAAAACACTAGCAGTAAAAGTAAATGCCCCCAAAAATACATTATGTTGTGAATGAATGGAATGGAATTAGAGGGCAACGTGTCCCCAGAGTGTATGGAAGTGTATACAATGAGGTTGATTTTAGTTTTCCCTTCAGTAGTGAATAATGAACCATAAATGAGAGTACGTCATAGGGAAATGGTCGAGTAGTGTGTTGTTGTGTCTAGTGCGTTGCGATGAATGTATATGTGTAGTGGTGATGAGATGCGTTATGGGGAGAGATGTGTGTGAACCCTATATCCAAATCTTATATCACAACTTATTGAATAAACGAGCGATGATTTATCCCTAAGCATATATCACTATAAGATAGAAAAATGAGTGATGATTTAACCCTAAGAGTATATCACTATAGAGTGAATAGATGGACGTGGGAGATGATTTAGCCTAAATCGTATGTCACTACAAGATGAAAGGAGGGTGTGGTGATGTAGCCTAAGGTGTATAGAACTACAAGAAAATAAAATAGGTGATAATTTAGCCTAAGGAGCATATCACTAGGTTGAAAATGCCACATGATGAAGTGTCACATGGTGGGCGTAAGTTCCATTTGATTAGTAAACACTCAGTATTCGAGTATGGACTGATGAATTAAAGTGCATCACAGGGTGGTGAGCGCAATGTGTAGAACAATGTAGTGTATGTAGTAATGATAAAATGACTATAGGATAAGTAGAATGTATAAATGCATAGTGCAAATAATGCAATGTAGGATGTGTATAGCATATAGAATATGTAATATGTAAGATGTGATGATAGGTGTAGTTAGAAATAGAATATATAGGGATAAAATGTAAATCTAGACCCATATATAATGTAATCTAGTGTCGTATGTAGAATGTATGTGGAAATGTGTAGTATGACAATGTAGAGGTTATGCATGGATAGCCTAATAATGTATGTGGTGTGTAGGGTAAGGATTAGTAAAATGTAGAATGTATGGATGAATTGTAAAACTAGAATCATAAGTAATGATGACTAGTATAATATAAAAAAATGTATGATATGAAAAGACAAAATGTATAATGTGAGTAAATGCATAAATATCAGAATGAATGTAATGCGTATATGAAAACTACTATAATGTATAATAAGTATAAAATGAATAGTGTATGACGCACAATGTATGATGGAATGCAATGTATAATGCCTAAGGTGTAGTGTGTGGGGTTTAGTGTAATGGTAATCCCTCAATAGTTAAGTGTGAACCGAAGCACAAGAGTGTGTCATCGGGTAATGATGTTGCCAGGATGCATGAATGATATGTCTATGTGAAAGGACAATGTGATGTAAAACTATGTATTTATAATAAAACACGGGGGGTTTGCGTGATTTCTATGCTTCCTCGGAATGTATGTGATGCGGTAGCTAATAGACACCATAAAGTAGATCATCAATGTCATGATCAAAACCTATTGGATTCATATTAGAAACTTGGTAAGCTATGGAATTTGGAGGTTCCTATAGGTACCTATTACGACGGATTGTATAGACATTCATCACATATTCTTAATCAGAAAACTGATCGGTGGCCAACTATGAGCATGTTAACATGAAATATTAGGAACATAGATGGGAAAGGAATCATTAGTAATAGAGATAGTGCCAAAGGGCATGGGGAATGAGAGTGAAGAGTGGTTAGGGTCTATTATACCACCGATATAATCGAGGCAAGACTATTCTAATGTAAATGGAGAATCACGGTGGGTCCATGTAATAAAGGCATCAAATGAAAAACATGTAAGCCATTAGTCGCTGTGATGTGGAAGTAACTGTGATAAATAATAGGTAAGTGAAGGGGTGGTAGGATGTCATTTAGTGTCATATCGAACCTATTCAAGAAATCACGGGTACATATAGTATATAATCTAGTGAGATTCATGGGACTGTGTTCCCAAAATAACCTATTTATAAATAAAGTGCATATAGGACCATAACATTAGTGGAGGGATGGTTTTGAATTGGGTCATCAGCTACAATTATTTCTTCAAAATAAGAATCATATACATCTGGAGGAGTAAAATCAAGTGGTCATAATGATTCATCATTTATTTCGATTACATCAACCTCACCATCATATTATTTGGAAGCATTAGTGTGTCCATCATTGGTTTGGGTGGCACAATCTAGGACATTGGTAGGTGGTGTCAAATTGGTAAGGGTTAAATAAGTAGTGTATGGAAGAGCTGGAGTGCTAGCGGGAACAAATATTGTAGGTAAAATGATAGCCGAAGTGTGAGTAGATATAACGGGAGATGTAGTGCCCACTCATCTTCGACATTAATCTTACTATGATTTTTCTTACTTTTGGATTGGATCCATAGAATTTGTTATCATATTTGATCTTTAGACATTAATAGATGGACAATACTATATTTGATTAGCCTATTTGATAGAAAATATGGATTTTTTAGACTTTTTACATGATGTGACTTATATGATGGATTACATGCTTGTATTGACATATCAATATTTGATGACAATCTAGAGTTCTTGCTTTATATAGACTAACTCATTAGATTTTAGTAGACATAATTTGTTAGAAAATTTAGTTAGCCTTGTGATCTTATTGCTAATTGATGAATTAATAGAATGAAAATATTTGAAATTGTGAACAATTGGTGAATTACTTGATTTTAGTCATGGTTTAGTTATGATATTTGATGATGTGAATTGATATGTATATGTTGGATTTATTATATCGATGTTGTTAATATGGCCAAGAGGCCGAGAAATGTATTGTTTTGATTTTCATAGGAATTTGTAACACAAAAAACAAAAGGGGGGAGGAGACTAACAATGAAATAATTTGGGGTATTAAATGTAACAGTCACCTTGGAACTTTTGTATTTGTATGTTGTTTTTTTGATAGATTGTTAGGAGGTCCCCATTGGGGGTGGCCTCAAATGTGACCTTGGGTAAATTTTTTTATTTCCGTTTTTGGTTTTAGGTATTTTGGGAGTATTTACATTATTTCGGGATTGAGATTCACCTTTATTTTGTTATTTAATGTACCCCATTGAAGTTGATTAAACTTGATTAATTAGTGTAATTTGAGATGTGACCAAAGGGAGGTATTTAATATTGGTATGTGGTCCTTGATTTGGGTGGGATTTGAAAGGATTTTATTTCGTAAAGTGTTATGTACTCAATCTTGCATGTCAAATTCGGATTTAGGCTTAAGGGCCATTTATTGAGGCTTGTGGGACTAGATAAGCTTGTCCCAAACCTCAAAATTTAACGTACCAACTATCCTTTTGGGTTAATGGCTCAATTAGAAACCCCATTAAGTGATTTGTAAGGCAAAAAGTGGATATTTATTGGAATTTCTTACATGAGATTTTAATTTTTTCCTTTAGACTTGTGGCTTTGAATTTTTGTGTGTAAGAGTCTTGTCATTCCTCAACCACCAATTTATTGAGGTTTAGGTTTGGGGTTTGACCTTATGATGTAGAGTGGAGGAGGAATGATGTGGCATCCTACATGGAGCCACATCACCTCTCTCTCCTATCTTTTATATTTATTCAAGTTTGTTTGATGATTTTTAGGTTACATGTTTTTATTTGGAATCTTACATTATTGGAGGAGCTTGCTTTTGGAGTGCTTGTTTGAAAATTTGGAGTTGGATTGTGCTTTATTTTAACTTGGAAAGGTTTGTAGCTTGTGCTTGTGGATTTGATACTATTGCAATAGAAAAATGGTGACTTGACCATGTATTCTTATAGCTATTTTGTTGCGCAAATGATTTCAAATAGATGATTTTGTTATGTTTTTGGTTTTGAGAATAGAATGGCCTTTAGGTTATGTAGGAGAAAATGGAAATGGGGATATTTTTGAGGGAGGCATAAGAGTATTGTTGTGTATCTTGGGAGGGAGTTGGGTTGGGGTGTCCCACCTTTGTAGATAAGTGAAATTTGTGCTTATCTTGTATGTTTTATTGAGGGAGGCATAAGAGTTGAGGGAGACATAAGAGTTGTTTTTGAGGGATGCATAAGAGTGTTGCTAGTATGTTATTTGAGTCTCTTGGTGGCTTTAAGGTGGGAAATCAACCCATTAGGGAGGCGAAGTTAATACCCATGTTTATTTTCATTCTTTTGGCTTGAGTATTGAGACTTTGTGCTTGGGAAAATTGCATGTTTGTTGTGATTTTGGTATTGTGATTATTGTGTTGAAAGTTTGTTTGGATGTTTATTATGGAATCCATCTAAAATTGCCTTGGTTATTTTATACTCCTTATTGCTTCATTTTTGCAGCTCGGGGGCCAATCAAGAAAAAGTATTCTCCTTCTCATTGGATTATTAGTTGGGTGGAGAGCGTTTCCTACTCCCCTATTTTGTTGTTGTGTTGTATATTCAAGATAATGGTGGAGCTCAAGAGAATTTTTATGACTTAGTTCCATTTTGAAGAATAAAATAAGGGATCCTACCTTTGTAAAAAAATTCCCATGTTGTTTCCACTTAAAGTGGAAGGCTTGTAATCTTGCATTTTAAAAGAGAAGTTCTTGGATATTCTATTTATCAAATTTGTAATGTTAGTCCCTTTGTTGTAAAATGAAAGTGGAGAGCTTGTAATTTATTCTTTTATATTTGTTGAAAATAGGGACTATTATATGTAAAGAATGAACCAAGTTCTTGAGAAAATATTGTATTGTTATCTAGTTATAATTGTAACATTGTAATGGTTGGAAGGAAGGACTTGAAAGTTGTATTCAAATGGGAAATGGATTTCTTTCAAAAATGAAAATAAATTTATGATTTCTTTGGTGAAATGGTTGAGTTGTAATTAGAAGAAAGTATGTAAGTAATACTTGAAGTTACTTATTGAAATAGATATCATTCTTGTTGTGAAAGGAAAAGAGATACATTTTCATTTTGATAGTAAAAGTAAACATATTGAAATGTTGGAAATTATAGTCAATCTCATACTAAGTTATAAGAAAAAGGGAAATAGACATTTAGTGTTTTAAACAATGAATATATTCTCTTCATTAGTTGTATTGGGTTGGATAAGAAAATCCATTAGTTTCTCTATTTCACCTATAAATAAATTGATAGAAATTTTACAATCTTCTTGCCTATATTTCACTATACAAATGAATTGAGTGAATGTTTAAAGTTTAGCTAGGAAAACTTATACTATGGAAATTATATGTAAATTGTAAAACTTATATAAATAAAATTAAATAAGGTTGAATGGTTCCTTCCCATTGTATTTTGTTGTAAATAAAACATTTGGCGGGGGGAAGGGATGCGCTGACCCCACCACCCAACCCATATATAATATATGGGGTGGGGAGTAAGTCAAATGTCCCCCCAACCAATATAAACCAAGCCACAACTAAAATGTGGCCGCTTAGCTTTGAATTCCTATAAAAATGTAATAGGCTATGATGGAACTATTACCCCTACTAACTATATTATATGCATTCGACTCCTTTTTAATATTTATAACAATGTTATATATATATATATACATACATATGTATATGTATACACACACACACACACACACACACACACACTCACACATATACACACACATATACACACACACCCAAACCTTGTTCTTGTATATATACCATTTAACCCAGACCTAAGATAGGGGCAAAAATGCCCATACCCAAATAGGGTAAATGCAAATAAAATACACAATAAAAAATAATAATATGAACAAACCCTAGGAGAGGGTTGCAAATGAAATTAACAACATAAAAATGTGTATATCCATCCATGAGCTTGAGCAACCTTTCATGGCCTCTATCCCCTTCTCCCAAACCTATAAAATGAAAATGAGAAAATAGAGTAAATGAAATGAATAAGAGCACCTGATTAGGATGTTTAGGGTTAGATTGAATACGTAAGATCCAAGGGCTCTAAATCGATCATTCTAAGGGTTTGGAATCAATCCTAGAATTGTTCGGTGAGGATATTTTGGTGGGAATATATTTTAATTTAAATTCATGTGTATTTTGTGAATGAGGCCACTAAATGGGTGTTAGAATGTTAGGATTAAAGTGTAACCTTTATTGTTTTAGTTTAGTTATTTTTGAAAAAGGACTTGACTTTAGGAATTAATTAAATTAATTTTATACATGGATAACTAGATAGTGCTTGAATAAGGATTAAAATTATTTGAACTTAATCATTAGGGTTAGGGTAAGTTAGACCTTAGCCATAGAATATTAAGTCAATAAATGACATTAGAAATATAATACTAAGTTAAATAAATTTTGTAAGGGTATCTTAACTAATGGTTTATAAGAGTTAATTAATGGAAATTAACGGGAACCCCAAAAGGGGATTATAGCCCGAAATGACTGAAATAAAATAATACAAATTAATTGTTAATTTAAATTATGAAAACTTTATGATTAGGAGGAATTTATTAATTATGAATAAATTAAATCTAGTTGGAGGTTATCTCATTGTAAACTATTTAAAAAATATATTCGATAAATTTCCTATCAAAATTTGGGGTCTTATCTTGGGTTTCATGTGGGAAAAAATGTGGGCGTTACACTTGGTATCAGAGTCATGAGTTCATCGCTTGTAACCTTGGGCATACTTGGAAACACAAACAGTTATTCTAAACTGACCTATAACTAGATCACATAACATTGCATGATATTTTAAAACGTAGAAAACCTAGAAAAACTGAAACAAAACCTAGATGATGATAAACTAACTCCTGTCTTGGTTTGTGTAGGAGGCACGAACTAGATGAGGGGATTTTTCACATGGAGTTAGATATACCACCTCTAGAGTAGGTAGTTTTCACTATACTACCGCAAATACTACAAAAATTACAGGATGTCAATGTAGCTATATGAGATGGAGCGGTGGGGAGCAGGCTAACCAACATGATAGGGAGCCATCAAATGAGGCTCAACACCCTTCAAGAAACATCGATGAACATAGGGAAGAGAAATCCCACGTGGAGTTAGTTAGAGCATATTCACCTTAGAGGGGACATGGAGATAGGATTACAAGGCACAAACATAGATTTTGGTGCCTAGGCCGAGGATGAGCATGTAGAGAGACCTAGGGGTTAAAATATATCGATTGTATATCATATCAAGGAGATCCTGAAGCTACACCCATCTCATTATGTTGGTGATACAAGAAATTTCCAAGCATAGGATTGGTTAGTGAGCTTGAGTGGATGCTTCAAGATTCTCTATGTATGTACTACCAAAACGAAGGCTTGTGTTGTGATTTATCTTCTAAAGGATGGAACAGGTGTATGGTGGAGGAATGAGGAATTAAATGTTCACGTCAATTAAATATAGTTACTTGGGAGCTCTTAGAGGAGGGGTTCAAAAATAGATACATATCTAATAGAGGATCGATGAGTTTCATGACCTACATTAGGCATCTGTGATAGTAGCTGAGTATGAGAGTTTGTTTATGGACTTGTTTCGGGATGTCGAATACATGGAGAATGCGATGGTTAGGATTTATAGGTTCATTAGGGGCCTGAACTTGGATTTGGGAGGTGCAATATGCATTCATTTTCTGCAGACCTTAGCTAAGGTCGTCGAGAAGGAATACATTGCAGAGGATACCAGGGGGAAGACACGACAGGCTAGAGATAGAGTGAGGAGTTGTATTCGGTGAGATGTAACATAGTAGGTCGAGGGGTCGAATCCTCCTTGTGGAAGACGTTGTTGAACACAATCTTCTTTTAGGCCATCATAACAGCTACCTCGGTAGTAATAACAACATACTCATCCACCATTTAGACCTCCATAGATATTTGATACACAAAGGAGGCAGAAGTATGGGGCCTCCACTTAGAGGAACCATCGGGACAAAAAGAGAAGCCAAATCTCAATCATCAAGAGATCATCAATAATGAATATAACGATCCATGGCGGGATCATCGGGATCTGGCACATACCACTAGAGTACTTGTTGGAGATTTATCTCATTAGAGGGGACTAGGTAGTTTGTATGGATACAGTGTACTTGGCCACCATTAGAGAGAGTGCCCACATAACCCTAATAAAAAGGTTATGACACCTATTTCACAGACCTACAATCGATGATATGGGATGTAGCCATTGTATTTATGCGGCGGTAGATAATCACCAAGTAGAGCATCATGGCATAGTGATAAAGACTACATGTAGCATTGGTGGTATCCCTACCTCTATATTGTTTGATTTTGTCTCTTTTGATTCTTTTATTTCACCATCATTAGTAAAGTGATGTAGGCTGGTGGAAGTCAGGCAGGGCTTTAGTTGGGATGTTGAGAAGGCTTATGGATCCAAGCTCTCAGTTGACTCCTTAGTTAAGGAGTGTGTAGTGGACCTAGGACCCTTCACCACTACCTTGGATCTTCGTATCCTTCCTTTGGGTTATTATGGAGTTATCTTGGGCATGGATTGGTTATCTACACACAAAGCTAGAGTAGATTGTTACAGCAAGGTTATATCTTGTGTAGACTATTTGCGAGTTAAGTCGGTGATAGTTGGAGTTAGGAGACCCATATTTATTCACATTATTTCTGCTATGTAACTTAAGAAATGTGCATTATGTGGGTGTCGGTTATATGATATTATCGTGATTGATAGGTTGGAGGATGAGGCTAGTGGACCTTAACTTTATGATCACCCCATTTTGTATGAGTTTTCAGATGTTTTCCTAGTGAGTGTAAGGGTGACCCCCCCACGTGAGATATACATTCATATTAATTTGGTTTCGGAGATGAACCTATCTCACACACTCCATATAGGATGACCACCCCTGAGAAATGTGATCTCAAGATACGATTTGGAGGAATTTCTCAAGAAACATTTAATCCATCTTGTTGTATCTCCTTGGGGTGCACCAATGATTTTTGTGAAGAAGAAGGAAAAATCCTTGAGTTTATGTGTGGCCTAAAGAAAACTGAAAAAAGTAACAATCAAGAATCATTACCCCCTTCCTCACATAGATTATTTATTTGATCGGATGAAAGGGGTGATAGTGTTTTCAATATAGATCTTAATTTTCGTTACCATCGGTTGAGGATTACCGAGACAGGATGTCCACAAGATATATTTTTGTATTAGATATGGCCACTATGAGTTCATAGTTGTGTCATTTGGTCTAACAAATGCACCTACGGTGTTCATGATTTTGATGAGCAGGCGTTCGGGAATTTTCTAGACCATTTTATAAGTGCTTTCCTTGATGATATTTCTTTCTACTCATGCACGCATGAGGAGCACCTTCGCCAGGTTCTGCAGTGTCTTCAAGAGTAGCACCTATACGGGAACATGGAGAAGTGTGCATTTTTCCAGTCATAGGTTTAGTATTTACTACACATTATTTGTGGGGAAGTTATCATGATCGATCCTTAGAAGATTAGAGCTATCATGGATTGGCCAAAGCACTACCGAGTGTGACCGAGGTGCATAGTTTCATGGGATTGACATGTTATCACAGGGAGGTATGTGTTTTCAAATTTTTCCCCTCAGGAAAAATCGATCAAACATTATGTTGTAGGAGAAAATGGAGAGAGTATTTTAATCATCCGAGCTCGCATTCGTTTCCAAAAAAATCGTTGCGGTTGAGCTCAGTAATGGAAATGTTGTTACAATAAAAAGGATGGCCAATGTAAATGTCAAAGAATATCAAAGCTTAAGTGAAAATAATGGAGAAAGGCTTGAAGTTTTCAGAATTCACATTTTCGGCGATCTCGGGAAGTGGATGGTGGAAAAAATAAAGAAATCTAACTCGGTAAGTCAAAATCGGGTCCAAAGCTAGTCGACTCGAAGCAAAGCAACAAGGCTAGTAGAAGCTTCCACACATCTCTTTGGCGCACTTTTGGTATGATGCTTAAAAGGTATGTTCCCAAACGATCACAGGCCCTCCACATGGTAAGAGCTCGAGAAATTTGCATCGTTTGTGGAAAATTCTAACAATGGGAAGAGCAGTGGAAGGCACCATGTGCCTCATCAGCGTAACTTCAAAGGGAAAATATAAAGGCATGTCCCTAAATGAGCGCAAACTCTCCACGTGTCTAGGGTCCAAAGCAGTTTCTCCTAAATAGGTGGAAAAGGGAGAACATAAAGAAAGCAGAACAAGATCACAGACAATGCCAAGTGTCCAACTGTGGCAACTTCAAAAGTGAAAGGAGGGGGTAATGTCTATGAAGGCCGCGAGGTTTTGAGGTGGAGGTACCTCTGAAAGGTCCCACCCAAAAAGGGTTTTGACATTATATATAGTGGGGCCCTTTACTCACCCAAAGGAATTAAGTAGCATGTTTGTGGACGGTGCCAAGTGTCAACATGTCGCATTCCTAGGACCCTAAAAGGCAACAAAAATCTTGAGAATGTGTCGAGGATTCCACGTGGATCTTGCATGGATAGACTCCAAATCTAAAGTAGTTTGGAAAATACTTGTGGAAGCTCAATTAAATGAAAGATGAATCATGAAGCCCATAAAGAACTTTAAATTCTTAGATCTTTTAAAATAATGTGAGAGCTGCATGGAACACCCGACCCTAGAAAAATACAACCGACCATTTTTAGTCTTTCGGGCTTCTTTCTGCCACCATAATGATCTATGGACTTCCTTAATTTCCCAACAAGGAACAACACATGGAGGCATGGGTTTTGCGGTCAAACCCATCATTTTTAGGTGAATTCAATGCATTTTTTTGGGAGTGGTTGAAGGAAGGATTCAAATTCTCGTCTCCCCCTTTCTCTCATTCTTCCTATATATTGTAAGGAGGGGTTTTTTTCAAGAGGGTTGGAAATTTTGGCTTTGTGCCTCCCTTCTTCTCTTGTCTGTAGATGAATTTTTGGAGTTCAAACCTCCCATCAAAACTGTAATGAAAGCTTGTGCCTCTTTGCCATTATAGTGTCTTTATGTATTAAAATTTGTGAAGAAATAATACATGTCGTGGATATTTTAAACCCTATCTTGTGTTCATTGCCTTCATCTAATCTCTCATTCTAGTTATTGTTATCTTAGCATTGGTGGTTAAATTACATTTCAATGATCTTGTGTTTAATGACAAAGCAAGTGTTCACCATTCATTTGGTGTATCACCTTTGTTAGTTTACATTTATTTTATTACATCTCCTTAACCTTGTCTCCTTGGAAAGTTAGAGTATATTTTAGAGTAGATCCTCTACAAATTGTATGTGTGCACTTGAATAAAGGAATAGGAACCAACCTTCATCCAGAGAGCTTTCCTAATCACAAGCTCCCACACTTTGGGAAAATCTCCATGTTATGCAATTACCTTTGTGATTGTCAACCGATTAAGTTGCATACATTCGGGGTGATACGATTATGCATCAACAATTTTAGCATGCCCAGGTGGGACTAGGAAGTCTTCATTTTAATTACAACAAGATTGATGTGCACTTGTTGTAAGTCTTTGGCTTGTGAGAAGCTTTGAATTACACATCTGGAGACTCCAAGAGAGGTAGAATCCACTGGTTTTAGCATTCCAAGCTTGGAAAATTCATGAGAAGAATCCAAACAAGGTCAAGAATAAGAGAAGAAGGACTATTTGTCTATTTGTATTTATCCCTAGAAAGAGTAAGAAGAGGAAGAAGGGCTCAAAGGTCTCGATCTCCACCAAACAAAACTTTGTCAACACATCCACCTAGTAGGCCTTTCATTCAATCAACTAGAGTTCTTTGATCGATCAAGATTATGACCCAATCCCTATGTCAACTTCATTGGCAGCGTGACCCATTTTCTCTCAATGCACAAAATCTGAGTTCTAATTGCACCGAAGAACATTCCATATTTCACTTGGAGAGAACCAGAAAACTCCGATTGACCACATCCAAGACATTGCAAATGTTTGTGCAATTCATGAAATCAATGAAATGGATATTGTGGTCAAGTTGTTGGCTTCATATTTTAAAGGTAAAGCTTTGCAGTGGTTTAGAAGTCTAACCGCAGGATCCATCCAAAATTGGGACCATTTATGCACATATCTCCACAATAAATTTAGGAAAAAGGGGGATAATCTATCTTTAATGGAACAATTGACAATAATCAAGAGGGATCCTAATGAACAGTGGATTGATTTCAACTTCATATTTTAGAGGATGTGGGATAGGATTCCATTTTCCATGAGACTAACGATTGAAGGTTCTTTCCTATACTTTCTTAAATCTTTAAATTCTGATATTGCCATGATGATTCCATCAATGGAAGGTATAAATTTACCCACAACCTATAACATTTCTATTAGAGCTGAAAATTTCTTGATCCAAGCTAGTAAACTCACACCTAGGCCACCTATTCCTCTATACCCGAATTAGGAGATCCAAGCACTAGTCAAACACCCACATTAGCTCACATTCCTGCTCCAAGAAATCAGAATTCAGCTGAAGCTTCTACTTCATCTTCCAAGTTACCTCAAATGAGTTCGAAGTCATGAAGCAACTACGAGAATTTGGGTAATGAGTTGGTGACACTTAAGAGAGTATGCTCAAAATTTTAGACCTCCATATCAGCCTCAAAATCAACCCAATAGACCTCCATATCAGCCTAACAGGCCACCCTTTCAAGATACAAATTAGAACCAAGTCAGGCCTCCTATTAATAGACCATTCCATCCTTACAATCCTAATGCTACATCCACATCTAGAGATTTGGTACGGTGCAAAATAACATGGCTCAGGAATATGATTGGTGTTTCCCATGCAATCAACCTCATAACTGTCAATGTGTTTTAATGGTGCTTTGAATCAAGCCCTTATGGTGACAACAATAGGTGCGAGAACAAATGACAGGACAAGAAGGAAATCAGTAGTAGGGAGCAACTCAACAAGACACACCTCCAAATGAGACCAAAATTGTCAATTGGCAGGTTGAAGATTTCTATGGTATAAACCAAACACCTTCTCAAAGTGTAGCAACCAATACATTGTCCAAGAAAAGGAACATTGGAGAGGAAAAATCATCAAATTTAAGTGATCCAAAACCCTCCATCACTCCACAAGGTGTTAGCAATCAAAGTGCAACTCCCGATGTGTAAGGTCAGCCCAAGCCACTGCTTAGATCGATCAAGTGCCCATTGTAATGTACAAGATAAAAATGTGTAAGGCAAGGGTCAAAAGAGAGATAATTCACCCCCTTCAACATTATTGATCACATGAAGAAAACACATGTGAACATTTCCATGTGGGATTCACTTGCGCATCGCGGGACAACGAGATTTTTGCAAGTTTGTAATGGCCAATTGGTGTACATCGAATGGATCAAACCAAGGTTAGGAGAAATTTCTCACTAATGTAGTGCAAAAAGGTGGTGGCAAACCAAGAAAACTATTGAATCCTCTAATGGTCTATGTGTCATTGATTTTCAGAACCACTTGGTATATAACTACATGATCAATTCAGGTGCAAGTAGCTTAGTTATGCCAAAGAAAATAGTAGATCGATTGGATCTAAAGTATGAACCAATGCTAAAAGGAGTAGTGTAACTAGATGGGATAGCAGTAGGAATGGTCATGGTCATCAAAGGTTTAATCCTAACACTACATGCCCATCCAAATGTCAAATTCTTACAAGATGTTTACGTAATTGACCTCTTACCACTCTTTACATTGTGTTTGTTAAGAGACTTCATTGCCAAAATTGGTGGATATCTATCAGCAGTGATTGGTCACACATGCTATTTAGAACAAGTTATGGAACCAGGAAACCATCATGTCGAACAAATTACAAACTTTCACATTGAGTCTCATGTGCCAAGTCCTATAAATGCAAATTGCTCACCTTCGATCAAAGGGAGTGTTCAAGTGATCTAGAAACAAGTAATAAGGTTGAGGGTATTCTAGATTTAACTCTGGATGAATAGTCAAACAAAATGCATGAATTCACCCATACAAGGAAATGGAAGATTCTGAAATGGTTGTATATTGTGTACTGAGAAGAAAATTCACCGTCCCTAACCTCATCGAGATGGAAAATAAGGATAACTTGATAAAGTTTGGCAACTATTTTTCGATAGTTCGGAAGAAAACAAGGTGCTTAGAGGTGGTGTAATGTTGGTTTCACCACGAATATCAAGTATTATTCAATGTTTCATTTCTAGTTTTCCTATTCAAACAACACAGCTGAATACGAGGCTTTGATTCATGGACTTCATTGGGCCACGAAAAGAGGCATAAAGAATTTGCAAGTATTTGGTGATAGCGAGCTAATTATTAATCAAGTCAGTGGATAAAAAGTTGAAAATAATGACCTACTCAAGAGCTATAAAAATAGGTTATTAAACCTAATTGAGGATTTCAAAGATTTTAACATTGTGTACATACCCGGAAGAAGAATGAAGCTACAAATAGGCTTGCAGAAATTGGAGGAACATTTGATGTGGTCGATAGTATCAAAGAGACAAAACACAAGCACATACCCATGTGATTATAAGGCCAACAACTCTAGACAATAACACAAGATGGTAGGTGTTTGAGAGCGATCAACAGATTGTAGATTTTTGCAAGAAGAGGTTGAATTCTCAATTAGAAATCAAGATAGATTAGAACAGTAGTGCAGCTATGGAATAATAAACTTTCAAAATGATTGGTTACCTTTGGAGTTAATATTTTACCCGAATGATCAATTTTGTATAGAGAATCCAACATTAAGGTCAAAGGAGAAGATTATGAACCAATCTTAGTTGGAGAAGGCAAAACACTCCAAATCGAGTAAAGTGGCCACTTTGAATAAGAGAGATATGAGTTCACATAAATTTTCCAAGAGTTTCTAGACATCTTCACCTGAGAGCTAGAGGACTGCGAGGGTTCAATCCAAAGCTAGCACAACATACCATAGAACTAGATCCAGGATGCTAAGCCCATTAGGCATAAACAAAGACCGGTCAATCCTCACATTAAGCCTCTAATGAAGAAAGAGATAAAAAATATAATACGACAAGAATTATATTTCCAATCAAGCACTTGAGCTAGGTTGCTAACTTGGTCCCTATCGAGAAAAAGAATGGAGAAATCAGGTTGTGCATGGACTTCAAAGATTTGAGCAGGGAATCTCTCAAAGATCATTACCCACTTCCTTGATGGAGCAAATCTTATAGGTAGTAGCTAGATTAGAAAGATTATCCCTCCTAGATGGGTACTTGGGGTATAATCGGATAATGGTGAAAGAAGACGACCGATTCAAGATGGCTTTTACTATTAAGTGGGGCACCTATGCCTACAAAAAGATGCCATTTGGGTACATCAAATGCTGTAGAGACACTTTCAGAGGGTAATGGACATGGAATTCAAGGGGTTTATCAACAAGATAGTGCTGGTGTATCTAGATGATATCACTTTGTCTTCTCAAAGAATGGAGCAGACCATCTCTTTCACCTCGGGAAGGTATTTCAAAGATGTAAAATCTTTGGGGTATCATGGAATCCCAAAAATGCATATTCATGGCCCATAAAGGAAAACTCCTAGGCCATATTATGTGAAAGGAAGGATTGATGATTGACCCGAGAAAGAGGTGAAGCAATTTGAGCATTGCCCTTACCAAGTCATAAGAAGGATCTTCAGAGCTTTCTAGGAAAAATCAATTTTGTCTGCAGGTTTATATCAAAATTCTCCACTCTTGTTAAACCAATAATGATGATGTTGAAGAAGAGTATGGCATTTAGGTGGACATCGAGGGTAAAGTGAGTTTTGAAACAGTAAAATAGGGTATATCTCAAGATCCAACTCTTGTCAATCAAACTTCTCGAAGGACTTCATACTTTATGCCTTTGGTGGTGGGGACACAATTTCTGCAATCCTAGTGTAACAAAACAAAGAGGGATATGAACAACCGATTTCCTTTTTTAGTCAAATTTTGGAGGAATATGAAGTGAGATACTCCTTCATCAAAAAGCATGTCCTTACATATTAGAATTTTGAATAAGTTCAAACACCTAGTTTCAAATAACAAGATCTAGTTTCTAGTTTCCTATACAGAGTCAAGGACTTCCTTCGAACAAGGATCTAAAGGAGAAACTTACAAGATGGATCACTTGTGTCATGGAATACGAAATTGATATTAAGGTCACTAATTTGGTCCGTGGAAGGGAATTTTTAACGACTAGCCTCGAGTCAACAATTTTAAGCAAGTAATGAAAATGAAGTTGCTTTGGTACTAAAGATGGTAAAGAACAAACAAATGCTAATGTGCCTATCCCTTGTTGGACTCGGAATAGGATCACGATTCCTACAAATAGGACTATGCCCTCAAGAAATGAGAAAGAAAAGAGGATATACTTTAGATTACAAGCCATTCCATATGTGCTTGTTGATGGTGTCTTATTCAAGAAAGACATCACTAACGTTCTACTAAGATGCATTGGAACAAGTTGGATTGAAAAGGTGTTATAGGAATTCCACAATGGACAAGTTGTAGGTCATGTTTATCTATGGGTAAAAACTCTCAAGATAATTAAGGTAGGTTACTTATTGGCCCAAGTGTTCAGCAATTGCTATACATGAATTAAAAGGTGTTAAAATGTGTGTTTTTCACGGAAAGGAAAGGTTAGAAGCACTTCCATTACATCCAATATCAATCAACCAACTATTCATGCAATGGGGATTGTAATTCATTGGGGTAATCAATCCAAACTCAATCCAAGGCCACAAGTGGATACTCACAACAATAGACTACTTCACCAAATGGACCGAAGGCGGTAGTGCTTAAGGAAGAAAATGAGTCTATCATACTAGACTTCTATGAAAGGATGATGACTAGGTTTGGAGTACCGCCACTATCATATCGGATAATGCATTAGCATTCCTAGGTTCCAAGATCACGAGAATGGGCTGTCAAGAATGGAACCTATTTGAGCACCACTTCAAATTATTACCCACATGGTAATGGGTAGCGAGTCCACAAATAAGAATTTCTTAAGGATCATCGAAAGGACTCTAGATGAAAATTAAAGGACATGGCATACCAAGCTCAAATCAAGCACTCATTTTCCCTCATATCATCATTAATTAATTACACTAAGCTAATTAATTAAGTTGCTATCAACAAATACCTAATTAACGACCTTAGTTAATAAATCACCCCTTCTACCTAGACTAATTAATTATTATTAATTAATTAGCTTTCCCTTCCATTTAACCAATAAATCAATATTTAATTGATTTAATCCCCTTATAATAGCCTAAATCGTACTAATATTCCTCTAATTGGCTTACATAAACTTACACTACCTATTAATTAATCACCTTTGATTAATTAAAATACCCCAACTCCATGACTTGCTAAACATGTATTAAACCCTTCTAAAGTAAGGTTACCTTTAATAAAGCAACCTTATCCATTCCTAATCATGTTTTACCTTTATCCCACATTCATGAGAATGTGTTGAATCCTTATCCTTTGGGCTATATAAAGAGCCCTCCACCTACCTTTTTACTTACACCTAAACTTTCTAAGAGAGCAAATGCAAAGCATATAGCAAAGAGACTAAGAGCTTGCACCTTGCCCTTTTGAGAGTTCATCATCTTGAAGAGTTAAGCCTCTTTCTTAAAGTGCTTGGGTCATATGGGAGGTGTCAAAAGGGTCTTGTAGCCCAACTTTGATTAGCCCCCATTCCTAGGTTCTTGGAACATTAAGGACAACTATTTTGATAGCCATGGAGCTTACTTAGGTCCATTCATTTATTTGTTGTTAGAGAATAGAGGAGTTTAGATATTTAGCATTGTTAGTTTCAAAGTTTGTATTGATGAATGCTAGCATCTAACCCTTGTTTAATTCTTATCATGATGGTGTTTATGCTTTGTTTTAGCTAAATTGTAGAACTATTTTAGGTGGTAGTTCTTGCTTCATTTGATTTAGCATTAAGCAAAGTATACATGCACACATTTGGCACACCCGGTGGGACTTACTCCATTGTCCTTTGCACTTAATTTCAAGTTTTTGTAGTTAAGTTTTATTTTTGGTTACTAACCCTCTTTTACACATGTTGATCTAACTTGTTTTTTTAACATGTTTTGTTGAGTTTGCATGTGTTGGGTCTTCCTTGTAGGTATGAAGGAGGTGAAGTGCTGTCAAAATTGGAATTGAGGGGAAAATTTCAAGATTTCTCCATGTTTTCATTTTTAGAGCTTACTTTTTCACATTTTACATGCTAGTTTTGTCAATTTCTTGAAAATTTTCAATTCTTGAGCATGTAGGTTAGTGTTTGATAGTGCTTGAGTCTTCTATTTACATATTAATGTGGTGGGTTGCTGTCAAAATTTAATCTTGGTGAGAAAATTTCAAGATTTCATCATGTTTTCATTTTTAGAGCTTACTTTTTCATCATTTTACATGCTTAGTTTTGTCAATTTCTTGAAAATTTTCAATTCTTGAGCATATAGGTTAGTGTTTGATAGTGCTTGAGTCTTCTATTTACATATTAATGTGGTGGGTTGCTGTCAAAATTTAATCTTGGTGAGAAAATTTCAAGATTTCATCATGTTTTCATTTTTAGAGCTTACTTTTTCATCATTCTACATGCTAGTTTTGTCAATTTCTTGAAAATCTTAAATTCTTGAGCATGTATGTTAATGTTTGATAGCGTTGAGTCTTCTATTCATATATTAATGTGATGGGTTGTTGTCAAAATTGAATCTTGGTTGGAAAAATTTTTCCATTTTGTAGATTAAGGGACGTTTTTTTGACATTTTTGAGTGCATGTCAAGTGCATACCCGTGAGCATAAGAGCATATCGTAACCCATCTTCGAAGGCCATAACTTTTGCTCCCGAACTCGAAATGACTCCATTTTTTTGCGTTGGAAAGGTATTGAAGTTAACTATGCAATGAAAACATAAATTTGGATTTATACTTACAAAAATTAGGTTTTTCTATTATTTTAAAACTGGTCATTTTCTAACATGTCTAATGTTTTGATGAATGTTGTATTTCCATGCTTACTCGATTTAGACCAAAGCGTGTGTATGCTCTTCTCTTGCACCTTTTGGTGATCTTGAGAATCAAAAACAACTTTGATCTCTATCTTGTTAACATTGGGATTAAACTTGGAAACTTGATTATTCATTTTGCTTAAGGGAATGAACCTTTTACAAAGCATTTTTCAATGGTCCTTTGATTTGAAGTTTTCCATTTCTATATAGTTGGGATAAAGTTTGTGTATGCTCTTCTCTTGCACCTTAGGGTGATCTTGAGAATCAAAAGCAACTTTAGTCTTCATTTTATAACATTTGGTAAATTGGAAACTTCATCTTTCACTTTTGGTTTAAAGGAATGAACATTTATCAAGAATTTTGTATGGTTCATTGATTGAAAAGATTTTCTTTACTTTTTAGTTGGATTATTTGTTGTGTATGCTCTTCTCTTGCATCCTTGGATGATCTTGAGAATCAAAAGCAACTCTTAATCCTCTTTTAAATAATGTGATTTTCTTGGAGAACTACTAACGCTTAAGTGCGGGACCTAAAAAACGCTTGTCGAAAGAAATGAGGAATCAAAACGAAATCAAAAACTACTAATACAGTTGTTATACAGGTTGCCAAAAGGTGTTCAATCAAACCACACCTAATTAAACAAGATAAAAAGAACAACATATTCAAAACAACTTTGTATTGCGGTTTCGGAAAAGAGTACGTCCCTCTCCGCTCAAGCTGGAACATAACCCCTTTGGCATAACGCCTTAAGCTACAACAATGGGGGTGGTTCGGGAACCCCAAAGTAGTCCACGCGAGAGGAACCTTGTGGACGAAGCGGGAAGTGCTCCACACTACCTACTTGACTAGTGATTCCTTTGTGAGATAGCGTTACAAGTTGTCAGATTGTGGCGACCCCGGTGATAGTACACGTAGACGCACTAGTTGCCTCTTTGTTCTTGAAGGGGGTAAAGTAAAGCCGAGATACTCCCAAACTAGTCAGTGTGACTTTTTGGGTAAATCGCGCTCGCTCATGTGGCAACTTTGTAACACCTAGGGCGAGAGAACCACCTAGGAGAATATACTTTGGCCGAGGCCCACTTTGACCACTTTAAAACAGTGTTGAGTTGTGAACCTTCTTTTTGAGAAACGTGTGACGTATTACTTTCGCCTAGTTTTTACTTGCCTTAGGGCGAGGCGAAACTCTGCCGAAGTGAGACTAGCATTTTTTGTCATTTTTTCTTGATTTATTTCCTTCATATTCTTTTGACACTTTGTTGATCAAAAGAGGTGTGATTACCTTTGTGTTGCCATTCAACTGTTTCTCTCACTTTTATGTCCGTTTACGCCCATCCATGTTTGCGGTTGGGTTAGTTAAACGTCTAAAGTGAGTGGAGGCATTTTCACGTCATTTGGTAGCCATTGTGATCTTGATACCCACGTCAAGATCATCATTGTAGTTAGGCGTGGTTCATCACTGCGGACTTCCATAGAGGAGTTAGCTTGTTTGTCTCGTATCATTACAATTTCGATATTTACGTCTTGTTTCTTGTAAACTCGACATAAATACCTATATTATACGGTTATGTTGCACACATTCTTAACTATTCCTAGCTATACTTTGAGCATTTTTTTGTTCGGTTTTATTATTACCTCGATTTCAAAAGGTGCTAGGCACTACCATTTGTGCATGTTATATCAATAACACCTCGATATCAATACTTCACTTTCTTGCAAAGTGGGTTAACATATCTTGGTGATATTGTTGTGTCATTCACAAATCGTAATTGACACTTTTTGAGATATAGGTCTTAATCAGACTTGAGCTTGCTCATCGTATATCTTGATTGGGAGATCGCATTTAACTTCATGTATTTACTTACGTCTTGTTCATTCCTTTGAACTTGGCATAAGTGGAGACATCTTGTTAATCATCTGGCGTCGTCAAATTACTTTGAAACGTAGTCTAGGAAGTACTTCATTTGATTAAGTTTTGATACCAAACGATTGTTTCATTGGTGACTTTATCATTCTATCACATTGGTATTCTCACACTGTTAATTTACTCTTAACACGTACATCTTGTGTTTCACTTAGGGGTAGTCATTGAATTTTGAACAAATCTACAACTTACCTTAGTGAAACTTATCACGAAAACATGGCTCCCAAGACGCGTCTAGGTTTAAAGAAACAAACATATGAGGAACAACAGGCGCAAGCTTGGGAAACCTCTAACAGACAAGGGTCAAACCCATTTATCGGACACGATCTAGGACCACTATTTTCTGCAGAAAAGGAAATAGAAGAAATGGTTGACCATAGTGGAAATGAATTAGAATCACCACACGCAGACTTTGATTTTGACCCCACTCTACTAGATGAGTTTCTCCTTAGAAATAAAGATAGAGTTTTGGCACGGGTCATGGAATTAGGGGCCAAATTGCCCATTGAGAATGAACCAATATTACCTACAAATGACACTACTAAGGAAGAACACCCCCTTATCAATATGGAAGATATTTTAACAGGTGGGCATGCTTCCACTTCTTACGTAGAAAATGATAAAGTGGTAGGGCATAGAATACCCCTCATCAAAGTGCCACGAAGAAACAAGATAGAACATGAGACAGGGGAAGAACCTCCACAATACGAAGAGGAAGAACCTTTAGAAGAAGAAGACACAAACCAAGTCACAATCCAACAACAACTCAGTAACCTAAGCCGACAACTAGCTTTGCTTACTTTCCAGGTACAGAAAGACACAAACAAGAACATTCAAAAGTCAAAGCCTAAGTTTAGGATCCACGAACTCCATCGAGAAAACCAAGGAGAAGAAGACACGGGGTATCATCATGTACACATCCCCGTTTCTCCCACTAAAGAACAATTACTCGCACAAGAAGAAGTGCAATCTATGAAAGCAACACTTGCGAGCATACTGAAAAGCAATATAGGGAGTATTAGGAAATACCAATACGAAGAACTATGCCCCTATCCTTTTGACAAGACAATGACCCTTGACCCTTTCCAAAGAAATTTGATATGCCAAAGTTTGACAAATACAAAGGAAAGGGAGACCCGAGGATCATGTTAAAGATTTCTACATGGCATGTCGAGAGGTGTCTTATAGTGATAATTACCTCATCGGACTTTTTCCTAAGAGTCTCGGAGGTCAAGCATTGGAATGGTTTACGCGCTTACCACGAGGATCAATTTTCACTGGCGAAATTGGCGGAAAGATTCGTGCGTCATTTCTCATATAACATAGAGTGACATCACCATGGCGACTTGTGCGGCACAAAACAACGCCCAAATGAGACCTTCGCTGCTTCCTCCAATGATGGAGAGGGATAGCTAGTCACTTCCCTTGCGCTTTCCACTGAGAAGCGGTGGTCGATATTTTTCATCCCTAATCTCAACCCGGATATAGCTTTCCACCTCCAAATGCATTGTGTCACGCACCTTTGAGGAGGTTATCGAGAAAGGGATTCAAATAGAAAAGGCTCTCATTGCCAAGGCACCCTCAAAACCCAATCTAAAGACAACGAAGTGTCGAACCATTTGAAAAGCCAAGATCTTTAACAAAAACAAAAACATGGTGGGAGGCGGAATCACTTGATTCCAAAGCGTGTTCAAGCAGTCCAAACCGAGTCAACCTTTTAAAGCTGACCAGGGCCCAATTCAACCACCACCAAAGCGATGAACATTCACCTCCCTCGATGAACCATTGTCATCATCATACTAAAAAAATAGTTGGATGCGGCCCACATGATGACCTATCCTCTGATATGACCGTTTGATGACAACACTCCTAAACCTTCATGGTATAAGGAGCATGAATACTTTGACGAAATGCATCGCGTTAAAGGTCATAAAATAGACAAATGTTTGCGACTTCGCCACTATATTCAAGACCTCATTGACAACGGGGAGATAGAGGTGGATAACCCTAGCCACATGCAAACACCTAACGAGAAAATGGGGATTTATAAGGAACCATTCCCCAAGCATGATAAGTCGGAAAAGGCAAAAACCGGATCAGGGAGAGTCATCCCAAACCTATAAAGCCACGAATTACTTGTATACCAAGAGAGATAACAATCATTACGATTCACTTATCGGATGTATTCGCTCCCCTGTGACCATGTCGTGTCAATACCATCCGGATCGAGGAAAGGGCTGCTTTGCGGTAGCAAGGCGCCCCACCTCGTGATTCCAGAACCCTCTCTGTTGACCCCACAAACTGGTAAATATAACCTTTTAGAACAACTTGAGAAGACACCTGCTAAGATCTCGATCTTAGATCTTCTCAAGATATCCAATGTGCATAAGGACATTTTGTATCAAACTCTTCAGGGGTCGGGAGTGCCTTTAGAAGTCGATCCTGCATACCTTCAAGCCGCGGTGGCAAATATTGCACCCAGTGAGCATCTCACTTTCAACCATAGGGAGGTCCCTACTGAGAATCCTACACATAATCTTCCCTTATACATTGAGGTAGTTGTTACCCGCAGGAAAATCAAATGGGTGCTTGTGGATAACGGATCTGGATTGAACATCTGCACGCTTAAATTAGTCAAACAATTGGGACATACGGAAGAAGATCTTGAGTCCCATATCATCACTATCACCGCATACGACAACGCGGAAAGAGAGTCAGCAGGCACCATTACGCTGCCCATGGAGGTGGGCCCCACTTGCCATCAGACAAAGTTTCACGTCTTAGACTTGGAACTTCCATATAATATGCTTCTAGGCCGACCATGGATCCATGCCATGCAAGCAGTGCCATCAACATTTCATCAATGCATCAAGCTGAAGCATGAGGGACATACAGTAACAATACCAGGAGACTCAGAGCCCTTTGCTCATTGTAGAGCTCTTAATAGCTTTGCACGAAAGGGTACATATGCATGTCCCTCCACGATATAGTTGTCCCTCTTCATTACGAGGCCATGGAATCTCGAGTAGATTCAAATTCTCTTAGTTCTTGCACTCATGGGGCATCTGCTTCAACATCTCCATTTAATTCATGGGAGATGAAAATTCTAGGAATATGGTATGGGGAGTATAATGTACAACAAGCGCTCTTGGTTTCGACCTCTCCTTGTCGCCCAAGACTAGAGGTCGACCCAACTACCACTTGGGAGACCTAGAGAGGAACACACTATTGGGGTCGTTCCTGCACGGAGGCTTGTTAGGCGAGGAAAAATTACTTGATCCACCTCTTACTTGGGTCCCCTGAGGACACTCGGCCATCTTGTTATCAAACCCCGAGAATATGAAAAATCTAGCGAGAATGATGTACTCCATGGGCTCTGAGGCCTAGGATGTGGGAGGAATGAACAAGGACAAAGAGAACAGTCCCTCTTCCACATTTCAAAATAGAAAGATATGGCATTGGGATTCGCCCTTATGGAGCACACCCCAGCGATCAGATGCGACTTGTTACGAGCATGAGGATAGCTCAGATTATCTAGAGCGATCACAGTTCTGTTGTAGCCAATATGAGGATCGGCCTCCACGAACCTTTTCATGAATAATGTTGTCCTAACCATCACCCCCATGAACCAACCCTTGACCTTGTATACCCCTCCCTTGTTGAATGGGACCAACAACGTCACGTGCCACTAGATTTATTCGAGAATGATGAGGCTATTGCGAGTTCATGGGCATAAGGGATACAATTCCCATTGGAGATCACAAGAAGGTTTCTTTATCGACTTAGACACTGCGCCTACTTTGCGAGGAGGCTGAACTTCGTGGTCAAAAAAATTTAAAGAAAAGCGAGGGCAAGAGTTCTAAAGAAAAGCCTCGGCAAAAATCAAAGTCAAGTCACACGGTGAAAACTCTTTGAGGCATTGGGTGACAAACAAATAAGAAAATCAAAGGACAAACAAAGTGACCACGCGAGGATGAAAATCTCGTAGAGACATCCTTGGATGAAGATCTCAACCTACCTCCCGATCCTACGCGTATGGAGGATTTATCAAAATTGTTAGTTGAAGAAACCATTGATGTCGATATTGGTGCGAAGAAGATCCCAAGATAGTAAAATTGGGAGCATCACTCTCGGCCAGAGAAGAAAAAAAGGCGTTCACTATCTCTTTGAGAGTTTATTGATGTGTTCGCATGGTCTTACAAAGACATGCCCGGCTTAGATCCAACTTTGGTCGTGCATAACTTGGTTGTGCATGCGAGATGCTAAGCCTATCAAACAAAGCTTGAAAGATGCACCCAAGAGTGGCCTTGTTAGTTAAAGAAGAGTTGGAAAGGTTGCTTGCGCGGCCCGGGATTCATCGAGGCCAATTGATTATTACGAATGGATATCGAACATTGTTCTGTCCGGAAGAAACCTATTGGTATCGAATTTGCCTGATTTTAGGGACATCAATAAAGCTTGCCCTAAAGATGACTTTCCATTGCCCAACATTGACATGATTGTTGACTCAACCGCAAGGGTATGAAATGCTATCACTTATGGATGGCTTTTGGGTTATAATCAAATTAAGATCGCTGAGGAAGACCAACACAAAACAGCTTTCACAACTCCTTGGGGCACCTTCTATTATCAGGTGATGCCATTTGGCCTTAAGAATGCGGGAGAAACTTATCAGTGGGCCATGACAGTAATATTTCACGATATGATTCATGACATCATGGAAGACTACGTAGACGACATCCTAGGAAAGTCCAAAACAAGAGAGGATCATCCTATCATTTTGCGGCGTATCTTTGAACGCCTGCGTGAATACAAAGTCAGGCTAAATCCAAAGAAGTGTGTCTTTGGTGTGCTATCTGGGAAACTATTAGGCTTCATCGTGTCAAGATGAGGTATTGAGGTAGACCCTGCTAAAGTATCTGCCATCACAAAAATGCCTCCACCTGAGAATATCAAGCAAGCTGCGTAGCTTGCGAGGAAAATTCAAGCCATTCGCTTTATCTCCCGACTTGCGAGATAAATGTCACTCATTCACTCATTTGCTTAAGAAGGACATCACTTTCATCAGGGACTGACGAGCAACAAAGCCTTTGCTTTGCTTAAATAGATGCACAGCTAATCCACTGTCCTCATGCCTCCCACTCAGGGAGAACCACTTTTGCTCTATATTTTTCCACTCATGATATGCTATTGGTGCCTTTGCTCTTGAATATGACCTTAGCCATAAAGAGAAAGCGAGTGTACTATATCGAGTCACACCCTCATCACCTATGAACGTAATTATCCTCAGTTGAAAAGGCTTGCTTGGCCGTTGTTTTTACCTTTGAAACTTCGCCATTACTGCTAAATACTAAGACCAAGCTCATATCCAAGGTCGACCCACTCAAGTATTTGTTGTCCAAACCCGCCCTCACGGGTAGAATGGCTAATTGGATCATTCTACTCGGTGAGTTTGATATAAATTTGTCCATCAAAAATCAATTAAAGGACAAGTACTTGCGACCAGACTTAGCGGAAGCACCTTTGCAAAGCACGAGAACCTTTGAGTCTGGATCTGCGGATGCATCTTTGCTCTACATTGAAGAATCTATCATATATGGAGATACATTTTGATGGATCTTTTACGTTTCATGGTTCGGTGCGGGAGTGGTCCTTATTACTCCTTGGGTGATCCTATACCACGGGCTTTCCACTTTGGCCTTCCCTTGCACAAACAACATTGCGGAATATGAAGCACTCATTGCGGGGATGAAGCTAGCCATCAAGTGGAATATTCAACATGTTAAGGTTGTAGGTGATTCATGACTAATCATCAAACGAGGTTAATGATGAGTATAAAGTTAAGGATGACAAGCTCATACCTTATAAGAAGTTGGTGGAAACTCGAAGGAGTATTTTGTGCGCATTACCTTTGAGCGAGATCCCAGAGCGCGAAAGATCGGCGAGATGCTATGGCAATGGTGGGATCTATGCTTCGTATTCCACCAGGGAACAATGATATGCCATTTTTCGTAGAAAATCTACACCAGCCTGCGTATGACATGCCAGAATCTTGCCTGGCTTGTGAGGTTGTTGGTCCCCATTCCCATGGTATGAACCCATTTTCACCTATCTTAAGGATAGTACTTTCCCTCCCAATATCTCCCATTCTGAAAAGCAAAGCCTGATTCACCAGATAGCCCGTTACACCCTTTTAGGAGGTACACTTTATCATCGTGGCTACGATGGGAATCTATTACGTTGTCTGGATGTGACGAGTCAATCCAGGCAATTAAAGAAGTACGAAGGGTATGCGGAGCACATACAAATGGAATGGTCTTGGCTAAGAAACTGTTAAGAGTAGGTTACTATTGGCCCACCATGGAAACTGATTGTTGTAATTATGTTAGAAAATGTGTGCTTTGCCAAAAGTATGGAAATTTCATCCATGCTCCATCATAACCATTGCAACCAATCACTACCCTGTGGCCATTCTCCAAGTGGGGACTTGATCTAATAGGGAAGCTTACTCCTACCTCATCTGATGGTCATACACATATCATCACAGCTACAGAATACTTTACAAAATGGGTGGAGGCTGTCCCTTTAACCTATGTCACAGGAGCACAGATTTCTAAATTCATCATGAATCACATTATTTGCCGATATGGTATCCCTGCAGCCATTGTCACAGATAATGGGAAGTCATTTAAGAACAAAACTGTGAAAGGTCTTTGCCAACGGTTCCAAATCAGATTGAAATGGTCCACGCCATATTACCCTCAGGGTAATGGACAAGCTGAGGCAACAAACAAGACTTTGGTAAGGATAATGGAGAAGATGGTTAGCAAAACTGGTCGAAACGGCACCTCTGAAATCCACCCGACCCTGCAGGCCTACAGAACATCAATTCGCACTCCTACGGGTGCGACGCCATATTCCCTAGTGTTCGGGACAAATCTATCATCCCTTTAGAGATTGAACTCCCATCCTGCGAATTTCTCTTTGGGACTATTTGGATAAGGATGAAGATTATCAGTGTGGCAAGATTGGTGAGTTAGAGCTCTGGATGAGAGGCGCATTCGCGCTCTTAATCACTGAAAGTATATCAACACAGAATCTCCCATGACTACTGACAAGAGAATCATCCCTCGCCGGTTTGAGGTGGGTGATTTAGTTATGAAGGAGAACCGAGTTCAACACCGGAGCGGAGCGAGAAAAAGAAAGGAAGTTTGAACCACCTTTGGTTAGGACCCTATGTCATAGTTGCCAAGTATGGCACAGGGGCATACAAGTTGGCTCACCCCAATGGTGATGAGCTCCGGGAGCCCATGAATTCCATGCATCTTAAGAGGTTTTATGCCTAAACATGGCACAAAAAAGTCATAAAAATCACAAAAAAATATAAAAACATCAAAAAAAAAATCAAAAAAAAAAAAAATCGAAAAAAAAAAAAAAAAAGAAAAGCAGTGTCGTCCACTAGTGAAAACCACGCAATTGTGGCACTTTGGACAAGTCCTTGGGTGAAAACCGGTTTAGGCGCCTCGGGAGGATTCGTTGTTCACAAGCATTACTATATTAGAAGGGTAGTTGTCTTTGTCTGGACTGGTTCTACCTTGAGTTTCCTTGTGCACACCATCTAGTCCGACCTTGATCCGGCTTTGCCTTCTTCTATTAATCTGCATAAGGGACGTGGTCTTTCGTTATTTCCCATCTTACGTTTGGGGGGAACTCAATGACTTCACCTTCTTGTTCATAAGCGCGTGGCTTACGCCCTTGTATATTCCCCACCTAATGTTTGGGGGCATCCATGCTTTCTTGGTTACTGCACATAGCTTTGGAAAAAAAACTTGTTAAAAACACAAAAAACAATAGAAAATTGTTTTGAAAAACACAAAAACAATAGAAAATTGTTTCACAAAAACAATAGAAAATTGTTTCACAAAAACAAAAACAATAGAAAAAAAATTGTTTCAAAAACACAAAAACAATATAGAAAATTGTTTCAGAAACAAAAACAATAGAAAATTGTTTCAGAAAACACAAAAACAATAGAAAATTGTTTTGAGAAAACACAAAACAATAGAAAAATAGAAAATTGTTTCAAAAACACAAAAACAATAGAAAATTGTTTGAGAAAACACAAAAACAATAGAAAATTGTTTTGACAAAAACAATAGAAAATTTTTGAAAACACAAAAACAATAGAAAATTGTTTCAAAAACACAAAAACAATAGAAAATTGTTTGAGAAAAACAAAAAAACAATAGAACATTGTTTATATATATATATATATCAAAAAAAAAATCTAAAAACAAGGCAAAATTTTTCAAAAAAATCCTAAAAAGTAAAACACCCTACAAAATGGTAACTTGCTTCTTACGGCTGAAACTTGTGTCTTGCGCATGTATTTTTTCTCCATATCTGTTGGTTTGTCTCATCTTCCCCCGATTAATATGACTCGCGGATCACTTGGATTCACAACCATTCACAAAAAAGCTAGTGCTTGCTTAAATGCATACTACTGGGGCACTTTTGGTTGCACAGTGTTTGTTTCGTTGCGCCTGAAATGCTTTTCATGGACCCGTGTCCATTTTCATTTCCCCTTGCATGTATCCTTGCTTGGGGCATCATTTTTAACCCTTGTCATCAATCACGAACTTGTGGATCTCTTCAGCACTGATAACAAAACATTTGTACAACTATCTTGACCGTTGTTGGGTTAGATATGTGCGTTCGTACTTGTTTTCCCTGTTATATGAGCTTGTTTCCTTCTCGTATTGCATTGCATTATTGTATGTTGCGTGGAGTTGGTACTTTCAGCAATGGACAATTGTTCGTAGTATGGCTTTTCATGTCATTCTACCTTTGTCGTATGCTTATATTTTTCATAAGGACCGATGATGTAGTTCCTATGGCAATATGATGACATCAAATTTGTTCCCGAACAAATAAGCGGCTAGAGGTTAAGCTCTTCTCTCCCCTCATCCATATTTCTTCTACACGACTTCCCTTTCACCCCTAATTCTCCCTCTCCTCGGGGCATCCTGCCTCGTCCCCATTCTTCTACCTACTTCTCATATTTTTCGATCGTCGATCGGCTTCCTTCATCACCCCATCGACACTCGAGGGGGCATCTCTCCCTCCTACTAATTTTTCTTCTATCTCTTCAAAATCTCTTTTGTCTACTATCTTTGAAGTGGCATCACTTACACCACCCCAAAGAGGGCAAATGTAGACACCTATAATTACGCCCAAGCAATTTAAATACTTAAATTGTGCTAATTATCCCCTTTCTCACAAATCAACGACATATCGTCAAAAGCACTCATTTTCCCTCATATCATCATTAATTAATTACACTAAGCTAATTAATTAAGTTTCCTATCAACAAATACCTAATTAACGACCTTAGTTAATAAATCACCCCTTCTACCTAGACTAATTAATTATTATTAATTAATTAGCTTTCCCTTCCATTTAACCAATAAATCAATATTTAATTGATTTAATCCCCTTATAATAGCCTAAATCGCACTAATATTCCTCTAATTGGCTTACATAAACTTACACTACCTATTAATTAATCACCTTTGATTAATTAAAATACCCCAACTCCATGACTTGCTAAACATGTATTAAACCCTTCTAAAGTAAGGTTACCTTTAATAAAGCAACCTTATCCATTCCTAATCATGTTTTACCTTTATCCCACATTCATGAGAATGTGTTGAATCCTTATCCTTTGGGCTATATAAAGAGCCCTCCACCTACCTTTTTACTTACACCTAAACTTTCTAAGAGAGCAAATGCAAAGCATATAGCAAAGAGACTAAGAGCTTGCACCTTGCCCTTTTGAGAGTTCATCATCTTGAAGAGTTAAGCCTCTTTCTTAAAGTGCTTGGGTCATATGGGAGGTGTCAAAAGGGTCTTGTAGCCCAACTTTGATTAGCCCCCATTCCTAGGTTCTTGGAACATTAAGGACAACTATTTTGATAGCCATGGAGCTTACTTAGGTCCATTCATTTATTTGTTGTTAGAGAATAGAGGAGTTTAGATATTTAGCATTGTTAGTTTCAAAGTTTGTATTGATGAATGCTAGCATCTAACCCTTGTTTAATTCTTATCATGATGGTGTTTATGCTTTGTTTTAGCTAAATTGTAGAACTATTTTAGGTGGTAGTTCTTGCTTCATTTGATTTAGCATTTAAGGTTCAATATTCAAAATGCAAGATCAATATCGGGCTATCATTCATGACTCCATGCCGAATGGATACTTCAAGGCAACTAATCTTCCACCTAGTAGGCGGGTGACCCTATGAGTCACCAAATTGTTATCCAATTTTTTCCGGGAAAAATTGATCAAACACGATGTTGCAGGAGAAAATGGAGAGAGTAGTTCAATCATGTGAGCTCACATTCATTAAAAAAAAACTAGGTTGCGGTTGAGCTCGAGAATGGAAATGTTGTTCTGATCGAAAAGGATGGCCAATGGAAATGTCAAAGAGTATTAGAGCTCAAGTGAAAAGAATGGAGAAAGGATAGAATTTTTCAAACTTCACTGACAATGGAAATGTTTTACAATTAGATAGGATGGCCAATGGAAATGTCAAAGAATATTAGAGCTCAAGTGAAAATAATGGAGAAAGGATTGAATTTTTTGGACTTCCATTTTTCAGGATCTTGGGAAGTGGACGGTTAAAAAATTAAGAAAGATAACTTGGTAAGTCAAAATCAGGCATAGAGTGAGTTGACTCGAAGAAAAGCATCAAGGCTAGTGAAATCCTCCACGTGTCTCTTTGGCACACTTTTGGTATGATGCTTTAAAGGCAAGTCCCCAAACAAGTGCGGGGCCTCCACGTGGTTAGAGTCCAAGAAAGTTGCATCGTTTGTTGAAAAGTCTAAGCATGGGAAGAGCTGGCGAAACCTCCAAGTGCCTTATCAAATCAACTTCAAAAGGAAAATCCAAAGGTAGGTCCCCAAATGAGTGCATTCCCTCCACGTGTTTAGGGTCCAACATAGCTGCTCCTAAATAGGTGAAAAGAGGATAACATAAAGAAAGTAGAGTAGGATCGCGGATGATGCAAAGTGTCCAACCATCACAAATTCAAAAGTGAAAGGAGGGGGTAAAGTCTTTGAATCCCACAGGGTTTCCACATGGAGCTAACTATAAAGGTCCCACCTGAAAAGGGGTTTTGATATTATATGTAGTGGGGTCCTTTACTCACCCAATTGAACAAATTAGCATGTTTACGGATGGTGCCAAGTGTTAACAAGTCGCATTCCTAGGACACTAAAAAGGAAGATAAAATCTTAAGAATGCATCGGGCTTCCACGTGGGTCTTACATGATATACTCAAAATCAAGCGGTTTGCAAAAGATTGGTGGAAGGTCAATTCAATGAAAGACGAATCATGAAGCCCACGAAGAATTTTAAATTCTTATATCTTTTAAAATATTGTGAGAGCCTGTGTGGAACACTCGACCCTAGAAAAATACAGTCCACATTTTTGAAACTATCGGGCTTCTCACCTATAACAATAATGAAGTATGGACTTCCATTCTTTCCCAACAAGGAACAACACATGGAGGCATGGGTTTTGTAGTGGAATCCATCATTGTTGCAGGTGAATTCAATCTAATTTTTAGGCATGTTTTACGGAAGGATTTGAATTCTCCTCTCCCCCTTTCTATCATTCTTCCTATATATTGTAAGGAGGGGTATTGTTCTAGAGAGTTGTACATTTTGGCTTTTCCCCTCACTTATTCTCTAGTCTATAGATGAATTTGTGGAGTTCAAACCTCCCATTAAAATTGTAATGCAAGCTTGTGCCTCTTGGCCATTGTAGTGTACTATATAAATTTGTGAAGCAATAATACATGTTTGTGGATGTTTTCAACCCTCTCTTGTGTTCATTTCCTTCTTGATCTCTCATTGCAGTATTGGTTATCTATGCATTGGTGGTTGTATTACATTTCAATGATCTGTGTTTAATGGAAAAGCAAGTGTTCAACATTCCTTTGGTGCATCACCTTTGTTAGTTTAGGTTTATTTTTGTCATTTCCTTAACCTGTCTCCTTCACAAGTTAGAGTAGATTTTAGAGTAGACCCTCTGCAAATTGTACATGTGCACTGAATAGAGAAATAGGAACTAGCCTTCATCCGAGAGAGCTTTCCCTATTGCAAGGTCCCACACTTTGGGAAAAGCTTCATGTTATGCAATCGCACCGATAGTCTCAACCCATCAAGTTGCGAGACATTCGGGGTGTTACGATTACGCATCAATAATTTGTTCAAGATTTCTCTCGTGTTGCACATCCTATCGAGTTCCTTCACCGGAAAGGGAAGAAGTGTTCTTAATCGGATAGATGTGATCGGGCCTTTAGGACATTGATGGAATTCCTTAGGAAAACACCTATTCTAGCAGTTCCATATCCTGACGATTTTTATTCATATGCACTCATACTTATTTCATAGGCCTTGGAGGTGTATTGATGCGGGAGGGCCGTGTAGTAGTATTTGAGTCTCGAAGACCCCTTGGTAGGAAGTTTTATGGATTTACATTGGCCAAAGTTGGTCTTATTTGGCACAGAGGTCGGATCTATGTACCCAAAGATGGGGGATTTAGGAAGGATATTCTTGTTGAGGCACATCGTGCACCCTATTCAGCCCATCCTGGGGTGAATAAGAAGCACACCACTTTGAGACATTTTTATCATTGGAGAGGGATATGTAGAAAGGTAGTTCATTTTTTGTCTCATTGTTTGGAGTATCAGAAGCTGAAGGCCGAGCATCAACATCCAACTGGCCTTCTATATCCTCATGCCATACTCGAGTGGAAATGAGACACCATTTCCATGGATTTCATTATAGGGATACCTACGTCGATATACCACAACGATGCTATCATGGTCACGGTGGATAGATTGATTAAAGTGGATCATTTTTCTTCGGTGAAGACAACCTATACTACTAGTACAATAGCATGAGTATATCTGGATGATATTTTCAGACTATACGAGATTCCGTGGAAGATCATTTTTGACTGTGATCCCTTGTACACCTCTCACTTTTGGACTACAATGCAGTATGCTCTCGGGATGAAGATTAACTTCAGGACAACCCATCACCCTAAGACATATGGATAGACAAAGTAGGTAAATCATATTTTAGAGGACATGCTTTAGATGTACGTCATGGACCATCAGATCAAGTTGGGAGGAGTAGTTCTAGTAAGTGGATTTTTCTTACAACAAAAACTTTCGAGTTTTATTGGTATGGCTCCATTTCAAGAATTGTATGGCGGGGAGTATAGGACACCAATGATTTGGGACTGGTTAGAGGATAGGGTATCTCTTGGGCCAGATTTATTCCATGATATGGAGCGGTAGCTTGTTATGATTAGACAGAGATTGCAAAAGGGTCGGGATAAACATAATAAGTATACGAGATCATAGGAGGACATACTTGAAGTTTTGATGTGGGAACAAAGGTTTTCTTCATGTTAGACCTCATAAGAGCCCTATCCATTATGGAAAAGGCTATAAGCTAGCACCTAGGTTTTGGGTCCCTTTTAGATCTTGGAGCGGATCTATCCTTTAGCCTACCATCTATCATTTTCACCCAACTTGTCTCGCGTCCACGATGTATTTCATGTTTCTATTCTTAGGAGGTACATTCTATATCTTTCTCATGCATTGGATTAGGGTGCATTGTAGGTGCAAGATCGGGGTAGGTAATGGTGGAGCCTGTAGACATTTTATAGCACGGGACCTTGGGCCTTTGAGGTGGAGATATTAATCAAGTTCGCATCCAGTGGGATCAGTATTATGAGACAACAGCTACGGGATGATTCCACACCTTTCGAGTATAGTTCCCACACTCATTCTAGTGACTTCCAGGAGGAAGTTGAGTCTAAGGGGATGGGGATGTAGTGCCCATTCCTCTTTGACATTGATATTACTATGATTTTTTCTTACTTTGGATTGGATCCATAGACATTGTTATCATATTTGATATTTAGACATTGATAGATGGACATTACTATATTTTATTAGCCTATTTGATAGACAATATGGATGTTTTAGACTTTTGACATGATGTGACTTATATGATGGATTACATGCATGGATTGACATATCGTATTTGGTGATGATCTAGATTTACTAATTTATATATGTAATGACTCATTGGATTTTGGTATAAAAATTTTTTTAGACGATTTAGGTAGCCTTGTGATTTTATTTGTAATTGATGAATTAATAGAATCAAAATATTTGAAATTGCAAACAATTGGTCAATTTCTTGAATTTAGTGATAGTGTAGTTACGTTATTTGATGATGTGAATTGATATGTGTATGTGGGTTTTATTGTCTCGATTTATTTAATATGGCCAAGAGGCTAGAAAGGTATTGTTTTAAGTTTTGTAGGAATTTGTAACACTAAAAACAAAAGGGGGTAGGAGACAAACAATGAAGGAATTTGGGGTATTGACAACATGTCACCTTTGCAACTTGTGTATTTGTATGTTGTTTGTTGTTGATAGATTGTTAGGAGGTCCCCATTGGGGGGTGGCCTCAAATGTGACCTTGGGTAAATGTGTTGTTTCCCTTTTTGTTTTAATTATTTTGTGAGTATTTGAATTATTTTAGTAATGTGATTCACCTTTATTTTGTTAGTTAATGTACCCCATTTAAGTTGATTAATCTTGATTAATTAGTGTAATTTGAGATGTGACCAAAGGGGGTATTTAATGTTGGTAGATGGTCCTTGATTTATGTTGGATTTGAAAGTCTTTCATTAATTTTAAGTGTTGTATACTCAATCGGCATGTAAAATTCGGATTTGGGCTTAAGGGCCATTTTGGAGGCTTCTTAGACAAGTTAAGCTTGTCACACACTTCTTAATTTCACCTACGAACTATCCATATGGGTTAAGGGGTCAAAAATAGATCCCATTAAGTGATATGTAAGAAAAAAAGGTGATATCTATTGCACTTTCTTACATGAGGTTTTAATTTTGTCCTTTATAGGTGTGGGTTTGAGTTTGTGTGTGAGAGAAGCTTGTCATTCCTCAAACACCAATTTATTGAGATTTAAGTTTGGGGTTTGACCTTGTGATGTGGAGTAGAGGAGGAATGATTTGGGATCCTCATGGAGCCCTCATCACGTCTCACTCCTCTCTTGTCTACTTATTCAAGTTAGTTTGATTGCTTTGGACTTACATATTTTTATTTGGACTCTTGTATTTTTGGAGGAGCTTCCTTTTGCGGTGCTTGTTCGAAGCTTTGGAGTTGTCTTGTGTTTTATTTGCACTTAAAAATTCTTGGAGATTTTCATGCAAATTGGATAATCTTGCAATGGAAAGGTAGGGACTTCACCCATGTATTCTTATTGCTATTTTTTTGTGCAAATGATTTTAAATGGAAGAGTGTTGATTTTTTAATCTTTGGGAATAGAATGGCCTTTAGGTTGTGTAGGAGAAAATTGAAATGGGGATATTTTGGAGGATGGAATAAGAGTATTGTTGTGTATCTTGGGAGGGATTCTAGTTGGGGTGTCCCACCTTTTTAGATAAATGAAATTTGTGCTTATATTGCATGTTTTATTGAGGGAGGCATAAGAGTTGAGGGAGACATAAGAGTTGTTTTTAGGTTGGCATAAGGGTTATTTTTGGATGTGATTTGGATCTCTATGAGGATTTAAGGTGTGCATTCAATCCCTTTGGAAGGAATAAGTTAATCGACATGTTTTTTTCTCTCTCTCTTGGCTTGAATATTGAGCCTTTGTGCTTGGGAAACATGCATGTTTGTTGTGATTTTGGAATTGTGCTTATTATGTTAAAAGTTTGTTTGAATGTTGATTGCGGAATCAATGTAAAGTTTCTTATGTTATCGTATACCCCTTATTGTTTCATTGTTTGGGCTAGGGGGAAGAAGTCTTGTCCTTCTCATTGGATTATTAGTTGGGTGGAGAGCCTTACCTACTCCCTATTTTTTTGTTGTGTTGGATATTGAAGATAATGGTGGAGCTCAAGTGAAGTTTTCTGAATTACTTGCACTTTGAAGAAGACAAGAAGGGATCCTACCTTTGTAAAATTGTTGCCATGTTGTTTCCACTTAAAGTGAAATGATTGTAAACTTTCATTTTAAAAGAGAAGTTCTTGGATATTCTATTTATCAAATTTGTAATGTTTTCCCCTTTTTATAAAATGAAAGTGGATATCTTCTAATTTTTTCTTTTATATTTTTTGAAAAGAGGGACTATTATATTGTGAAGAATGAACCAAGTTCTTGAGAAAATATTGTATTATTATCTAGTTATAATTGTAACATTATAATGGTTAGAAGGAATGACCTTAAAGTTGTATTCAAATGGGAAATGGATTTCTTTCAAAACTGAAAATAAATTCATACTTTCTTGTGCTTTATTTTGTGAAATGGTTGAGTTGGAATTAGAAGAAAGTATTTAAGTTATACTTGAAGTTACTTATTGGAGCAGATATCATTCTTATTGTGAAAGGAAAAGAGATACATTTTCATTTTGATAGTAAAAATAAACATAATCAAATGTTGGAATTTATAGTCAATCTCATACTAAGTTCTAAGAAGAAGGAAATAGACATTTAGTGGTTTAAACAATGTATATATTCTATTCATTATTTGTAATGGGTTGGATAAGAAAAGAAATTAGTTTCTCTATTTCACCTATAAATAAATTGATACAAATTTTACAATCTTCTTGCCTATGTTTCACTATACAAATGATTTGAGTGAATGTTTAAATTTTAGGTAGGCAAGTTATACTATGGGATTTATATATGTATATATACTCATATAAATTTACTATATATATATTATAATATAACTATACCTAGAAAAATTATTGTATTATGTAATTTAAATATATATAATATATATCTATCTATATAATATAGATACATGTATATTATATACATATAGTAAGACTTATATATATATATGTATCTACTATAAGTTTTACTATATGTATATAATATACATGTATCTATATTATATATATATATATAAAATATATATATATTTAAATTAAATCATACTGATAATTTTTCTAGGTATATCGTGTCAACATTTAACGGCTGATAGATATATTACCCCACTTGTGCACTATATTATATGGAACCGAATCCTTTTTAATATTTATAAAAATGTTATTATATATATATTTATGTATAAATATATATCCAAAAAAAAGGCCATAATTAGGTATGCCTAGAATTTTCGGGTTGTCTAAAATGTATATTTTAAACTAAGAAATATATATATATATATATATATATATATATATTTATGTATGTATGTATGTATGTATGTATGTATGTATGTATATTTATACACCCAAATCCTCTTCTTGTATATATACGATTTAAACCAGAACTAAAAATTGGCACAAAATGCCCATACTCAAATAGGGTAAATTCAAATAAAATACACAATAACAAATAATAATATGAACAAACCCTAGGAGAGGGTTGCAAATGAAATAAGAACAAAAAATGTGTATATCCATCCATGAGCTTGAGCAACCTTTCATGGCCTCCATCCTCCTCCTCCTCCCAAACCTGCAAAATGAAAATGAGAAAATAGGGTAAAAGAAATGAATAAGAGCACCTCATAAGGATGTTTAGGGTTAGATTGAATACCTAAGATCCAAGGGCTCTAAATGGATCAATCTAATGGTTGGGAATCAATCCTACAATTGTTAGGTGAAGATATTTTGGTGGGAATATATTTAAATTTAAATGTATGTGTAATTTGTGAATGGGGCCACTAAAGGGGTGTTAGAATGTTAGGATTAAAGTGTGATATTTTTTGTTTTAGTTTAGCTATTATTTTAAAATTATTTGACTTTAGGAATTAATTAAATTAATTTTATACATGGATAACTAGATAGTGCTTCAATAAGGATTAAAATTATTTAAACCTAATCATTAGGTTTAGGGTAAGTTGGACCTTATCCATAGAATATTAAGTCAATAAATGACATTAGAAATATAATACTAAGTTGAATGATTTGTGTATCGGTGGTATCTAAATTTATGGTTTATAACTTGATTAATTAATGGAAATTAATGGGAACCCCAAAAGGGATTATAGCCGAAATGACTGAAATAAAATAATATAAATTAATTGTTAATTTAAATGACGACAACCTTATGATTAGGAGGAATTTATTAATCCTGAATAAATTAAATCTAGTTGAAGGTTATCTCATTGCAACCCATTTAAACAAAAAAAATTATTCCCTAAATTTCCTATCTAAATTTTGGGTTTTATCTTAGGTTTTGTACAGGGAAAATGTGGGCATTACGGGAGAAGTAGTAGGAGCCATGGTGGAGGATACCTTTGGATTGACCAACATTGTATTTATAAAGACTAGAATATATATTACATTTTTGAGGTGGAATGGGCATAGAAGTAACAAGATCGATGCGCGAAAATATTTGAATGGTTCCAGATCAATGGTAATAGTGTGTTCATAGGCTGTCATGCAAAAATTTAGCACATTGATGTACACTAGATGAAACAACTTCTATTTCTTGAATCCAAGGCCTACCTAAGAGGACATAGAATAGAAAATAAGGATTGAAGACGTAGAACTCAATGAGGAAAGTTTTAGTTCCAAACCTAATATGTCGGAAATAGCTCTTAAGCATGTGTTAGTGGAAGACTCATAACCACGAATGAGAGTGGAATTCAGAGAGATGAGAATGATGTTTATACCTAATTTCCATAAGAGAGAGTGAGCAAAAATATTAGCAGTAGATCCATTATCAATGAGAACGTGCTTGATAAAAGTTGTGCTAACAACAATAGTAATGATCAACGAAGCACATGGATTACTTTTTTGCAAAGGGGGACACATACTCATCAATGAAAGAGATAGAACGTGGTAAATTATGAAGATACAAGATGAGATATGGGAAAAACTCATTGGAATGATCACACTCAACATGAATAACACAGAGAGGAAGCCTCTAGTGTGGCACGAAAATCTTGCACATGTCACAGTAAGTAATATAGAAAGATCTTAGCTAGTGTATTCTTGAGTTGGTAAATAATTTCATAGCCCTTAGAATTTGATAATGAGGCTTTGAGTAATTGATTGTGGAAGAGAAACGGGTGGAGTGGTTGTTGGATTAAGGTGAGTGCGATGAGTGCGACTACATTGATAGACGAATCAAACTTAGGTGTGACAAATTGAGAGGGTCTTTGGTGCATACATGCATTAAATAAATAGTTGTAGTAACTAGAAGATTGAGAATTGACCTTATAATGAGAGCACATGGTACAAAGGAAGTGATTAAACATGGGGTTCTCCAAAATGATTAACTAAAATTTAATCGAACTAAAGGAAAGAATAACAATAGTTAATCTAATATATAACTGACAAAAACGCTATGGAATGATTTTAAATATTTATATAAAATGAAATAAAATTCTAAATATGGAAATATGTAAAAGGAAATGAATTAACGATTGTTTGAAGAGTATCGCAAAGTGTCGTAGGTCTGATTGTGGTTCCTAAAGCATGAACGACTATACAAAAGTCCTATAAATGCTCGATATGAAGGATATGAATAGAATGCAATGCTCGGGAGAGTCTTGGGTGTCTGGCGAACTCTTGTCTGCAGAATAGGTTCCTTGGTCTCTTTAAAATCTCAAAATATGGCTTTTTAGTGTCACAAGATACTCTAAAATATTCCTTGTCTATCGACCAAGATTTTTGAATTGGGCTACATGTATGAAATAATATAGGATGAATGAATGACCTATAAAATACAAAGAATTACAAAAACCCTAAAAGTAAAATATGTAAAAAGAATGGGTAAGAATTAACTTAGCTTTCCACAACGGTGGGCTTACTAATCTTAGTCTTTGCATTAAATTTTGGACCCAAATGTAGTTACGGTGTGTGTGTGTGCATGTCATGTCATAAGTTCTCTTATGTCGGTCACACTTTTGAAGTATCGATCCATAATAGATATAGAAATTGTATTATGATGTGTGCATGGAATAGAATAGAATCCATCTCCCTATGATGTGTGTATTGATGTAGATCTCCTAGCGTTGATGTATGGAAGTATGTGGATGTAATTGATTGATGGGTGTAACTCTAGATGGAGTGCTAATATTAAGTGTTGCTTTATGAAACTCATTATGGTCTCATAAACTTATATTTATAGGTTTATCTTTCTCTAATTTTTTTAATAAATCCCGAGATGACAAACTAGGAAAAGATAAGGATGAAAAATTGCTAGAAAGCACCCAAAAAGAGGCGGGAATATGAAACAAGGATTGAGGTGCCCCGAGTGAGACCAAGGTTCCCAGTATAGGTCTGAAACCCTGGTTTAGGCTAAAATGACATGAAAATGAAGAAATAGTTGGGAATGTATATAAAAATACACAAGAATGATGAAATAAAAGGAGAAAATAAGATGGCCAAGAGGTGGGATTAATTAGTACTTTCCTCACTTGAGAACCTTCTAAATAGTAGTATGAGACTGGGCTAAATAATACCTAAAGTGCATGATTTTGTGAATACACAAGATAACTCTCATTGGTGGGAAGTTTCATGAGAAAAAAATATTTGAATTTTGTTGTAAGGAACTTATAAGAAACATATAGAAAAATTTTGTAACCTAGGGAATCCATGTCACCATCCAAACAAGTTAAATAGTTATTATAAAATGATACTTTTATTAATCATGCTTTAGATGCTAGAGGAACAACAAATATATTAAAAAATTAAATTAGTGAATTTGAAAATGGAATGGAACATATCAAATATGACATTCCATTTACTTGACCTTGTTTATGTTTGGAAGGGGTTTTTGTAGTGGTAACAATCTGGTCAAAGGATTGAGTCCTCTTGGGTTAACAACAACTTTGAAATGAAAGGAATTGATCTCCAAACCTTTAAACACCATGCTTTCTATATAGGTTATAAGTGGAATGTGTTTTTCATTCATCTGACCTTGTATATTTGCAACAATCATTTCTAAACAATAACTTAAATGAAACCTAAAAGTCTAGATTTATTTTTTAAGGTAATATGCAAGTGATGAAGAAATCCTATTATAAATTTACTTGAATAAAATCCTTAAACCATCAAACCATATATTTTGTAGAATTTCATAACTTTTTTCATTATTTATTTTTGAGGCATTTCTATGGCTATATATTTTCATGACAATGATTTCTCCAATGTTTGAAGTATGAAAATGAGATAATTTTTTTTTTTCATTTGGGATTGTGATGGTGAGAAAATTTGTCGATATGGAAAACTAGGTGTTTCCACCAAAGATCACGAGGTTATGCCCATTTGCATGATATGGTGAAACTCTTATTGACAATTTTTGCACTTCTAAAAAATGGGAAACTTGAAACTTCATTATGATGGATGGCATTGGTGAAGTGAACCTATCTTTAGGGAAGATTCTTTCAGATCAAAAAAATTTATTTTGAATTGATTAATGATTACATGAAATCTGCAGCTATGTGTGCTGTTACAAAATGTAACAGATCACATAGTCTACAATTTCATGACTATCTTCAACAAAAAGAACACAAAACCCAAAGGACATATGTGTTATCTTGATGAAGACATCAAATTATAGAATAGATGAAGTGTTAAGTTTTGGAACAATCATAATTGCATATTACAAGTCAGATTTCATTGCTAAATGTTACAGGTATTTTTTAAGGTTCTTTCCTTCATGATTAAAACATTCAATTATATTATTGAGTTGTTTAATTCATCATACAATCCATTTAGAAAGCTGAAATGTAGAAAGAAATACACAACTCAGTTTCAAAATTCAATGTTTTATTCATAAGGAATTTCAAATGTTCCCTCACAAAACCGCGAGGATGAAACTTAAGAGTAAATAACAGACTAATGAAGTAAGAGGTACATATGCATCAAAATAAAATAGAGGAGTATGAATGAACCCATAATTTCCTTGAAGTTTCCTCTATTTTAGTTGATGCATCTTCAGCTCTAGCTTTGCTCCATCTTCATCTTCGTTTCTTAAGGCACTTTGTCTTTATGTCGAAAGCAAAAAGGAAAACTATCGGTTTATGAGCTCAGGGTTAATCCATATTCCTATACTATCCAAATTCATGTAGGTGGATCTCTTAACAACAATAGTTATAAATTACATAAGGATCAAAGGCAAAACTGATAAAAGTACTTTTCTATAACACCATACATGAGTTATTCCCTCATAAATAAGGAGAGAAGAAAAGAAAAACTATGGAACATAAGAGAGGCCAAAAAGTCTAAATATTTTCTAATTGTTTTCTTAAGTGTGTAGGTATAGGTTGCAGATGAGAAGAAAATAAAATCATGTCTAATAGTCCTCATTGTTAGATAAATATTGTAGAGATCAATGACTTATATCCTACAAAGACATCAAATTTGGAGTAAATCACATGTACATACTTGTGAAGCGAGAGAATCGAGAATATAAAGGTTGAAGTTAATCTGAAAGATAGGATTGCGGTGGGAACAAAATGAGAAAGAAATATGAGAATTTTTTTACATAAAATAGTTTAAGTAGAAAATAAATGGGACTACAACATCTCAAAAAAAATTCAATGTCAGCATGTAGGAATTGTGAACAGAAAATTCCAGAAATAACATGTCCTACCCAAGTTCTCAAATAAGAAGTAAATGATTAACTTCTACGGTTTTTAGTTTTCGTTAATCATATATTCAAATTTATTCACAACTGAAAATGAAGAATGATGTTGAATACTGAGTTGTAGAGGTCAAATAGTGAGGGATCAAGTATTCAAGTTCATAACTATGATAAGGATCATATTGAACAAAAAATTGTAACAAATTTACTTTCAGGCCTCCCTCACAATGATCTCAAAAGTATCACACAACATGATGAAATTTTACCATATACCAAAATTGAAACAGATTTCAGTCATCCAAGGAGAACTACACTTTCATTCATCAAGTATTAAATATTAAGTATTAAGTATTAAGTATACTGAGAATGCTACAATATAGCTTCCGAGATCAAATTAAATGCAAGATTCACAATTTTACTGAGACCAGAAAAATCTAAAATTGAGCAACCATTTTAGGGAATGATAGACAAATATTCAAATACAACATAGCATGCTTTTTCAAACCTCTATTGTTCAACACTAGAGTGTTAGGTTGAATATTGAAATAATCGAACAAGAGAAGGTATCGAAGCTTTCAATTGAGAACAAACCCAAGTAAGGTTCACCATAAAACATTTAAACTCTTAATAAATAATAGATGCAACATTCAATAGAGATACATAATGATTTTAACATAGTATGCAAAGCTAGTTGAACGTGTTATCCAAAACAAAAAAATAGAAAACAATGACATCAATAAAGGAATAAATCAAGCATAATGAACCCTAGCTCAAGGTGTTGGAGATCAAAAGTGTACATAAAACTTGAGAATAGCTCGGAATCCATAAAATATCCCACATGAAAAAATGACAAGTAAGACAATTACCAGACTTGAGGTAATATTACAAGAAACAGTGACTTTTCCTTTCCAACAACAACTTATACAAAGATCAAAACTCTTGTGAGTTGGATTTTTCAAAAATAAATCAACGAATGGTGGATTAAGCTCAAAAGGTAGCTTGAAAACAAACAAACAATTGGAAGTTCACCCGAAATGAAAGAAAACCTTCCACTTTCACTAAAAACTCATTTGCGAGTCAAGAGGAAGTAATACTTTCTCGATCCATGAGCCATAGCCATCAATTTTTACCTTACTTTCGCGAAGATGGAGTTCTGAGAAAAGGAATTCACCAATTTCATTTAAAACCCCTAAATTGACTTAGAAGAAGAGGTAGAACAAACCTCTAGAACCCTTCCCACTCTAAAAATAAAATTTCAACGAAGCGGGATGTATGAAAATCACCAAATTTTATAAGAAGTTTCAAGTATAAATCAAGGAAAGAACCAAAAACAAGGTGCATAAATAGAAAACGGTACACAAAGTTCACCTTTTAGGAATAAGAGGATGACAACCTTAGAACTTAGTAGAGCAGAATTCCATCAATAATGGCGATTATTCTCTACTAAAATCTCAAATTCGAGCTCGAATGGATAGAAATAGTGGCCACAAGACCTCGTAGAGATCCTCACAGAGCTCGAAAGGAAAAGTATTTGTAGCCACTTCAAAGGAAATTTGTAGAAAGATAAATCTAGCCAAATAATGATAGAGAATCTAAGAAACAAATGCAAGGGAGTGTCATCACCAATCCGGAACTATAATAATTCTTCACCAAGAACTCCTCGTCTTTATGAATGTTTACTAATGCACAACTTTTAGTTTTGTGGATGTAATCTGGAAACACAACAACAAACATAACACAAGAATACCATAGACTATGATAAGAAGGAATGATGATAAATCTGAAATATAAGTGTAAATTATAATATCAACATGAAATTGTTACAATCTCACCCATGAGGTACTTCAAGTGTTACTGACTTCACTTGCCTTCCAACCATAACTATGGGAGAAACTTCACAATTACACCTCTTAATGGCTTCTTTAACACACCTTCAAAATGATGGCTTCCTTTACACACTTACTCATACAATATTTCTCACTACTTTCTTCTATGATAAATGACGGGGTGGCCTCTTTATTTATAGAAATTCAGGCTTATCCACCCTATCCCTAAGATAGGATAGGAAATTTCCTCCTGGCCAATCATATTCCATGCCTAAACTCTTGCCTTTACATGTAGTCTTATATTCTAAGATAAGATAAAACTTATCATCTCACATGGGTTCCACCTTTTTAGACTTTTCCAAAAACAAAATACACAAAATATTTATGACATCACTCTTTGTCTTTATTACTGAAATATAATATTTCTAATTCCTAATCATGTAGACCCTACTTCTCTACTTACCCCAACTTTGACATTTTAACATTACCGGACCACTTATGACAAATATTTACTTTTTACCACAACATTCCTATTATAATTTGACTGTTACCATACTCTACTTTATTGGTGGCACCGTACTGACGGCGCCATTATCTTCTATCAGACGCCACTACTAATCATACTTAACAACATCCTATTCCTAATACATATATAATAAAATAGAAATTACGGAGGAAAATTTTAATGTGAACATTTTCCGCCTTCCTAGCTTCTACTACTTCCTCGGAGTAGACTATTTTGTGCTTGGAAAATATTTAACTTGTCATGGTTGACCCATTTCGTAATGGGGTGCCATCAAATTCCTCCGATCGATATGTAGCATTTTTATACATAGCTGCTATTTTGTAGGGTCCCATCCATCTGGGAAGAAATTTTCTTTGCCTTCTTTTTTTGTCTCTGGAATCATATACTAGAACCAAGTCCTTCACATGAAATGGAGACCAATGGATCTTTTGATCAAAGTATTCCTTTTGCTTCATTTTCTTCTTATAGCTTGTATCCTTCGCTATTTCCCTCATTTCCTCTAGCAAACTAAGATGCACCAACCTTTCTTTTAGTGGATCACTTTCATCCATCCTTTCCTTTTTCATAACTCTCATAGTGAGAATATCAAACTCAATAGGAAGAATTCAATCAATGTCATAAGCTAACTAAAATGTGGAGTATCCTGTTGCTTTGACTTTGATGTTGCCCTATATGCTTGACAATGCCGCATAAATCCTTTTATCTCACTTATGTACTGCAAGGCTGCATCTTTTGCTAGAATTTGACACAACACAAAATTTGTTCGTTCCACCTATCCATTTGTGCTTGACTTGTATGTCGTTGCCTTCTGTGCTTGATAAAAAACTTGTTGACTAGGGCTTCTACCACCTCATTAATGAAGTGGCTTCCTTGATCATTACAATTTCTAATGGAGAACAAAATCGGTGACAATGCGTTCATATATGAACCTTTCCACTTCATCCATGGAAGTTGTTTTCATGGCCTAGCATTAACCCACTTGGTTAAATAATTTGTGGCAACTACTGATATATTTATTTTGGCATGGGGTAATTGGAAGTGGACCTACAATGTCTATTCCCCATTTTTCAAAGGGACCAAGTGGAAGTATAGGGCATAATGGAGCTGATGAAGTCTTACGGTTAACATGTGTTTGAAAAATATCACATGTCTTACAATAATTATAACAATCTCTAAAAAGAGTGGGCGGTGATAACCTCATCCAAGATCCTTCTTGTTGTAAGTTGTCCAGAGAAGTGTCCTCCACATGTATCATTATGGAATTCTTCTATAATCTCCTTCCCTTGATCACGTCCAATTTGCCCTCTTGTCTTTGTCCATTAGGTCCTATTCGAAATAATACTCCATGCAAAATAGAATATGGATGACTGGCTTGAGTAATCTTCCTCTTATTCTTTGCATTGGCACCATCAGGAAACTTGAATTCATTTAGATAATTCCAAATATCTATGCATTCACTAGGGATTGTGTCAAGGGATAACAATGTTGCATCTAGGAAATCATCATCATCACAAGATGAACCTAAACCATCATAGGCTCGAGAGAGTGCATCTGCATTGACATGCTTCTTTCCTAGCCTATCTATAATATCCAATTCAAATAATTGTAGAAAAATTATCCATCTTGCTATCCTTCCCCGATGGGTTAAGCTTATTTACAATATATTTTAGAGCCTGATGATCTATTACAACTATAAATTTCTGCTCTAGCAAGTAATTTCTAAACTTCTTTACAGCAAAAATGATAGCTAGAGCCTCTTTTTTTGTTACAGTATAATTTACCTCAACATTGCTCATTTATGCCTCCCCAAGTAAATTGGATGATCATTCCTATTTTCATCCTTTTGGCTCAAATACTTCCTAGTGCTTTATTTGAGGCATCAGTATACACAATGAATGGCTTGCTCCAATTTAGATTCTTTAAAAGAAGTGAAGACACTATGGCTTCCTTCGGTTGTTCAAAAGCTTCATGTGCCTTATTTCTGGTTCATAAGTAACATCCTTCTTCAAGATCTGGGTTAGTGGTATGCAATTTTGAGAAATTCTTGATGAACCTTGTATAGTAACCCACATGGCCTAAAAATGATCTCAACTTACTTCTATTCATAGGAAATGGTTACTCTTTGATTTTGAAACTTTATCAAGATCGTGCAATACCATCTTTGGATACAACATGCCTAACAAAACGTCTTTAGAACATCCAAATACACACTTTTTAGGGTTTAGTGAGGCTTTTGATTCATCTAACCTTTGAAATGTTGTCTCCATCTGATGCAGGTGGTCCATCTTGCTCCCATAGATGTAAAAATCATCCAAAAATACTCTGATGAAGTTCCCAATGTAGGGTTCAAACACCTTATTCATCAAACGCTGGAATGTTGCCGGAGCATTACACAACCCAAAAGGCATAACTCTATAAGAAAATGTTCCCCAAGGAGTGGTGAACATGGTATTCAACTGATCTTTCTCCACTATACAAACTTGGTTGTATCTGCTATATCCATCAGCAAAACTATAATACTCCTGGCCAGCTACTTCATCCAAGATCTGATCTAAGAATGGAAGAGGGTAATGATCCTTCTTTGTTGCCTTATTGAGCTTCCTATAATCAACACAAATGCGTAGCTTCCCATTTTTTTATTGATATCACAATAGGAGAAACCCATTCTAAATTCTCCACAACAAATATAAATCCTGCATCAAGCAACTTATCTATTTCTTCTTTTACAGTCTTGGGAAAATTAGGATTCATTCTATATGGCATTTGCTTTATGGTCTTAGCACCATCTACTAGCTCAATAGAATTTTCTACCCAACTTACTTGATGGAGTTCCTTGTAATCAAAAGTGAATAGGTGTATGTACCTTGAAAATAGCTAGAGGTAGCATTCCTTCTCACTCTCCATCACAAAGATCACCAATATTTATTTATTGGAGACGATCATCAATTTCTTCTTCGATAATTTTATGGGTTCATGAGTTGGTGTGACTAGAAGGATATCCATGATCAAAACATCAACCTCACTTTCTTCATCTTTTGTGTCCACTTCATTGGTACTAGAGTAATCGAGAGGATGTCAATCATCGGTTTCATCACTTGAATCCACACGTTTTGCCTTATGATGCGAGGGATCACATTTATCTTCACCCTCTCTCTACCACGTCCAAGTTTCATGAAGTCTTCATTCCAGTAGTTTCTTGTATGAACTCTTCTTTGCCATGGTCTTCCTAACAACATTGGGTACACAACAGTGCCATTTTTCATCACACGAAAGTCTACCACACATACAACACCCATAACAGATATTGCCACATTTGAAACTACACCTTTTGGTTTAGTTTTCCTTATTTAATGACCTTAACATAAGTGTTGAGGGCGATCAATTTTAAACCCAACATATTGATTACAGACTCGGGTCATTACATTAACTCAGTAGCACCTTCATCAACTAAGACATCATGAATTGAAATACCATTACATAATACCTCACCTTGTGGAGCATAGGGATCTGCCTCTGCCTCCCAAATAGGGACCTCAATGTCCTTCCTTCGTCGAGCATTGAATCCACTTCGCAGCTCCCGCCTCTTCCCGAGGACATAACCAAGAGTTGACCATATGTAATATTTGTAGGCCTTTTGGATAGATCTTCTAAGATGGAGTATGGTCCTTCTCCTGTGAAATCGAAAAATCCTACACACCCAACTTTCTTCTCCTATGTTTCTTACTAGTTTCTCCTTTCATCTTCTTAGGATCATTTCCATCTTAGTTATGTTTTTCTTTCTTTCTTTTTATTACAAACACATCTACTTCATTATTTATACTCTTATCTACTACATCAAAAGAATTCACAGTGCTTTTCCTTTATCATTATTTCTTGTACTAGATGTAGAAGCTCTATCTGACAATTATACTTATAATGACCTTTTTATACAACCATAACATACAACTTCAGAAATATTTCTTTTGGACCTCTATCTCCTCCCGAGAACTAAATTCTTTTCTTTGAATAAGATTAATAGTTAATCGACCCATCTTCTGAGTAGATCTTCATACTCAGTGTAGATATACTAGGAGAAAGATTTGTGCTCACCTAGAGTGGTTGTGGATTATGGACCAAAGGTCTTGGTAGTGTAGGCTCTACTTTAGTAACAATTTCTTTGGGCTCCTCTTCCATGCTTTTTCTTGCCTTCTTGCAATATCCTTTTCTTGTTCAATTGTAGTTGGCTTCATCCCAAGAATGAAGTGCTTACGAGAGGATATTATCCATGCCATTCATCAACCCATCCACTAATCCTTCCTTCTGATCTAGGCATCGAGCTTCCTCCTTAGCTATATAACACGAGCATGATAATCCCTTATATTCTCCTTCTCTCCTTAGGATAGCTTTGTGATATCGATCATGAGATCTGCATATTTTTGTTGTTCACCAAATTCTTCAAGAAAACTTTCAGTTAATAAATCCCATGAATTTTTCACATTATCACCTAGTGTTTCAAACCACCTAAGGGTTGATGGATCGAAAAAGGTAGGAAAAAATTCAGTCCATTGTTCCCTTCTTATAAGGCCATTACAAATGCAATATCGTTTAAACAATTGAATGAAAGAGGAAGCATCTTCATTAGATTGGGTTGAAAAAACAGAATCTTCCCCATTTTCAAAAATAACCATAGTGAAATACCAACCCACAAGTACAATCAACAAGACTTATGTGCACAAATAATTGGAATCACTATAATAGAAAGTGACTTTACACCTTTCTATAGTAAAATAGAAATGACCACGGTAAACTATGGTAAAACTTGACTTACTATTGTAAAAAATGACTTTACTGTGGTAAACACTATTCATGGTAAAAAGTGAAGTTACTACGGTAAATACTATTCACGGTAAAAAGTGACTTTACTATGCAGTAAATACTATTCATGGTAAAAAGTGACTTTACCATGGTAACCACTATGCATAGTAAAAACAAGGTTACCCTCCAAATGTTTTCTGACTAAGTGGAAATATCTCTCCATAAAATCTACCAACGAGGAATGGTCCCAAAGATGGAACCAAAATGTCATCACCAATCCGGCACTATGATAATTCTTCACCGAACTCCTTGTGATTTGATTATTTACTAATGCACTGATTTTAGTTTGGTTGGAAGTAATCTTGAAACATAACAACAAACATAACACAAGAATACCATAGACTATGATAAGAAGGATTGATGATAAATCTTAACTATAAGTGTAAATTATAATATCAACATGAAATTGTTACAATCTCACCCATGAGGTACTTCAAGTGTTATTGACTCCACTTGCCTTCCAACCTAACTATGGCGAAACTTCACAATTACACCTCTTAATGGCTTCTTTAACACACCTTCAAAATGATGGCTTCCTTTACACACTTACTCATATAATATTTCTCACTACTTCCTTCTATGCTAAATGAGGGGGTGGCCTCTTTATTTATATGAATTGGCTTATCCACCCTATCTCTAAGATAGGATAGGAAATCCTTCCGACCAATAATATTCCATGCCTAAACTCTTACCTTTACATGTAGGCTTATCTTCTAAGATAAGATAAAACTTATCATCTCACATGGGTTCCACCTTTTTAGACTTTTCCACAAATAAAATACACAAAATATTTATGTCATCACTCTTTGTCTTTATTACAAATATAATATTTCTAATTCCTAATCATGTAGACCGTACTTCTCTACTAACCCCAACTTTGACAATTTAGCATTACCGGACCACTTACGACAAATATTTACTTTTTACCACAACATTCCTATTATACTTTGACTATTACCGTACTCTAATTTATTGGCGGCACCGTACTGACGGCGCCGTTATCTTCTATTAGACGCCACTACTAATCATACTTAACAACATCCTATTCCTAATACATACATAATAAAATAGAAATTACGAAGGAAATTTTAATGTCGATAAGAGCTTCATAAAACCAATGTGAGGGAACAAATCTCGGCCTAGAGGTCAACATTAATCCGAGTAAAAATTTTCTAGGTTCACCCACAAGATCCAAAATGCAATGTTAAAAATTAATAGGGTTCAGATTTAACTCACCTAGCTTAACCTCATGAATATCTAACTCGGCAAGAGTTAATGATCGATGGTTCAAAAATTACAGGTACATAATCCGACGATGCCAAGTGATAACTCTAATCAACTACCCTATCAACTATGGGTATAAGATCAACGGCCTGGAGATCAAATCAGTACACAAATCGATGGTTCAATATCATCAAGGGTAGAAAATCAATGATAAAAAATTAGGACAAAGTTTGATGCAACCCGGAGGTAATCTAACTCACTAAGAGTTAGTGATCAATGGCAGTCATAAAACATAGTATAGATATTGACGACTTGAATCAATCACATACTTTCAAAGAAAACTCAAACCAAGTTAGATACCACCGACATTTCAAAATGGAAGGGGCGGTTCATCTTAGAGAGGGGCCAGCCCCATGATTAAAACAAAATTATCATTTCATATTGACTTTCAAAAGTCCAAAGCATAGTCCAACACCATGATGGAATGCCGACAACAATTATCACCCAAAAGGTAAATTTTTAAACTATAATCATCAAGTGTTATTCAAAATACAAAAGCCGACAAGTAAATTACAAGGAAATGATAATCAAATATGGCCTAGTATAGTGTGATAAATTTCACAAAGTGACCCCTTGTTATATTTTTATTCTTTTTTGCACCCACTAAGAACAAGGGAACCTCATGCATGCCAGCCTATCACCCAGCGGGCGCTGGCGCTCACTCGAGGGCATGAGAGGGATCTGAGTCTCTCTTTTATGTGAGTCTAGTGGAAGGCATAGTTCATGATTCTGAATTAGTGATTTAACAGACATGAAGAAGCTATAGAGCTCAAGATGGATTCTACACCCCTTCAGTCATAACAAAAACAAAGTGCACAATAGGAATAATAGAACCAAGAAGTTGTAAATCCACAAATATACTTAATCATTCAAGTAAGGTCCATGATTATACAAGATCAAAAGTAGAGTAAAAACATGCAGATAATATAGAAGGAGATCTTAATGTAAACATGATGGTAACCATATCATATTCATTCATAGTCTTACTTATAAAAGTATCATAGAGAGGCACACCATAGTCATGCGCCATAACTGGATCCATACATGTATTCTCACAAAACAAAATTTGCATTCCCATTTCCCCATTACATCCTTACTGGAATCCTTTACCCATTTTTATCCCATAGTTCTCATAGTAATTCTGCAGAGCTCTCTACCTCACTTCTCTCTCTATTCTTTGCCAAGGGTGTGTGTATAAATATGCATCGAGTTCTAACGAAATCCTCTGTAACCTCATATCTGGCCCCAAGTGTCAAGGTGTGGGTCGCCCTAGGCACATGCCTCTCCATGTCATGATTAACATTTTGGATCTTTCTATCACAAGGTATATTCCTTCTAGAACACCCTGTCGCCAGGTTGGAACCTTATCCAAATGGAACACGTTCTTCATGTGTTCTACCAAAAAGGCAAAAAATGGCTAAATCCCGAATTGTGCTTCATGGACGTGCGGCCTTGGTTCTCCAAGAACCCTTTTGAATCCTACCTTGCGCTTCCTCGACCATGTGCACCTATGCGCATTTAAGATTTGGAAGCTATATTAGGGCCCAACATTACCCCACACTTCACTGTTCTCTCGCCTTCCGGCAACCTTCTCAAATAATGCGAGAAAAGAATGCAAGGCCTTACCTTGGAAAAGAATGGAGGGAAAGAATAAAGAATGGGGGAGAGAAATAATAGGGGAAAATTGCCTAAAGAAGAAGAAGGGGAAAATTTTGTTGTAGGTCGGCCTCCAGTGTACTCTAAGTGTTGACTTCATCCTACGCTTTAGTGCAGATATCGCCAACCAAGGTGCTCACCTCATCGAAGGTTAACCCTTCCCCTTGTGTGGTAATGGTTTCCACCATAGTCTCCAGTTCCTTAGTGTGATCTTCCAGGGCATCCATCTTCCTCGTGATGACCTTGTAGAGCTCTTTTAGCTGGGTTTTGATTGAGACTCACCGGTTCTCAATAGCTTCGGATTTATTTTCCACTTTGGCTATGATCCTTTCTCACTCGGCTCTATTTCCCTTATTCTTTTCCCTAAAGTCCTTCAGCTCGGCCTCGTCACTGGCAAGCAATATGCTTGTCACTTTGTCTTGATCCACACAATGGTCATAAGTGACCCCATGGTTTATGCAGCTACTCTTACGTCGTGCAAGCACCTTGTTGTATTCGGCCATGAGCACAATGACCTTCAACTTGTCTTCCTTCTCCAAGCACACCGCTACCTCCTCTATTGACTCCAATGCCAAAGGCTACCTTTCCATGGTGAGGATCCGAGTCAAGTCCTCTAGACACTCTAGGGAGGATCTATACTTTTGCGTGGGAGGGTTAAGGTCTGGGTGCTTCATGATAATTGCTTGGGAGATGAGTTCCACCTTCTTGGAAACTTTACGTACCGTGGCCTTTTTCCTCCCAAGCACCTGTGTAGTTGAGCGCTAATTAATTTCTCAAGGCTGAGGTCCTTCATTAGCTTCACTACTTCTTCCTTCCTCTTCTCCAACAGGTCCTCCAAGACTTTAACCCTGTCATTCTTGCCAAGATCCTAGCCTCGATTTCCATGGAGACTTTGTTGAGCACGTTACACACTTGCTCATCCAATAGTTGTTGCATGTTTACAATGGGGTTATCCCCCTTTCCTTCGGACAATGTTAATACTGCTCCTTGGTTAACCTCAAACTCAGGCTCATCAAGGTGGGAGTCGAATGCCCATGATAGCATCTTCCTTGTTCATGGGTATCCACCCTCAGGATCAAAGGACTCCATGGTGGTGAGCTCCTTGGTGGGCACAATACTCTAGAAATGCACACACAAAAATTTGTTGGGGTCATCAATGTAACCCATCATTGTTCTTCCCCCTTCGCGCGTTTACTTCCCATGCGCACGCCCTTGGGAATAGTTACCAAAGAGTTGGGCCTTTTGTGCTACCCACACTCTTCTCCCTCTGCTCTTCTTTGAATTTTCCGAGCACTAGCTCCATGCTGCACTCCAACTCCTCTTTGACCAGGGTATTGATTATCTTCTCTACCTCCCTTATTGCCTTCTCATTCACCTCCTCCTGAGTGAGCTTGGGCATATTTGGCTCCTTGGTACTAGCCCCTTCGCTCCTCTCTTCACTCTACGTGCCTTCCTCCCTTTGGGTGCCCTTCCTCCTTACAAAGATGAAAGCATCATTTGTATCCTCTGCTTCCTCTCCCTCTGAATCATGGACATCAATCGGCTCTTGATCCACCTCCAACTCTTCCCCTCCATCATCATCCTTTTCACCTATATAGGCATTTGGGTCGTCTGTATCTTTAGACCCTTGTTCCTCTATCCCTTGTTCTTCTTCCTTTGCAGAAAACTGGAGTTGGGGATGTTGTCTTCTCTTCATCTGAAGGTTCTTTAGGGGATGGTGGCTTCGTAGGCTCTGGGGTCTTTTCCCTAACCACCGTTCTCCTCTTCTTGAACATAGGTACTCGGCCCTGCGGTATCTACATTCTGCCTCTCCACCGCTCTTTGTTGTTGTTCTTCTTCTTCCCTCTCCTTGTGCTTTGGTACTAGGGATTCTTTCTTCCATGGGTCGTCCGAAATGGATATCTCATTCTCCACGTACATGCCTTTTCAAATTTCAGCCTTATGCATAGGTAGATCCTAGCAGCAACGCTCTCGATGTCCCAGTAAGGTCAACGGTCTTACGATGTGCATGTCCTGTGACACGTATCTTTAAACGTACGTGTGCTTCCCCGGGTAGACTAGTTTCTTTCTCATCTCCCTATGCTCTTTGTCAAGGGTGGACATCTTGATTTAATTTCTTCGATTCCTTGTATCTTTTTACCCTTGCTTGGAAAACTTGGATGGTAATTGAGAAGGGGAGTTTACGCCAGGGAATCCAACTACCATCCACCAAGATGAATCTGCTAATGCAGAAGTTATGGTATACCATGAACTCTGCTTCTCCTTCATTCGCCATGGGGAGTTGCTCAGGAATCCACCATTTAGCCCGAATGCATTCCTAAGGTATGTGTACCATTTTTCTAAGCGTGCCTTGTGCACCCCTATCATTGAATCACATGTGTATTTCTAGAATCTGTCCGTGGGTGAGGGATCTTCAGCGGGGTACTCCCATATGAATTTATCGGATGCATCTGGCACCCCAATTTCTAAGAACACAATTGTTAACAGAATGTTTCCAAACAAGATCTTTCCTCCATTCTCCATGCTGCTTATGATTTCATCTGACTATGTACTGGGAGATGTTGTACATGGTGCCTTCCATGACCTTCTTACAAACATTCAACTAGGGCTTGCTCACCTGGGTCCACCTCTCTTGTCCATTCAGCTTGGAGATAAGGTGTGCGGCCATCTTCATCACCAGATCGCTGATATCCGAGATGTCGTAGTATCTTGATCCCTTCTTATAATCCTGGGATGCAATGGTTTCTTTGATTGCCTCCTCATCTTGGAGGTCATCTATGAGCGCGTCCCTTTACAACTTAGGCTCAGTAAAGTGTGAGATTAACTAGGGAGTTATGCACATTTTTTGCCCTACAAAGCAGAAGAAATCTTTGTGTACACGCATCATTAACCATTGGTACAGGCGCTCGGGCTTCAAGTATGGAAACTTGAAAAGTGCTGAGAAGCCCTACCTTCTCCATTTTCACCTTGACTACGTCATTGTAGATTGGCATCCCATCAGGTGTTCATTTGTTTATGGGGTGCACCAGCTCTAATGCCATTTCCTTCACAATTATACTTGACCGGTGATTATAGTCGATCACGGTCATCTATCTTATGTGGGACTCCCACTCTTGCCCTAGCAAAACCCCATCCGGGTATTACATCTCTGACTACCATTCGTCATTAGTATCCAACGGGATTTCTTCTTCTTTATTATTTCCTTTTCCCTTACTCTTTCCCTTCTTGGATTGTACTACAAGCTTATCAACTGGTTTTGTGGCCATCATTTTACCCTTTTCTTTCATTCCCTAGTTACTTTCAAGTTGTCTGAGAGTTTTCTTCGCGTACCCCATGCCCTAGAGCACAAACCCTAATCTTTGATTTTCCTCCTTCGATCACGGTGCTCTTTCACAACGTTCCTCACACCCATGAATCACTTCTACTCTGGTTTGTAGATCTAATGGACCGATTACGCGTAAGTTTTTGAGATTTTCCTTCGCACGAGTCAGCTCTCGAAACCCTAGCTCTTGAAAGAAAATCATTCTCCTTGTTTTTGCAAAGTAAAATAATGAACTGCCCATCCTTGTATTTATAGCTTTTCCCACTTTTACGCATTAAAGGCTAGGCTACCTACCACCATACAACAATATTTAATGCAGCATTTTTCAAACAAACCTGACTTCAACACTTTTCCTTATGTGCCCAATCCTTGCGCAAAAACTTTTCCAACCTTCTGGTGTGCCTTCTAGTGCGCAGACAATCCATCTTGATAGAAGACTCTTGCACATGTGTTACCAACGCCAAAGGCACCTCTTCCATCCTCATGATTCTTTCTTTTTCCTACCTCATGTTTTTGCACTTTTTCTCCTTGTACATGGATTTCCAATGTAACCTTATTTTGCCACCCATCTGCCTTCTTTTCTCCTAATGCATCTTTTCAATAGGGCCAGTTCGAACGGTCTACCAACCCAATCCTTACGAAAATAACTTCATGCCTCTCTTTATCACCTCACCCCACACTAAATCGATAAGTTAAAAAGTAATAAGGTTACCGGCACCCAAGGTGCAAAACAAGACAACAACGTGAAAGGGAAAAACAAGAAAGGAAAAGCATAAAAGGAAATCTAAATTAACTGGCATAACTTGCATTATTTACAAACACCAAGAAGCATTATTTATAGTAGGGCTTCAACCTACTCCCATTGAAGTGTCCAGGTAATTTTGTTCCATCCAATGCTTGTAATTGACATGCACCCAAATCAAGGATGTATGAAATTACATAAGGACCCAACCAATTCACCTTCAACTTTCCAGGATGGCGTAGGAATTTTGAATCATATAGTAATACCATCTGGCCAACCTCAAACTATTTGTTCTTAATGTGTGGTCATGCCATTCCTTTTGCTTAGATTTTTAGTTGTTTAGCTCCATCTTGCTAGCGAGCGCCTTACTTTATCCAACTTCATCAATTCATCTATTCTCTCTTCCAAAGCTTGGTTCATTGTCCAATCTTCTGCCGCATGCTATATGCAGCGATGGTAGGATAAATTCAACTAGTAAAAAAACCTTCGCTTGGCTGAATACCGGTTGGAATGGTGTGGCCTTGTTCAAACTTTTATACGTTGTTCGTATGCCCAAAGAACTACGATACCTTGTCATCCCAACCCTTCCTACCCACATCACACATCTTAGTTAATGTGTGACTAAGGATTTTGTTGAATGCCTCTTCAGTCCCATTTTCCTGAGGGTGATAAGGGGTAGTCTTGTGATGGGCTACCATGAATTTTGCCAATAAAATCCTAATTGTTTCATTTAAGAAGTGAGTGCCCCTATCACTTGTTAAACTTAATGGGCACCCATACCTGCTGATAATGTTCTCCCATAAAAATCTAGTAGCGTGGTTACGGTGCAATCCTTAGTGGGTGCGGCCTCTGCCCACCTTGTTAGATAATCAGTACAGGTAATGATATACCATGAGTTAGTCCTTCGTGCAGCTGGTGAGATTGGTCCAACAAAATCTATTGCCCATTTTTCAAAAGGTTACGCTACTGGTGATGGGGTGCAAGGGCATCTCATCCATTTTTCCAAGTTTGCCAAGGCATTAGCGGTGGTCACGAGGCCTTACCAAAATCAATGAAATCCTGGTGAATTGTCTCCCACCATAGTCCGATGACTATGATCTTACGTGTGGTTACATTCCCTACATAGTGTCCTCTAGCAATCCCACCATGGGAATCTTTTATTATGGCCACACATTCATGTTCTAATACGCACCGGCATAAAACCTCATCACGGCCCATTTTATACAAATTCCCATTGATCAACTTGAAGGGTGTGGTACGTATGGCTAACCTTTTCCTCTCCGAGCATTCATCCCTTTTGAGTGCCACACCTTCATTGATAAAAATGGAAATGTCTTCTAATTCTAAGGCGTGCACCGCAACTTTGAATAGTTGTGCGTCCGGTATTGTTTCCTTGACACTTTACGTGTCCTCTCTCGAATCAATCCTTGATAAATGAGCTAGCCCAAAATTGTTCTTTCCCGGTTTTACCACCACTTTGAATTCAAATTCTGAAATAAAAGTACCCAACGGATTATTCGCCCTTGCAAAACCTTTTGTTTACTAGATACTTCAAGGCCATATGGTCAATGTAGAATATGAAGGGAGTTTCCAGTAGATATTTTCTAAATTTGTGGAGTGTGTAGATCATTGATAATTCCTCGCGCTCATTCGTTGTATAATTCTATTACTGTGGTGTCAACTTTCTACTTGCAAAACACAAGGGATGATCAACAATCCCCTCTCCTAGTTGAGCAAGAACGTCTCCCATTGTTGTACCAAAGGTATCCATGTGGACATGGAAAGGTTTATCCCATGATAGGAATCGTAGAATAGGTGCGGTGATAAGCCTTTCTTTTAGAGTGTCAAATGCCCTATATTGCACCTCTCCCCACCAGAAGGCACTCTTAAGTCTAAGAAATATTTCCAAAGGCGTGGTGACCTTGACATACCCATTAATGAACTTTCTGTAGTACCCAGTGTGTCCAGGAAATCTGCGCATGGCACTTTTGCTAGTAGGCTTCCCTAACCCCACAATAACTGTAACTTTCACGGGATCCACCAGTAAGCCCTCTTTGCATATGATATGCCCCAACAATGTTCCAAAAGGAGTTGCAAAGATACATTTCTTGATGTTGAGGGAGATCCTCAACTGCCGACATCTTTCAAACATCAACCTCAAGTTATCACAATGGTCCTTGACCAATCCATACACTATCCAATCATCCAAATATACTTGAAGGAACTTGTGGATGAAGACAATAAATGCTTTGTACCACTATTCATGAAAATACAGCGGGCACATTCTTCATCCCAAAGGGCATGACCATGTATGCAAAGATTCCCCACTCGGTGGAGAAAGTTGTCTTTTCTTGGTCTTCCTTGGCAATCCTTACTTGGTGATATCCCGAGAATCCATCCGTAAAGGAATAGACCTCGCACCCAGCAACTCCTTCCAAAATTTCTTCAGTAAAGGGGATGGGAAAAGGATCTATGATGCAAAAATGTTCAATTCCCTATAATCCATGCATATCCTAATCTACCCATCCTTCTTTATGCTGATCACCATTGGACTTATCCATTCTGATTCCTCCATAGCCTCAATGATACCGGATGCTATCATTTTGTCTAGCTCTTCTTTAACCCTTATGCGCATGTTGGGATTCATCTTGTAAGGCCTCTTCCTGACCGTGCACACACCATATTTTAACTTTATCCTCATTTCCCCCAATGAATGGTAGACGCCTTTCAACTCATGGTATCCGTGTGGGAATAAATCCTCAAATTTGCGCAACAGATCGATGATCTTTGATACTTCTTTATCCGACCAGTAGTCCCCAATGATAGCTTCCTTTGGATCCCTCTCCGAGCCGATGTTAACTTTCTTGGTTTTGAGTGGTTCATGATACACACGTGCACATGCATCCACACTTTGCAACGGGTAAGTGCACAAGTTAGGGGACAAAAAAGGGGTCATAAGTGGACGTCATATTGTAAATAACAACATAATATACACTTGTAGGGATTATCGCAATACATACATTAAAAATTAGAAAAATTATATTAATATGAATCATAGCATCTCGAATCTAGTTTCTAAAATACTAATTTTTTAAAAAATGGACAAGATTAGCTATATTAAACACTCAAAATTCAATGACTTGGTATTTTTTTTTAAAAACTCCTATAAGATTATAGTCTATTTGCCCACGATTTGGATGACCAAAAATTGATATATATTTTTCTCCTTTGGTGAGAAGTTAGATGCCACTATCTATCTTGGGATGGATTTTATTTTGTATTTTTTAGCAATATTTTAACTTTTATGATTTTTTCCATGAAAGTGGTATGAAAACATAAAGAAAATAGAGCACTTTCATTTGCCCGCCATAACTTCATCAAAAAATATTGAAATCAAATAAAATTTTTTTGAACATGTATATAATTTCACCACGGTTGGGATGGTATAAGTTTTATCACATTCTGATAAGTGAAAAAAAAATTGTAGTCTTAAACGTAGACATAAACATTCATGGGAAAAAGTGTCTTAAAGACCTACTATTAGTAAAAAATTATAAAATGATATTTATCCTATTCTATTCACTTTAAAATCAATATTTCTACAAAGATAATAGTCTCCCCTATGCAATGGTACCATTTTTATGACATATTTTTGACTTTTCGGCATGGTTCAAGTCCACGAAGACTAAATTTGATGTTTTGTTGTTTTTAATGTAAAATTCAGGATTTGATGTCCACTTAATTGTCCCCCAACTTGGTGCACTTACCCCAACCACTTCACGCATCTCAATCAAATGGTCGACATTCAGGTTCTCCATCTCCTCTCCATCAACAACGTATACCATCTTTCCTTTCCCCTTTTTGGCACACATGCACTTGAATTATATGTCTTCTGGTTCCTCCTCTTCGAACCACGCTTCCAAGCTAGGTCCACCAAGTTTACTAATATATCTTACGCCATGGCACAATCCCTAGATTGAGGCATTTGATAGTCTGTAACGCCTCATCAACCGGTTGCATGGTACTTCGGTACTCAAATGTGTGAACCAAGTCAGCCGCTAATTCCTACCAACTTCCCGTTTGGTGGCATGTTTTGGAATGGATTTACCAAGCGTTCGCACAACCTTGTAGTGTCGAATAAAGCTTGTGCACCCAAAGGGAGGTGGTAAAGCTTCCGCATCTTCTTCCCAAGCCCTCTCACATGCTTGGATGTGGGAAGAAGTGGGTCCATTGCCATTCCAAACATAACCTAGCATCCTCGTCGCTTTTCCTCCCTCCATTGAGCTTCCATTTCTCTTAAAAATACCTCAGGGTATGCATCCCCAAAATACCTGGTTATTTCCTTTCCCCCAGTGATGCCGATCTCGTATGCCCCATGATTACCTTGGTCACCGATCCTTTTAGATGTCACCCAATCAATTCATAAGTCCCATGCACCCAATTATCACATGCTATACTGGTAGTATCACTGACAGATTAAGCATCATCAAACTAGATGACTCCTTCTGTAGGGTGGATGGTCTTTGGATCTCTTATGGAGCACACATATATTCTGTCCAGGACCTCCTCTCCAAGGGGTTCAGTATAGGTGTGTAATTTCCATCAACAAGTGGTATAATCACCCTTTCTTCCTTGTTTTCAAATCTTATGTACCCCTTGTTAAACTGAAGATCTGCATTATTCTTATAGCACCACGGGCTCCCAAGTAACGCTGGGAAATTATTTTCCTCAGAAATTTCCAAGAATTTGAAATACCTAATGAAGTTAGTCCTGAATGGTAATGGTCGCATCCTTTAAGACACCTATGGGCATTGTCTTTGTCTTATTTTCCATATACAACACATTTGAAGATGGTTATAATACGAGTCTTCCCATTTGATGCCGGCATCCATCCAGTGAGAACATTAACCTTTGCTTTGTGTCAATGAGGATTTTTATAAGCAACCATCCATCCACTACTGCATTCAAGGTAATATCTTTGTCATAATCAAGGGTGTGAGATGGGAAGTTTGCATGCAGGATCTACCTTTTGTGTTCTCCGCGGCGCGTGGTACCTTTTCCCTTAACCATGATCTTAGAAGGGGAATAATATTCTCCTGCCTCAGTATTTTACACACCTCCTTAACCTCATCCAAGTCATCCTTTGGTGCTTCTATGGTTCTTCTTTGCTCATCCTTTCTAGTCTACTCTTTTAAGCATTGGATCTCCCCTTGTAAACTTTGAATTACATCCATGGTTTCTTGGTAGACTTCTTTTTGGTGAGCTGGGTTTGGATACTTCCCATGTACTACTTCTTCCCTTGAAACCAAAGGTCTCTGCCTAGGTGCTTCCCTTGCGCGCGTGGACTCCACCCTTGTTGTCACCATAACAGGCTCTAGTTCTGATTCATGTATTACTTACAGGCTTCCATTGTGTGTCATCCTTCTTAATACTCGCCATGGGAGTTCCCTTATCCTTCTCGGTACTATTGAATCATATGTTCATATAACTCCGTGAACTCTTCGTACTTATGTTTTTTTCCACACCAAGAGCATTGCGGAAGATCTGGACATTTATGCTTATAATATTCGTGGCTCCACAATTAAAACACGTCCCACGTGGGAACTCACTTCTTCCTCCATGGTTACCCTAACCATGAAATCCTCCATGAAAACCCTCTTCCACGCGTACCTCCATCTCCGTGCTCTCCATACCCATGGTCATCTCCTTGGAACTGCTGGCAATGCTAGTCTAGCGCACACCAAGATCAATTTCCTCATGAATCTGGTCAATCAATCTACAATCCTTGGTGTCATGTGTGGTTGAGGTACATATCTTACAATAACAAGATACATTTTTGTGGATCACGCGCTGCAACAAGGGGCACCTACTTACATCATGGTCCTCGTGACATATTTCACAATTTACTGCTACAACACGCACCACCTTACGAGTACATACCCCACCATTATCCTTTGTGTGCCCTTCTACGTTACAATCCGTGCACCACATCCCACCATGAATCTCTAGAACTATGTTGGCAGATAATTTCTCCAATTGCTTAGCCATGGCAGTGATCTGAGCTTCCAGAAAGGGGCTAACACTAGTGTCAACACTACCAACTGCCTCAGTGCACAAAGCATCTTCCAACGCTTCACATGGGTCTCCGTGAATTTTGTATGAGTTAAAGCACTCCTAAATGGTGTGATCAATCCTCGACGAACCACCGAGCATGTTGTGAAGGGTGGATATCATAAGATAGTTTAGACAAAAGAGTTTTAAAGTGTGCATCATATTCTCGCACGCTCTCTAGCCATGCCCTGCTAGATTTCTTTGAGAGATTTGATGCTCTTTTGTTCAAACTCAGGTATGTGGAATTCCGCCAAGAATGCATTTCTCAAAGACGCGGTATAATCCACAACAACATTCGATGAGGGTCATACTTTCTATACCAACTATGCGTGTGTCCTTGCAAGGTCATCATAAATTGACTGGCCTTTCAATCCTAGGTCATGATTTCTTTTGCATGTCATAGCAGCTCGCACTTATGCACAGGCTTCGTGGAATATTCTATCCCACTGTAATTTAGTAAGTGTAGAGACATCTCAAAAATACTTGAGGAGGTGGCTGAGGCCCTTGTCCTCCCGATCCAGTCCCTTGGTTTCCTCTGGTGTTTCCTCCTCTACTGGACCCACTAGATCCTGAGCCACCAGCTCCACCACTTCCACCTCCAGATCCTCCTATGTTAGGTACAGGGCCTGCGTTTGTCGTGTCGAACACTCCTGTCGTCCCACTGAATTATGCTCGATAGTTTGTGAACTAGTACCACTCCCAGTCGTATTTCCTCCACCACTTCCTAACACGCTTCCAAAACTAGCTGTATACGTGCCTTGTTTAAACATTCCATCAAATACCGGAATAGTGTGTGAAGCCATAGAAGTCCCAAATGAGAAATTTTATCTTCTAGAGCACCGATTGGTTACTTCCACTGATATCAAATTTATCAACTGTAATTTCCCTCATTCGAACAAACCAAGCACCAAGGTTCAGTCGCTAGGTGGGGTCAGATGCGCGCCAATGACTCTTCTTTCTCTATACGCGAGGACTCTCATCAGAAGATGCAAGGTTTTCTCTCCCACACTTACCAAGATGGGGTACTACAGACTATTCGGGTTCCACATCCTCCACATGAACCTCATCTCCTTTCCACCATGTATGGCTCCATAACCCACTTGTAATCCCGCGTTGTCTATCAATCTCCTTTTCATGCACTTTGTTATACTTGAGCCGTCTCTCCTCCCTTTCATGTTCAGTCGGCAGATCAGCCATTCTTTCCCAACCGAGCTTCCTCGCTAAGACTCGGGGTGGTTTATCCGGCCATAGGAAATGCCTCTAAACCCATGGTTACCATCAAGATTTTGATCGCAAGGGGAATAACACACAAAAATGATCCCCGGGCTCTCGCAAGAACTCAAACTCAGCAACTTCTAGACAAGAATACGTGGAAATGGTGTATTCCAGAGTGTAGCTAGTCAATACTCCCTTCCACCAATGATCTATAGCATGGGTCCATGTTAGATCAACATCTTGCAAGTTTTGATATGTTTCTTGGGTCCAAGGGTGTGATTTATAACACCACCCCGATCTAGATGTATAAGCCGAGAGCCATTCGAATAACTCTACTAGGAAACAATAGAAGAAGGTTTCATATAACCCATGATAAAGAGTGTCTTCCAACCATCTTCACGTATCAAACCGAGATCCGGTACTGAATCTCCAAGTGAATTTGTCCTTTGTACTTGTAAACCAATCTTCAACACCTACAAGTTTTAAGCACTGCGCCATCACTTTTTACAGATCATGATGTATGCCATGTTCCACTACAACTTTGAAAAGAGGTTCCGGTAATAGAACCAAGATGTAGTCATTTTTGCACCCACCAAGAACAAGAGAACCTCATGTGCACCAGCCTATCACCCAGTAGGCACTGGGCACTCACCCGAGGCGCGCGAGAGGGAGCCGAGTCTCTCTTTTATGTGAGTCTAGTGGAAGGCATAGTTCATGATTTTGACTTAGTGATTTAATAGACATGAAGAAGCTATAGAGATCAAGACGGCTTCTACACCCCTTCAGTCATAATAAAAACAAAGTGTGCAACAGAATAATAGAACCAAGAAGTTGTAAATCCACAAATATACTTAATCATTCAAGTAAGGTCCATGATTATACAAGATCAAAAGCAGAGTAAAAACATGTAGATAATATAGAAGGAGATCTTAATGTAAACATGATGGTAACCTTATCATATTCATTCATAGTCTTGCTACAAAGTATCACAGAGAGGCAGACCATAGTCATGCGCCATATCTGGATCCATACATGTATTCTCACAAAACAAAATTTGCATTCCCCATTTCCCCATTACATCCTTACTAGAATCCTTTACCCATTTTCATCCCATAGTTCTTGCAGTAATTCTGCAGAGCTCCACTACCTCACTTCTGTCTTTGTTCTTTGCCAAGGCGCACATATAAATAGGCATCTGAGTTCTAACAAACTCCTCTAGCAACCTCAGATCTAGCCCCAAGTGTTAAGGTGTGGGTCGTCCCAGGCGCATGCCTCTCCATATCATGATTAAATTTTTGGATCTTTCTATCATGCAAGTTATATTCCTTCCAAAACACCATGTCGTGAGGTTTGGAACCTTATCCAAATGGAACACATTCTTCATGTGTTCTATCAAAAGGCCAAAAATGGCTAAGTCCCGAATTGTGCTTTGCGGGCACACGACATTGGTTCTCCAAGAACTCTTTTTGAATCCTGCCTTGGATGTCTTCATTTGTACACTTCCTCCGGCCATGCGCGCCTACGCACCTTTAGATTTGGAAGCTATATTAGGGGCCCAACATATTTTAAAACATAATAATGTGCTAAATCCACAAGGGTGGTCAAATTCATTAGAAATACAAACATGGACATCAAAGGTGGTCCCCACTAATGGGATGGTTTGAAAATGACTTAGAATGCAATTATTCATGTGATCACAAGGAGATAGAGTAGATGTCAACATCAGATGTGCAAGATCCTCTTTGAATATTTGTTACCTTATTTCCCATAAATAAGAATTGATTATTTTTGCACATGTGCTCACAGTGGTCCCCACGGTGGATTGGAGTTATTCTTGCTAAGTATTGGAGATCAAAGGTATTATTTTCACTTGCATAGGGAATTAATTTTTCATCCAAAGGGAAAGTTATAGATGTCACATCAGCCACAAGAAGACAAAATTTGCATGCACAAAGAAGGAGACTTGCTCATCAAGCAATATTTATTATTGGTAAATTATTCACTAATGATTTTTTCTTAAAAATAGAACAGTCAACTATAGTTTATTGAGTTGTAACCAAAGGCTATTAATGCCTCAATGTATTAGCATGTTTATTAAATATAAAGGATAAAAATAGGATGCATGGGCGAGTACAATTTTAGCCTATTTTTAGGAGGCGTGGGAAATAATTTTTGCTATATATTTTGTTTCTTGGAAAAGCACAAAGGAGTACTTTTTAAAGACATGAGTGATAAAGCATATTTTTCCAGCTTTCCCCTCGAATGAGAAGTATTTTCTACCTTTCAAATTATTTGTAGTATTGTGTAGGTTCCATTAATCTTGTGAATTTTGAATTCCACGATTAATCATCTTACTCGATGTAAATTCTGTAATTTCGCATGGTATTAATGTGTATGTTTAACTTAGTAGTGTTGTTGTGATACTTTGCCCCAATACATCAAAGTGTTTGCCTTTAATATTCAGAAAATTGTTGGCTTGTGCATCTAGAATTCATTTCTCATATCAATTGTGCATGTACTCATTCAAATACCTCATACAAGTTTGGTGTATCACCTCAGTTTTGAATCTTTTTACAATCTTCTTTTACCCTCAAACCCTAGAAAATCAGTTTAGGATACATCAATAAGGAACCGACCTTGATACCAGAGACTCACCTCAAAATAGGTATACCCACAAACCTGAGGTGTTTCCATTGTATCTACAAAAGAGAGATAAATTTTGCAAGTTTAGAACACCTGCAACCATCTCTCTACAGGGTGCACTTTCGAGAGATAACAGTTTTTTGCACGCCCAGTGGGATAATGAATCAGATATGCGAGTAAATTCTAGCAATTTCCAGCAGATTTACAATAATCAAAAGTTACTTTTTAAAACAAGAAGCTGCAGAAATTTATTCTAAAGATTTAAATATTTATTTAGCGACTTCGTAACGATGATTTCAGACTAATATTGTAGCATGTTCCATGCCTAAAGTTTCTACAATATCATCAATAAGAGGAATTCCTTTTGATTTTATTTGCATTCTGCAAGAAGGAGAAGATTCGGTAATACCTTGCCTTATAATAGACATGGATTTGGTAATCCTCCTCCCAATCTTCCTTCACCACATGTCAATTTTTCCGTTCAAATTCCAGCTTTTCCAATGGCTATTCAACAACCTAGGAATTTTGTTACATTTACTAATGGCAGTCCATTAGTAATTCATGTTTATCATGACATTCTCAATGCTGCCATGAAAAGCTTGCCTATGTTTAATTGGTAAAAATCAAGTTACGCCAACCGAGCATATCAAAGATGTTACTGACTTTATATGCAGTTCATAACATAACCGATGAAGACGTAGATTTGAAAATTTTAGGATCATCTTTTAAGGGGCAAGCTTTGCAATGGTATAGAACCCTAGAAATTTGAAGTATAAGAACATGGGATGATTTAGGAGAGAAAATGCTAAAACAATTTCAAGATCATTTTGATCACTTATCTGTTATAGAACAACTATCTATGATTAAGAGAGCCCCTCATGAATTTATGGCCAACTTTAATATCTATTTTGCTAGAACTTGGGAAAGAATTCCAGCAAGTGTTAAACCCCAGGCAGATCATGTTCTTTATACTACCTTCGAGCCTTGAATAGTGATATTTCAACAATGATTCAACCCATGGGAGGGAATACTCTTCCAGCCACCTATGATATTGTCATTAGAGATGAAAAAAACCTTATTCAGGCTAGTAAATTGGCACCAAGGCCTTCAATTCACCTTATAGTAGATTTTCTACCTATTCCTCAGCCTATTACCATTGTAGAGCCTACTATTCTAGCTCCATCAGATGATGTTTTCAAAACACTGCAAACTATGGGTAATAAATTGACCTCAATTTAAAATAAGTTGGCACAACCTAGTAGGCCCTATTAAGTGCCTTACCCACAAAATCAACATCAATAGAATAGGCATCCATATCAGCAAAATCAGAATTATAGGCAACCATATCGGTTAAGGAAATTTCACCCAAAAGTGACTAGTTCATCTAATGCTTTAGTCCTTGTCATGTGTTAGCCTTGCAATCAACCTAATTCAGCTGCAAATTGACCAAATGGATTTATGAATATAATCCTTATTGAAACAACCTCATCTTGAAGCAATATTCATGCCTCAAATGGAGGGTGGGCAACAAGATGCTCATACTCAAAACCACCAGACAAAATTTGGTCAGCTTTGGAGAGGAAGATTTTATTGCTATTAAAAATAGGGCTCAAGAAAAGGCTCAGGATAGTAGCAAACAAGAAAATAGGCACATCTACCCACACCACCGATTAAACAACTATAGGCCAAAAATCAGCTAATAGTTTTGTCGCTCCGCAAAAAAAAAGTGTTTTAACTAGTAAAGAGCAGTAAAAAGAACTACAAACTGATCCAAGAAGGTTATTTATACCTCAGATATCAAAAGTAGTTGAAGTGGAATCATTTTTGCTAAAGCCTATGCTAAAACAGAGAGTCCATTTCTAAAATCATTGCTTCTTTTAACATTGTTGATATAATGAAAATCATAATGTTAACATCTCAATGTGAGATGCTTTAAATATCCTAGGACAACATGAATTGCTTTCTCATGAACTAGATAAGCTGCAAATTTCTTCAAAAATAGAAGAAAAAGGAGTTCAAAAAGGCAAACATGGTCCTTGGGATAGTGGACCAAGATCGTATTAAGGAGGTCAAATGGATAGTTGAAAAGGTTTTGAATGCACAAGACATCAAGAAACCACGACCATTTTATTTTTCACTGATTATTGGAGAGTATAGTGTTCATAACTACATGGTTGATAGTGGTGCAAGTAGAACAGTTATACCTTAAGAAATTATAGAAAAATTGGGTTTCTAGTACGAACCTACGAGAAAGAGTGTGCTACAACTTAATGGGACTATAACTAACATTGTTGGTGTTATCAAAAATTTGGAGATAACATTGCACGTTTGACCAAATGTTTCCATTTTGCAAGATGTTCTGTTGTAGATTTACCTCCTTATTTCACTATGTTTATCAAGAAATTTCATAGAAAAATTAGGAGGTTATCTCTCTTCGATTGGTCATTTTTGTTCTTCACTATGTGCTTTATGGAGCCAAAGTTACTATAAATTTTAAACCATTGGCCAGATTTCACATTGAGCCTCATGATTATAATGCATTAGATAATTGTGCAACCCTAGATCACGATTTCAATAATATAGCTCATGTTTTAGCACTAGATGGTGTTTCTAATATTTTTATGGATGAAAAGACACATGAAGAACATTCTCATTATCCTTTCAAAGAAGTTTAAGAACACTTTTTTGGTGTGTATTTTCTGCATGAGGAAAACAAACCAATTCCCTTACTTTCCAAAATAGAAAAAACAATAGAAGGAATTTGGAAGCTTCATTTTGATGGATCTAAGAACAAGAAAGGACAAGGAGCAGGTTTGATACTCACTTACCCCATGAACGAAAGGTATTTCTTAGCTTTGAGTCTCCAATTTTCATGCACTTGTAATGTAGCTAAATATGAAGCATTAATTCATGGCTTACTTTGGGCCAGAAAGAGAGGTATTAACATGTTACAAATTTTTGGTGATTCTGAGTTGGTTATCAATGAAGTAAGAAATTTCAATTTTTGAGAGAACCCATTAATGAATTCTTATAGACATAGATTTTCAAACTTGACGGAATAATTCGAATCTTTTAATATCCAGTCCATTCCTAGAACAAAAAATAAGCATGCGAGATAGACTTGCAAAGCAAATGGTGTCGATTTTGAAATGCTAGAACAAATTAAAAACAAAAAGATTCAACCTCACATAAAGTTGATTTTCAGGCCTTCTATACTTGATAATGATTTGAATTGGCAGGTTTTTGAAAATGATGAACAAATTTGCGGGTTTTTACAGCAAGAAGCTGAATTTTCTACATGAAATCAAAATAAATCGCAACACTTATATGGTGACCATATTGTTCAATTAAAGATGAATAAACTACCTCAAGGCTTAGTCACATTCGAAGACATCTTTACAATGATGATCGAGATATGGAAATAAAAACTAAGATGTCAACACATGCTTTGATAATTATGAAGAGATCTTAGTTGATGAAGGGAAAATTTTATTTCTCAAAAAGGTATTCTCTCTAGCTGAAAAAAATTCCTTCATTAATCTTTGTAAGGAATTTAAAGATGTTTTCACTTGGAAATACCAAGACTCGAAGGGTTTGGTCCCAATTTGGTACAACATACTATTGAATTACATCCAAATTGTAAGCCGAGTTAGGAAAAAAATAGAGGCATGTAAATCTCAAAATAGAGCCTCTAATGAGGAAATAATTATCTAAGTTGATCGAATCGGTATTATCTTTCAAGTTAAGAATTAAAGTTGGGTAGCCAATCTTGTTCCTATTCGAGAAAAAGAATGGAGAAATCAGATTATGTGTGGATATCAGAGATCTTAATAAAGCTTCATTAAAAATCATTACCCACTACATGAGATGGATCAAATTTTAAGAATAGTTTCGATTCTCGATAGACTATCTCTTATGGATGGTTATAGTGGATACAACTAGATCCTAGTCCGAGAAGAAGATAGGTATAAAACATCTTTTACCACCAAGTGCGGTACTTATGCTTACAAACAAATTCCTTTTGGGCTTTCAAATGCTGGTGCAATGTTACAACATGCAATGGACATGGATTTCCATAGCTTGTTAAATAAATGCATCCTGGTTTATTTAGATTATGTTATTGTATTTTAAAAAAATTCATATGAGCATCTAATACATCTAAGGTAAACTTTCCAGTTATGTAGACAATTTGGAATATCTTTGAATCCCAAAAAGTCTATATTTTTAGTACATCAAGGTAAATTTCTGGTCATATTGTTTCTAAACAAGGTTTAGCAATTGACCCTTTCAGAATTGAAGCCATATCACAAATATCATTGCCTCATCACAAGAAGGCATAACAGAGTTTTCTCCGAAAAATCAACTTTGTTAGATGATTTGTTCTAAATTTTATAGCATTGGTTAAACCATTAACATCTATGTTAAAGAAAGAGAAGACTTTATCTTGGACTAGCGAAGGGAGATAAGGGTTTGAAGCAATTAAAGAAGCCGTCTCTCTAAGCTCCTACTCTTGCAAATAATTTTTTTGATAAATATTTAACAATGTATGCACTTGCGAGGATCTCAAACAATCTTAGCCATATTAATTCAGGTTAGTGATGAAAATATTGAACAACCAATTGCTTTCTTTGGACAAAGTTTGCATGATTACAAAACAAGGTACACATTTCTTGAAAAATAAGTACTTTTAGTAGTCGAGGACTAAATAATTTTAATTACATGCTTTCAAACAATAAAATTCATGTTCTTGTTTCTCATCCAAGTGTAAAAGCTTTCTTGTTAAATAAAGAATTGAATGAGAAGAGATCAGCCGGATAATGAAGGTCATGGAGTATGATGTTGATATCCATGTTGTGAAGAAAGTTCAAGGTAAAGGTTTATGTGAGAATATAATTGCTGATATGGAAAAGCAAAGAGGTCAGTAGAATCAAAAGATCCAAAACAACATGCTTTGAGTTACGTATATGCAATCGGACATCATGGTGTAGCTAGAAAATTAGCAACTTGAGCTTGTTCAAGAATTTCAGGGAATCAAGGTGCATGAATGATTTAGTTAACTATCTACAACATGGAATTTACCCAGAAGGTACGGAAAATAACAAATGAAGGTATTTCAAAGTTACAAGTTCTACCTTTTGTTTTTAATGATGGTGTGTTATTTAAAAATGATATAAATGAAATCTTGTTTCGATGTGTCAATTATAATAGAATTCAACAATTATTATCCGAATTCCATGAAGGACATGCAGAGGCAATTTTTAGCATGTACCATAACCTTATAAACTATGAAAGTTGGTTACTATTGGCCCAACATATTCGAAGATTATTTCGAATGGATCAGAAAGTGTAAGAAATGTGCTTTCTTTATTGGAAAATAATGTTTATCTTCACTGCCCTTACATCATATTTCAGCTGATCAACCTTTTATGTAGTGGGGTCTTGAATTTATTGGCATGATAAACCCACAATTTTCATAAGGAAACAAGTGGCTTTTGAGTGCTACATATTACTTTACATGCTGGACTAAAGCAATAGCCTTGAAATATGTTAATGAAAATTCGATACTTTTCCTTTTATGAAGCTATAGTTTGTAGATTTGGTGTTCTAGCAACTATCATTTCAAATAATGTTTAGCATTTCTTAGTGCAAAGGTAACATATTGGGTCACAACCACGGAATTTATTTAAGTTCATCATCTAATTATTACCCACAAGGTAATGGGTTAGATGAGAATACTAACAAGAATGTTGTCAGGATCATTATAAGAACACTTAAAGATAAAAAGAGAGCTTGGCATCTAATTTTTAATTCAACACTTTGGGTGACGACAAAGTGAATCCTAAAATATCAGTTCACAATTCACCATACAAACTTGTTTACGAAAGAGAAGCAAGAATGCATATTTAAGTTGAATTACCTACACTATATTTCCTACATCAAATGGAGCTTCTTGAGAATGAACCATTGCAGGTTCGTTATGCAATGTTGTTATAAGAGCTGAGATATCAAGCTCATGTGAACATGGAACAAAATCGGAAACAAATGAAGAAAAATTTTGATAACAAGGCTAAGTTTAGAATCTTCAATGAAGGGGATATTGTGTTAAAATGGGATGTAGATCATGTAAAGCAAGGAATTATTTATGCACTAATCTGTCCAATGATATGAGGACAAGGGCATTTGGCATTTTAGTCATCATGGTCTTTAAACCTTGGTGCATTTTTGTATGCCACAATCAAAACGCTAATGATGATAACAATGGCCACTTTACGGTAGCACACCCCTTATATCATCATATTTTAGCATTATCATCATCCACATTTAATAATCATCATCATCTAACCAACTATCAAAACTCATCATCCCCATATTCAATTAATCCATTATTAATCAATCAATATCCACATCCAAATCTTATTCTCTAGCATCCATCATCCAAAATACTAAGTCCTTGGGCTGGAGTATATTCTAATATCCTCTCGAGCTTAAACATACTTAACTCCAAAATCCTCAAATCTAACATCTTCAAATCCAACATCCTCAAAATCTAACATCCTCAAATACAACATCCTTAAATTTACACCCAAAATATCCCTAACCCCTTGAATTGGGGATCCTATAATCTAAAATCATCGAAACCTAATCCCTTGAGTAGGGGCATCTTTTGATCCTAAATCTTCACCTTTGTCATACATCATTAACTGGGGTATCCTCTTCTCATAAATACAATATGTATTAATCCTCTAATCTCATCCTCCAAATCCAATATCTATTAATCCTCTAATCTTCATCTTATAAATCCTCATATCTTATAATCCTCTAATCTCCCATATTCTAATCCTATAATCCTAATCCTCTGAATTATAAAACCTTTTAATCTTGTAATCCTCATCCTCTAAATCTTGAAATCTTCTACTCCTCTAATTGCCACATCTTCTCACCTTTTTATCCTCTCTCATCTACTAACTTGGACCTCTCCACTTTTTGAGTGGTTACCCGGCTCATTACTCCCCATCTAACCCCTCAAGGGGGCATATTATCACCATCCTTAATTCTTCTCTTATTTTATTTTAATTTTCACTTCTTCATAATAACACTTCCAAGAGGGGAAAAATGGAGACATCTAAAATGTCAACATGATCAATTATGATTAATCTATCCCACAAATAACATCATCACTATCCATATAATAATTAATCACAGGATTAATTATTATTATCCATTTTATCGTATTTACCTTTTTATCATCATTTATCATGTATCCCAACTTTCCATCAGAATCCTCTTATTTCATTATCATATCCTATTTTAATCCATAATCCTTTAATTCATCTTAATTATTTTAATATCCCACAAATAATCCCTATTAACATTATTAAGGAATTTAATATTCCTACATCTACCTACCCACCTACCATACACATCTCTACACCAAGCCTCTCCAAGTAACCTCACCACTAATAATCATTTATGAACATAACCTACTTTTAATCCTAATCATATCCTCATGTCTAGATTTAGAGGATTCTATTTCTAGAAGCCTCTCTAAATTTCCCTCTTTCATATTTAAAAATTCAAATATATCTCCCTCCCTCCACTAAATTTTTAGTTCAATGGAGGCTTCTTCTAAATTATAGAATTATCCAATTCTAGATCTTTCTATCCTCACATGCATCCTCCACCCTTGATTCAAATCCAACTTGGCTTCATCTTAGCCATTGAATCCTCCACCCTCAAACTATAAATTAAGTTCACCTCCTCCATGAGAGCCATCTTGGAAATGCATAACCAAGATCTTTCAATTTGTTCATCTAATAAGTACATTCTATCATCACTCTATCATCATTCCTCGTTCAATCCTTCATCTTCATCAAGAAAATCCAAACACAATAAATGGGGAGATGTTGTCCAAATAAATCCACAATTCTCAAGCATAAAGAAATCCAAGAGCAAATCCACCATATCAAACAAGGAGTTGTGCAATTTTATAGATAAGTGTAGGTATAATCTCTTTCCCCTTTTAATATATTTCTCTATTTGAGGTATTGTTGAGAAGATTAGATTAGGGAATCAAGTTTCTTTGTTTTATCACATTTTACTCACTAATGTTTATAACATATACATATATTATTTCACTTCATTATTTGCATTTAGTATTTCACACACATCTTGAGACATTGGTATCATCATTACCCTATGACACACTCTTATGTTATAGTTCACACTTGACTGTTGAGGGAATACTACATCCATGAACCTCACATCATACACATGAAACATTTCACGCTCAACACATTCATGACACAAGTTTCTAATTATCATACAACACACTTCCTGATGACACACTCTAGTTCCACAGCTTAATACTTGGTGTCAGAGGGTTTAAATCATAAATGAACCTCACCACACTCACTCACTCTCTATGCTATATGCTTCACTTGATCATCATTTATAAATGAACATCATTGTTATCCAAAATTCACCCCTCAAGGTAATTTTGATAACATGCATCAAATTATTCAGTTTTGAGCAAGTAGATCGATTCAAGGCCTAAAATCATGTTTTTCGAGGTCCCCTCGGCTTTTTCTAACTCTCCCATCCAAGAAGAAATCCCAACGAGTTAGAAAAAATGGAAAAAATGCAAAAATAAGGTTGCAGGACTATTTTGAGGCATTTCGGTCCGAAGGGTTTCGGTCGTAGCCGAGGTTCGGGTTGAAAAATGAAGAAAATTGAGGTTCTAGTCCAGCGGTCCAAGCTTGGGGCCGAAAAAAAAGCAAGAAAATCGGCTAAGTCGGACATTTTGTCCCGTGGAGGTCCGCGGGATACTTGGGATGTCGGGACGGGAAAATCCGAAATGGTCGAAAGTGGAAAAAATCATCAAGTTTTGTTTTCACGTGGTTTAGGATAGGATAGCGGGACAAAAGTACGCGTGGGACGCTTGAATTGGCTAATTTGTCGACCAGAGCCGACCCATTTCGCCACGTGTTCGGAGATATTTGTCCGGCCGAAGTAGTTTTCGGGACATCTAGGCCAAAAGTACACATGCGTGGACGCAAAAAGGTGAAATGGCTGAAAAGAGACAAGGAGGCCCGCGGATGAATCAGAACGTGCCACGTGTCAGAAGGTTGAAAAGTTGCTAAGTGTTTGGCGCAAGGTAAAAATGCGCCCCTCAGGCCCGAACCAATAAAATAGTGCCACGTGTCCAAGTTTAAGGGCCCAAAAGGAATTTTCAGAGGATGAACCCACGGATGAATCAGAGCCTGACACGTGTCATCCAAGTGGCAAGCGCGAAAAAAAATTCAAATATTTTCCCGCCGATCCGTTTTGGCCTGTTTTTTTGCCTTAAATCTTCGATATGCCATATAACTTTTGATCCAGAGCTCAGATTTTCATGTTCTTTATATCAATGGAAAGCTGGTGAAATTATCTACATGATTCCGGTCAATCTTGCATTTTGGTTCAGTTTGGAGAGAGAAAATCAAGAAACGTCTCTGGCGCATGGTAATGGCCAGAAATGACGTTTCAACAACTAGCTTAAATGCAAATACAATTCACCGCTTTCTCACCTACCGCCATAATGAGATGAATTAAATGCAACCTAGAAGTGGTTGGGGTAGATTTGGATTTCCTCTCTCTTCCCTTCTCATTTTTCTATAAATTGGAGTGTTGGGCTCATTGTAAAAGGAGGTAGTTTTTGTAGCAAAGCTCACAAAATTGCTTTGTGAAGCCAATGTGTTGCAGGCCCTTGTTGTGGACTCCTTGCATGGTGATCCAGGCCCTTATCTTGTAATAGATTGAACTGTGCATATCATGAAGCAATAAAATATAAGTTTGTGGATATATCTTCCCCTGCTGTGTTTTCTTGCATTCTTCTTGCCCCTTCAACCTTGATTACAAGAATATTGTGTCTATTATTATGTTCTTGCAGGGATCCATTATCATTGTGTATGTTCGAGGTACTTTTGTGAATGCATTTTGCTAGATTGTGGAGAACTGTCATCACCCCTTCTAGTGTGCACTTTGCTTCTGCATCTCACGCATTTGAAAACTACTCTCACACCCTCCTTTTCTGGTGTATCACCACTTTAGTGTAGGATTTCATTTTATGCATTCTCTCTCCCTGGTCCCTTGGAAATTTAGATTAGAATAGTTATTTTCCCCTGCATTAGAGTAGATTGTGGCAGGTAGTTTAGGAGTAAGAACCAGCTTTCTCTGGAGGTCTATCTCAAGTAGCAAGTCCCACAACTTGGAGATAGTACCCATGTTATCCAATCACACCGTGAGTTCAAGTATATGCACTTGTATAAATAGAGGGGTGCTGTGATTCGGTGATAACAGTTCTGGCACGCACCCGGGGACATTAGAGGTCTTCACCTTCATTACAACAAGATCGATGTGCACTTGTTCCATGTTCCAGCTTTGAAGGAGCTTTAAAATTACACATCTGGTGACTCCAAAAGAGGCATAATCCGCTGGTTTCAGCAGTCCAAGCCTAGCAAAATTTATGAGAAGAATACAGACTAGGTCAAGAACTAGGGAGGAAGGATTGTTTGTTTATCTACACCTATCTCCAGGCAGAGAAAGAAGGGGAAGAAGAGCTCAAAGATCACCATCTCCACCTAACCGGACTTTGTCTACACCTCCACCTAGTAGACCTTTTCTCGCATCAACAAGGGTTCTCAGGCCAATCAGAATGGCGCAACCACCGAATCCCTTTGTCAATTTCACTGGCAGTAGCCCACTTGCCCTCAATGCACAGAATCCAGTTCCAATTGCAGCGTTGAAGAACATTCCATTTTTCACTGGAGAAAATCATACCACTCCTGGTGATCATGTCAAAGACATTGCTAACATATGTGCAATCCATGAGATAAATGAAATGGATGTGGCTGTCAAATTGCTGGCATCTTCATTCAAAGGGAAGGCATTGCAATGGTTTAGGAGCCTTGGAGCTGGTTCTATCACAAATTGGAATCAGTTATGCATAGTTCTCCATGAGCAGTTTGGGGAAAAGGGAGACAATTTGTCTCTACTAGAACAATTGACAACTATCAAGAGAGCTCCCAATGAGCAGCTGACTGACTTCAACTTCAGATTTCAAAGGTCTTGGGATAGGATTCCAGTGGCCGTCAGGCCAACAGCTGAAGGTGCTTTTCTATACTATCTTAAGGCTTTGAATTCTGATATTTCTATGTTAATTCAATCTATGGGAGGCACAACCTTACCTGCTGCTTATAGCATTGCCATTAGGGCTGAAAATTGTTTGATCCAAGCCGGAAAACTAGCCCCTAGACCTCCCATGCCCTTGTATCCAAACTTAGAAAATCCAAGCACTAGTCAAGCACCCACTTTGGCTCCTATTCCCACTCCTAGAAATCAAAGTTCAAATGAAACTTCTACTTCATCCTCTAGTGCTTCAAATGAACTCCAAGAGGTCATGAAACAATTGCAAAATTTGGGAAATGAGTTGGTTACTATCAAAAGACAGCAAGCTCAAAGTGCTAGACCGTATCAGCCTCAAGCGCAGTACCAGGCTAGGCCCCCATACCAACAAAATAGGTCACCAACTCAGGCTGCAAATCAAAATCAAAGCCAAGTAAGGCCTCCCGCTAATAGACCATTTCAGCCCTATAACCCCAATGTCATATCTGCTTCTAAAGCATTAGTGCCAGTCCAAAATAACATGGCCCAAGAATATGATTGGTGTTTCCCATGCAGCCAGCCACACAACCAATCAATGTGCTTTAACGGTGCATTAAATCAGCTCTGATGGTGCAAACCGTCAGTGGGTCGCAAGAGTCCAGCCACGAAGGAGATCAGTAGTAGGAAGCACCTCAGCAGGGAACATCTCCGAACGAAACTACTCTTGTCAATTGGTAGGCTGAAGATTTCTATGGTATGAATCAAATACCCTCTCAAAGTGTTGCAGCCAACACAAGGTCAAAAAGGAGAAATTTGGGTGAAGGACAGCCATTAGCTCCAAGTAATCCACAACCTTCTACCACTCCACAAGCCACGGCAAACAAAATGTAGTTCCAAACACGCAAGGGGCACCCAAACCAGCTCCTAAACCAACTCAAATGCTAGTTGCTGCTGCCCATGTGCAAGGAATGAATGTGCAAGCTAGAGGACAGCAGAGGGATGCTTCATCCCCATTCAACATCATTGATCAGATGAAGAAGACAAATGTAAACATATCAATGTGGGAATCACTATCCATCCCAGGCCCAAAGAGATTTGCTACAAGCTGCCATGAAGGACTGGTCAACTTAAAATCAACAGTCCAAATGCAAGAGAAGGTACTCACAAATGCTGCCCAGCCTGAAGGAAATCATGGAGGACAACAAGGTAAAATGTTGAAGCCCCCTCCATTTTATGTTTCATTGATCATAGGAGACAAGTTGGTACATAATTGCATGATTGACTCTGGAGCAAGCAGCTCAGTCATGCCAAAACAGATAGCTGATCAGTTAGGGCTTCAATATGAAGTCATCTCCAAGGGTGTAGTGCAATTAGATGGGACAACAGTGACAACAGTTGGAGTAATCAAAGGTTTGAGCCTCACACTGCACGCATGTCCCAACGTAATAGTGTTACAAGATGTGTCAGTCATAGACCTGCCACCACTCTTTGCATTGTGCTTGTCAAGAGACTTCACTGCTAAAATCGGAGGCTATCTTTCGGCGGATTGGTCACACATGTTGTTTAGAACAAGGTATGGAACTAAGGCCACAATCAGATCTGAACCTATTGCAAACTTTCACATTGAGCCTTACACTCCAAGTCAGATTAATGCCAATTGTTCAGCGTTTGATCAAGAAGATCATCCAAGCACTGATGAAGCTGACACCAAGGTAGGAAGCATCCCAGATCTAACTCTTGATGAATGGGCAAGCAAGGTGCATGCTTTTGATCCTTATCAAGAAATAGAAGAATCTGAGCTGGGAGTCTATTGTTTACATGAAGAGAATCAACCTCTCCCCAGCATCACCAAGCCAGATCATAAGGACAAGAATGAAGTATGGCAATTGTTCTTTGATGGGTCAAGGAGTAGACAAGGTGCAAGAGGAGGAGCTATGCTCATTTCACCACAAGGTATAAAGTATTACTCAGCCTTCCGTTTTCAGTTTTCTTGCTCAAACAATACAAACTGAGTATGAAGCCTTAATTCATGGACTGCACTGGGCAAAGAAGAAATGCATCAAGAATTTGCAAGTATTTGGTGATAGTGAGCTGATCGTAAACCAAGTCAGGGGAAAAAATGCTGCCAAAAATGATATGTTGAAGAACTACAAAAATCGGGTATGGGATCTTATTGAAGATTTTGAAGCTTTTAGCATCAATTCCATCCCAAGAAAAAGGAATGAAGCAAGAGATGACTGCAGCAATTGGGGCTGCATTTGACGTTGTAGAAAATATCAAAAGTGAAAAATCTCAGCCTCATATCAAAGTGGTTGTGAGACCAGCTGTTCCGGATAACAACACAAGTTGGCAAGTCTTCGAGAATGATCAGCAGATTGTTAATTTCCTGCAAGAAGAAGTTGAGTTCTCCGCGAGGAATCAAGACAAGATGGAGCAGCAGTATGGTGACCAAGTGGTGCAGCTGAGAACTAACAAATTACCAAAAGGCCTCATAACCTTGGAGTCAATCTTCAACCCGAATGATCAGTTCCGGAAGGAGAAAGCGAACATTCAAGTAAAGGGTGAAGATTCAGAACCTATCTTAGTAGATGAAGGCAAGACATTGCAAATTGGCAAAGTAAGTACTCCACAAGAGAAATCTGATTTTGTTCAGCTTTGTCAAGAATTCCCAGATGTCTTCACTTGGACTTACAAAGATTTAAGAGGTTTCAACCCAAAGTTGGCACAACATACTATTGAGCTAGATCCGGAATCCAAGCCTGTCAGGAAAAAGCAAAGGCCAGTGAATCCCCATATTGAACCTCTCATGAGAAAAGAGTTAAGCAAGCTTATTGAGGCCAGTATCATCTTCCCCATCAAACACTCAAGTTGGGTTGCAAACTTGGTGCCAGTAAGAAAGAGAAATGGAGAAATAAGATTGTGTGTGGACTTTCACGATCTAAATAAAGCATCACTCAAAGATCATTATCCACTTCCATCAATGGAACAAATATTGCAGGTTGTAGCTGGTTCAGAAAGGTTTTCATTGCTAGATGGATATTCAGGCTATAATCAGATAATGGTGAAAGAAGAAGATCAATTCAAGATGGCCTTCACTACAAAATGGGGCACGTATGCTTACAAGAAGATGCCATTTGGACTGTCAAATGCCGGAGCAACATTCCAGCGAGCTATGGATATGGCATTCAAAGGCTTGATCAACAAGATAGTGCTGGTATACCTAGATGATATCACTGTCTTCTCAAAGAATGCAGCAGACCATCTCTTTCACCTCAGGCAAGTGTTTCAGAGGTGTAGAAGGTTTGGAGTGTCATTGAATCCAAAGAAGTGTATATTCTTGGCACACGAAGGCAAATTTTTGGGCCACATTGTCTCTAGGGAAGGGATAACAATTGATCCTAAAAGGGTTGAAGCCATCCGAACACTTCCATTGCCACACCACAAGAAATCTCTTCAAAGTTTCTTGGGAAGGATAAACTTTGTCCGTAGATTTGTGCCTAATTTTTCCACTCTTGTGAAGCCTTTAACAATGATGTTGAAGAAGAGTCTCGCATTCAAATGGACAGCAGAAGGCAAAGAGAGTTTTGAAAACATCAAGCATGCAATATCACAAGCTCCAACTCTTATCAACCCAGACTTTTCAAAGGACTTCATGTTGTATGTGTTTGGAGGATCAGACACAATCTCAGCTATCTTGACACAGCTGAATAGAGAAGGTTCAGAACAGCCCATAGCATTCTTCAGTCAAACCTTGGAAGATTACGAAATAAAGTATTCTTTCATCGAAAAGCATGTCCTTGCCGTCATCAGGAGCTTGAAGAAGTTCAGACATTTGGTCTCAAACAATAAGATTCAACTACTAGTGTCTCATGCTGGTGTCAAGGACTTTCTCCTAAACAAGGATTTAAATGAGAAGAGAGCAGGTTGGATCACTCGGTGATGGAATATGATATTGAAATCAAAGTGACCAAGCTAGTTCATGGAAAAGGTTTGTGTGAGCAGCTCGCTTCCAAACAACCAGATGGCTCAAAAGGTGAAGAAGATGTTGTCCTGCTACTACAGAATGATCAAGAACAACCGACTGATGATGCACCCGTTCCATGTTGGACTCAAGACTTGGTGCATTACCTCCAAATAGGCTTGTGCCCTCCAGAAGTGAGCAAGGCGAAGAGGAGATACTTTAGATTACAAGCTATCCCATATGTACTCATTAATGGTATCTTGTTCAAGAAAGACATCCATGGTGTTCTATTAAGATGCATTGGAATAGGTCAAGTTGAGAAGATCTTACACGAGTTCCATGATGGGGAAGCAGGAGGCCACTTTGCTCCACGAGTGACAGCTCTCAAAATCATGAAAGTTGGTTACTATTGGCCTACTGTGTTCAATGATTGCTACTCATGGGTCAAAAATGCAAGAGATGTGCATTCTTCACAGGAAAGAGAGGTTAGCAGCGCTGCCCCTTCGTCCAATTTCAGTAAATCAGCCATTCATGCAATGGGGATTGGACTTCATTGGGGTTATCAATCCCAATTCAAGTCAAGGCCACAAGTGGATACTTACAGCAACGGATTATTTCACCAAGTGGACCGGAGTAGTGGCACTCAAGGAGGCAAATGAATCTAATATCTTGGATTTCTATGAAGGGATAGTCACGAGGTTTGGTGCCCCTGCCACTATCATATCAGACAATGCATTGGCATTCCTTGGCACAAAGATCACTGAATGGGCTGTCAAGAATTGTGTGTATCTCAGCACTTCATCGAACTATTACCCTCAAGGTAATGGCCAAGCCGAGTCTACGAACAAGAACCTACTAAGAATCATCAGAAGGACTCTGGATGAAAACCAAAGGACTTGGCACGCAAAGCTCAAATCAGCCCTATGGGCCAATAGAATCACACCCAAGAGGTCTATAGGAAGCTCTCCATACAAGCTTGTGTACGGGAAAGAAGTAGTTCTACCTATATCACTTGAGTTGCCAGCATTGGAACTCATGAAACAATTGGAACTAGCTGAGTTTGAACCCATGGAGGTTAGATATGTAGAATTAATGGAACTCCAAGAAGTTAGAGAGCATGCAGCCCAAGTAATAGAGAAGGATCAAGCCTTGATCAAGAAGACTTTTGATAGGAAAGCCAAGGCTAGAACCTTCCAGTGATTGAGATCTAGTGTTGAAATGGGATGCGAGATCATGTCAAATTCGGAAAGCATTCCAAATTTGATGCCATCCGAGTGGCTCCTTACATGATCATTGAAAACAAAGGTAGCAATGATTTCGATCGCTAAGTTGGATGGTGAAGAATTACAGATTCCGGTCAATGGGATCTATCTCAAACATTGCTACTAGAAAGATAGCTTTTCACCCTTGTAAATATTAATTTAGAATTTCCATTCCTCTAAGTGCTTATGCACATTGTACTATTGTTAGAGTAGTTTTTATTTCCCTAAGTGCTTGTGCACATGTCCTATTGCTTCTAGTATGTGCATGTTTGTAGTTCATCGAGCTCCCATCCAAAAGAATTGCAGCCACAAGAGAACCAACTCAACGAATGTTTCAATAGCTCAAGGACACAAGGTTTTCATTTCGATTAGGCCGAGAGGTTATCAAATAGACTCCACGCCCAATGAGATTGCTACAAGCAGCTGGCCATTCTTCATCTAGTAGGCAGATGACCCCGCTGAGTCGCCAAAATTGTTATCCAAAATTCACCCTCAAGGTAATTTTGATAACATGCATCAAATTATTATCCCGAGCAAAAAGTAGATTGATTCAAGGCCCAAAATCATGTTTTTCGAGGTCCCTCTACCTTTTTCTAACTCTCCCATCCAAGAAGAAATCCCAACGAGATAGAAAAAATGGAAAAAATGCAAAAATAAGGTTGCAGGACTGTTTTGAGGCATTTCGGGTCTAAAGGGTTCGGTCGATTTCAAGTTCGGAGTTGAATGAGGTTCGGCACCACATGTCATTTCTCAAGCTTTGGGGCAAAAAAAAGCAAGAAAATTGGCTAAAGAAGGACATTTTGTCCCGTGGGACATCCACGGGATAGTTGGGACGGATGACATGAGGGACGTGAGAAAGGAAAACCGGTGGAAAAAAGGAGCGTCAAATTTTGTTTCGCGTGGTTTTCGGGACAGCAGACAAAAGTATGCGTGGGACGGTAAAATCGACCATCGGGGTTTGAACCAATCGAATACCCATTTCGGTGGTTGAGATATTTGTCCAAGCATTTTGGGACATCCGGGCCAAAAGTACACGTGAATTTTTAGAGGATGAACCCATGGATGAATCAGAGCCCGAGACATGTCATCCAGTGGCGGAGCGTGGAAAAAATTCAAATATTTTCCCACCGATCTATTTTGGCCTATTTTTTTGCCCTAAATCTTCGGATCACCATAACTTTCGATCCAGAGCTCGATTTTCGCATTCTTTATATCAATGGAAAGATGGTGAAATTCTCTACACGATTCTCGGGGTCAATCTTGAATTTTAGTTCAGTTTGGAGAGATAAAATAAAGAAATGTCTCTCGCGCGCATGGTAATGGCTGTAAATGATGTTTCAACAACCAAATTTAAATGCAAATACAATCCACCGCTTTCTCACCTACCGCCATAATGAGATGAATTAAATGCAACCTAGAAGTGGTTGGGGTAGATTTGGATTTCCTCTCTCTTCCCTTCTCATTTTTCTATAAATTGGAGTGTTGGGCTCATTGTAAAAAGAGGTAGTTTTTGTAGCAAAGCTCTGTCAAAATCGCTTTGTAAAGCCAATGTGTTGCAGGCCCTTGTTGTGGACTCCTTGCATGGTGATCCAGGCCCTTATCTTGTAATAGATTGAACTGTGCATATTATGAAGCAATAAAATATAAGTTTGTGGATATATCTTCCCCTGCTGTGTTTTCTTGCATTCTTTTGCCCTTCAACCTTGATTACAAGAATATTGTGTCTATTATTATGTTCTTGCAGGGATCCATTATCATTGTGTATGTTTGAGGTACTTTTGTGAATGCATTTTTCTAGATTGTGGAGAAATTTCATCACCCCTTCTAGTTTGCACTTTACTTCTACATCTCATGCATTTGAAAACTACTCTCACACCCTCCTTTTCTCGGTGTATCACCACTTTAGTGTAGGATTTCATTTTATGTATTCTCTCTCCCGGCCCCTTGGAAATTTAGATTAGAATAGTTATTTTCCCCTGCATTAGAGTAGATTGTGGCAGGTAGTTTAGGAGCAAGAACAAGCTTTCTCTGGAGGTCTATCTCAAGTAGCAAGTCCCACAACTTGGAGATAGTACCCATGTTATCCAATCACACCGTGAGTTCAAGTATATGCACTTGTATAAACAGAGGGGTGTTGTGATTCAAAGATAACAATCATCTCATGTGTACTCATTCACATTTTCCCACTGGGCACACAAATCCTATTACACCCACTTTTCATTCCAATCTATTCACACTCACAACATGTTGCATATCTTTGGTTGCACTTACTCTTTCTTGCTTATACTCACATGCTACACTTTCCTTACAATGCTAGAGAGATATTTTGTATCTCATTATATGTTCTATATACACATGCATGTTCATTTTCCTTTTTTTTTGTGAATACAAAATCTACATAGATCATTACATGTAGTACGTATGTTTGGCATTGTACCTCTTACTAGTCCCCCATGGATCATGTTGGTATCTACTTTTGTACACATTACATGTGTTATTGTTTTGTTATATACTACTTTTTATTCTTACTAGCACACTACTTTATATTGGATCATACACACTTTGACATACTTTTTATCTTTCTAACATGCTAAAGGGTTAGTTATGTATAGCATTTTCTTTGCAGAACTATTTCTTATTATGGTATTTTGATACTTTTCTTGCTATTATTTGTCATTATTTTCCCTTGTATGCCATTGTTTCCGAGCTATGCTCTTTATATATTGTGTACATTGTATGATTTTGGCCGCTTCGCCCTGATTGTCTTGCACCATTGTGATCTATGTCCCATGTTTAAAATCAACTTTTCATGGTCTATATTGTCTTCTTGCTTTCTAGATTACACATTGTCTTCTATATGCATATTTTATTGATTGTACTAACACATGTTTCCTATCCACTTTGTTCACGCGTTCCTTTGTTTTTACCAAGTATATTCCCTCCCCTATAGGGTGTTAGTTTCATATCAGTTTCAAGTCCTCTCTTTTGGGGCCACATCCTTTAGCGATGTTGCATGTACCCCAAACAAGGGGCCATACATTAAGTGAATCACCCCTATAAATCAAGACATAGTAACAATTCATACCTACATAGTACAAGAATAAAGTAGTCTTCAATAATAAAAACAACCCAAATTTTCAGTTGGGTCCTCAAGATAGCATAGACGCCAAGACTCAAATTAAAACATGAGTGCATTGGAACCCATGACCCTTCCTCAAATCATATGACTAGGGACAATTACAAATTTTTTCTCGTATTAGCACAAGATTTAGCAAGCTTTACATAGTGGTTTTCATAGAAGAGGAACAGTCCACCAATAAACATGCATGTTATCTCATTTTTTCTATTTTTCACTAGATCAAACTAGAATAAATCAGGATCACACTAATCACAAGTGGTGTATAAATCATCGAGAAGCGATCAAGGTTGAAAAAAAAACACTAGACCTTTCTCCCCAACACTTCTTCTATCATGGCATGATCTTTCCCCAAAAACTTGCACTTAGCATGAGATCACCCAAAAAAATTGTTCTTGGTGTGAGATAGTTAAAAAAATTGTTCTTCTACAACATTTTCAGGATCTCTTCTATCCTTTTTACTCATCACGGATTAGGTGCACATGTCACTTTTACTACTTTTTGCATATGTTCACATAATTTTTACATGCTTGGATCTAGTTTTTCATATACATGACTTTGATCACTCTTTTCACTCTTATTTTATAGGTTTATCTTTAATACACGATAAGAAGCATCCCTTCAAAGCAAGCAACAACAACAACAGTACAGCGTGACATAACACATATGCTTTCACCCCTAGGGTCACTTCCTCTTATTTAGTTTTTATGCTTCATTTTTATCACTCCACGCCATTTCTTTTCTCTCAAAGCATGCTTTATCCATCGATCTACATGGTTATTAGGTAGACATCTCTTATTTACTTTATGTTATCAAGTATTCACTCAACAACACAAACCGGGGAAAATGTAGATACTAAATCATACATGTGGGTACATTTCTAGGTCCTAATCACATATAACTATTCATATGATGCATAACCAAGAAAACAAGTAATTGACCTCGTATCTTCGACATATTTCTTTTCTTTATTTCTTTCTTTCTCGGTCTTGCACAAACCACTTCTTAGTCTCAATTTCATTTATTTATATTTCTTTTCTCTAGACACACATTGCCCAGCCGTAGAATGCCATCGCATAGGTGCCCGCGTCCCCCTATGGGTGCCCCAACCTCTATGTATCTTTCTCACCCCTTATGGGCCTCTTTCATATTTCGGGCATCTTGTTTTCTTAGTGGTCGACCTTTTAGATGTTAATTATGAAATTCAAATAAGGGAATCATATAAATACAAAGCTATGTGACCATAATAAAGGACCAATCTCTAAGAATCTATTACTATCACCTAAGGTTACATCCAAAGGAATTTCAAGAGCATCAAAGCATTCATCTGAATTCATTCAAGGGACAAGGGATTGCATTCTTCTACATACACTTCATAGGAGGGGAATTTAATTTTGACATCCACACATCTATTTACATTATTACATCTAGTTATTTCTCACTATCAAGTGCATCTTGCATAAGATCCACCTAGGGAACAATTATTCACACACACGTAGAACTAGTATGAGATGTAGTGCAATACTCAATCATAAGTTCACTCTATCGTGTGACCACATGGGCCACTTCAGCTCCCCATTTGCATATTTTTTATTTTTAGGATTTCATGTGTTTTTGGGTTTTGAAGGAGGTCTTTTGTTTTGTAGATTACAAGAGAACTAAGAGATCTTCGAGCGACCTATAGGAGATCAACAACGAATATTAGTGGACATCCAATAACACTAAAATATTCAATTTATGAGGTTTCTCATAGTCATGGGTGCCCGAAACTAGTCTCCACCACCTAGGCACCCTTTGATCCATTCCAGGCGCCCTAGTCCTCGCATTTCTGATAGTTATGCAATTTTTTGGGCTCAGTTGCAATAGTGTGTCTGTTTTTCACATATTTTATGATCAATACATCTTTGAGATTATTGTGAAATCAACTAAGCCTCTTATTCCATCTCTTACACTTAGGGTTTTAATTTTCCATTCTCTTATTTCTTATGTCATATATGTGCTTTACTACTTATTTACTGCATTGTGACTCTGTAATTAGGGTTTTACGCGTATATCAATATTTGTTGAATCATTAAACACATTAGAAACCCATTCTTAACACCATAAACCAACATGAAAACCTTTCACTACCTAAATAGGATTGAATCCTCAAGCCTCAATGCCATCAAGCATGTTATGTAAATCCAACACCATCATCCATGATATGATCAGTTGTTCTAGCACGGTTAATCTCATGTCCCTCGTGGTCGACAACCCTTCCTAGAAATAAATTTAAAAACTCAACCTAACAACTCTAAAGATTAAAAATGTTGTCAAACCCATCTCAACATTTACTTGATCTACATTTAGACTATTATTTTAGAAAATTACACTTGCTTAATTTTTCTCATCATACATTTTTTCTCCTAGTTACCCTTTCCCACTTAAAAATGAAACCTATCATGGGAAACACAACTTAATTTTCCCTACCTTCATTACCTTGTCCACTACCTTATACCTTCACCATCATAACTCAAACCACTCAAATTGGATAATCATATAGCCTAGTTTATCTCAATATAAATTAGCAAAGTGCCAGATGAATTCCCACTACTACTATTCATATGAATGTTTATAAATAATTTCAATACGATTTTATCTAATCTTCAAACCTTCATATTTTCCAAAATATAATTCATATTGTAGACACAAAATCTATTCACTTGGGTAAATTTCTAGTTCCTAAAACACACTAATATATATATATATATATATATATATATATATATATATATATATATATGTATGTATGTATATATATATATATATACATACATATATATATATATATATATATATATATATGTATGTATGTATATATATATATATATACATACATATATATATACATATATACACATATATATATATATACATACATATATATATACATATATACATATATATATATATATACATATATATATATACATACATACATATATACATATATATATATGTATATATATATATATACATATATGTATATATACATATATACATATATACATATATATATATGCATATATACATATATATATATGTGTGTGTGTGTGTGTGTGTGTGTGTGTGTGTGTGTGTGTGTGTGTGTGTGTGTGTGTGTGTGTGTGTGTGTGTGTGTATCTATATATATGTATATGATTCCTAAGTAAGAAAACTAGTGGTTGAAAAATCCTTTTTCATTTTTGCTTAATCTCTTGTCTTATTTTTGGTCCAAACATGTTACATCCCCTCGACAAACCTTTTTTATTTATCTTTTACATCCTTGGATACTAGCACCTAGTTAGTAAATCATTGCTCAGTGTACTCATGTCCCTCCAGGGCACTCCCACCATCTATATCCTTTTCTTACCCAAGTGTGGGTCGCTTTTACCTCTTGGGCATTTTTAGTACTTTGGATCAAACTTCCACTTGTCAATTACAAAATTAAAGGAAGAGAATCATAAATATACTTAGTTACTTATCCAAAATAAGAGGCCAAACACTAAGCATTATATATTATCACCTAAGGTAGCATCCAAAGGAACAAGAGAATTTAAAATCCATCCATCTAGAACATCCACACAATGGAAAAGGGTTGCATTACTCGCATACATAACATAGGAGGGGAAGTTCATTTTATTCCATCTCACACCTTTACATACTTGGAGATTTCTAGATCTCGCTCATTATCATAGTGCAACTTGCACAAGGAAAACTAGGGAATCAATACACATACATTTACATAGAACTACATGGATTGTAAGATTTAGTGTAGTGATTGGTCGTAAGATAAATATTCGGGTGACTTTCGTGGTCATTATGAATCCCCATTCTGCATTTTATTTATTACATTTGATGTGGTTTGTGGGCATGTGTAGCTAGCTACTTATTTCATAGATAAATGTATGAACAATGACATTGGAAAAAATGAAAGTGACAAAAGAGGACCAACAACAAAGATTATCATGCACGTAAAATATCAAAACTTGAGCATCTGACTAGGCATGAGTTCCCAGTTAAATCACTAGCACCTAGGAATTCCTTTCCTCATGCGGGAATTTGTCTTGCACATCTCTGATTTTCAGAACCTCCAGTGATCATTGATGACATTTCATTCAATCTTTTGAATTATTCACCTAACTAAATCATCTCCGTGTTTCACGAAATAAGCTAAGTCACATCCACTATCTCTTTCTTTTTAAAATTATTACATGTTTGTTACTTTTCTATTTACAATATATTATCAATGTACAACATTCATTATAATAGTTACTATGAAATTAAGATTTAATTCAATTTATATTAAATCATTTTTTGTACTTGTATTCTTGAACCTAACCCTATCAGCAAGGCATTCTTCTTCAATGTATGAGAGTAATGAACCCTTTTCTAATGAATAACTTTCATAATCTCCAGGATCATATTGTTGAATACCCCGAGGTTGTAGATATATTATTATTTGTTAACCGTGAAGAGGCCACAAATTTAGTTGAGTTTAACCCTCTAGTATCCAATGATACTTATCTTCCCATTTCGATACATCCTCCTAATTTTTCCACCACTCTTCTACCTATATCTATCATGGCTATTTCTATGTCTAATCCTACTAATCACTTTACCCTTATTAATTCTAACACATGGCATGTTTCTTCTTCGGGAACACATTACCTAGCTTCTTTATACCATGATTTGCAATCCCAAATTCATCAATTATAGCCAGCTACTTCACATTCCACTCCGTCTCTAGCTTCCTCATTATTTTTCATAGCCCTTTCACACCCACCATCTCCTCTTATCCACTACCTCCTAACTTCATTGCACCTAAGCTTCCCACCTTCAATGGCCAAGGAGACCCTTAACAACACCTTCGATCCTTTCATGTGGCATGTCTTGACTATGCAGATGATCTTACATTATTGGCTAAATTATTTCCTCGAAGCTTATACAATTATGTGATGTGATGGATTATTGTCTACATGTTCATTCAAGAACATCCTTCACATCATTAGCTGGTGCATTCCTTTCTCTTTTTTTTTTATAAATATCGGTACTAAGATATCCTATACATAGTTATCTCAAATAAAACAAGGATCCAATGAACATCTCATGCATTATGCATTGGGATATAAGAACAACCTTGCTAAATTAACCAATATTTTCACCGATTCAAAATTTCAAGATCTCTTTATTTAAATATCTTACCACCACTTTAAGAGAGTGTCATGTTTGATACTTCTACCTCCTTTGATCACTTATGAGATACACTCAAATTGTGAAAAAACAAGGTTTTATCTATGGTAAAATTGAAATATTATGATACTCCTTCATCCTCATCCTCTAGAAAGTTTCAAGATAAATCTACCTTCAAACCCTCTGTTAAGCCTAATTAATTTAAATCCACTATTAACATTGTTTCTACACCAAACAAGTTTCATTTACAACCCACAAGGCATACTTTTAGTAATCTACCTTATACAGCTCGTTTCTTATTACCGCAACTCATTGAAATCAATTTAATCACTCTTCCTCCACTGCTCAATTTAAATCCTTCATGTCTCGTGGTGGCAGAACTACGATGAAAATGTACGTTGTGAATACCACCAATGCATCAGACATTCTACTGATTGATGATTTCAACTTACACATCTCATTCAAGATCTTATTGACAATAATGTGATTGAGCTCCCTAAGCCATCTACTTCTAAGGTGGTCAATGAAAATCAAAAGATAAAAAATATTCAATGGCCCATTACCCAAGAATGACAAGTAATCTATTGATTCTTCTACAAACCGTGCATATCATGACATGCCTCCTCCTTCATCAAGGAAACTTTATTTTCTTATTTCTACAACTGATGTACCACCACCAGTTATCACATTCTTGGATAATGATTATCATGACACATTTTCCTCTTATTCGTTGAATATTAATACTTCCATTAGAACTTATACAATCAACAATAATTTGGTCTATGCAACAACCCTTTCTAATTTCAGCTCCGTGGCACTCATATTAGCAATCAAATGACCAACTTCCCTAATCAAATTTACATTTTGTAATTCTTACGGTCATGTTATGCTTCCCATTAAACTTGGGTCTCTTATAGTTCTTACACCTTTCTTTGCTAAATTTTTAATCAAAGGTTGTGACATGATCTCGTGTCTTCCTTGGTTTCGCACTACCCATATTATACCTTTCATGCATTATTTATATCTTAAGTTCATCAATAATAAACAAGTGATCACCATCATAGGTATTCCACCATGTACACCATTACCTTAGCCCAATATTTCCTCTATCTCCATACCAACCATGGAATATAGGCCTCTACACCTCTCAAGTTTGAAGCTACTTCTGCACATCACTTTCCCATTTGTACAAAACCTACATCATGACCCTTTCATCATCATCGGTCCATTATTCCACCTCGTGAGGCTAATTCCACTACTCAAGAAACCCATTTGCATAAGTGTTCTCCACCTCCCTTCCCATATCGTCCTCCTTCATGTGCACATAGTTACTCTCCTACACCACTAGTTCTAAATAATGGTCAAGTGCCTTTGTCTTTGTGAATATTACGTGGGTGTCCCTCACTTTCTATTATCGTTGGATAGTCTCCTAACTCTCACACACTTGGGGGGCATCACACATTCTTCCTCCTCTATCACTAGATCACTTGTCTCTATTGTCCATTACTCGATTCATGATTCACGCTTCATGTATAATATTTTCAAGCATTCCCACATCTATGGTATTTAAGCACTCTAGTCCAAGACTTCATACTCGACTATTGAGGTTCCAAGTCTTAGAGTAACCCAACATTATATAATATTTCTACACTTCATGCTTAGTGCTTCACGATACATATTTTATAACATCTACTATCAATTACATACAATGCCTTCGTTACCTAATGACAAACTCTAGTTCCATGGTTCATATTCCACTTTTAAGGGTCCAATTCTCAAATAACCCTCACATCATCTACACTTCATGCTCATTACTTCATGATACATTTTTTTATCTACTCTGAATCATATACAAAATACTCAATTCCCGATGACATACTCTTATTTTATGGTTCATTCTTGACTTTCTAGGGGGAATTTCTAAATGAATCTCATCTCATGAACATTCATTGGGGAAAAAACTATTCCTCTCATCTTCACATTTTGCACACTATCACGTTCATACAATAATTTCATATCTTCGTTGCATTTAATCTTGCTAGAATATTCTATTCATATGTTACACTTTGTTTCTTATGCTAGTTAAATACTTGGTATGTCATCATATTTTCTATATAAACATTTGTGTTCACATGGTGTCTTGAGGTGAATGCAGAATTTTAGATATTCTTACATGAAGCATGATGCTTGCAACGCTCTATTACAAGTCCTACTGAGGCTCTTGGGAGCATTTATCTTTGCTACTCTTATACTCTACATATCACAGTCCTATTTTCAAAGTATTCTTGTTACTATAACTCGTTTTTGGTAATATATACATGCTTTGACATACTAATTATCTTTCTAACATGCTAATGGTTACTTCGTGTGTAGATTTTCCTCGCAAGATAAATACCACCATGGTTATCTATAACTCTTTTCCTAATATTGTTTACTATTGTTTGTGGGCAATTCCCAGTGTCTTACTTGATCATTGTATGCTTTTGGCCACTTCATTCCTGATTGCATTGTGACATTGTGAGAAATGTCCCATGTATGAAACCCACTTTTTTGTCCATCTTGTCTTCAAGTTGCACCGCTACATTGTCTTCTATTGCATGCTAGTTTTGTTTATAATTACACCTATTTCTAGTCTATCTTATTTACATATGCCTTGGTTTCTACCATGCACATCTGTAGGTATCCACACTCAAATATGCATATCATCTTAATTTCTTCTCCTTTTGGCCGCATTATCCTTTATTCTTCTCATGCAGCCCAAACGAGGGGGGAATTTATTGAGTGAATAAATCACCCTTACAACAACTCAAATCTTTAGAAAAACATAACATAGTACAAAATTGGAACAAGAACATAGTCACAAATCGGTCCGAATAATACTTGCACCCAAAACATAAAGCAAACACAAGTACCCAATCCTAGATAGTATTGGTGGGTGCTTCATTCCCCCTCGGGTGCTTGTGTTTTGGAGGAAAATACAATAAATTTATCATTTCAACAGATTTTTTAATAATTTACAATACAATTATCCATTAGCAGTAACGCCTCTAGTTACGTAATTCATTCAATAGGTTATAATTAGTTACATCAGAACAAAAGGAATAATAGGTTACAAATAAGGGTCAGACTGTACCATCTAGTATAGTGCGTATTGGAAAACATCATGGAAGGAGAGAAAACAAGACCCTCTCCCTAGAAATCTTCTTTTGGTGTGAGATCTACCAAACAACTCACTCTTGACACGATATTTCCCAAAAAAACCACTCGCTTCAAGATATCACCCAGAAACCTCACCATTGGAAACAAGGCATCCAAATATATCAACATCTCCAAGAAAAATAATAAATTTCTATGTTTTACTTTGTTATACATCAGTGCACTATTTTTTCACATACTTTTACTTACACACATGATACTCCGATTTTTCATATACAGAATTTGGCTACTTTCTCACTCTTCTTTTGTAGGTGTATCTTTAATATACAACAAGAAGGATCTCACATTAGCAAGCAAAAATGCAAATAAACTATTCAAATCAACAACATAAATTTTGATACAATATAGAGTGGTCCTTTCATGATTTCAGCTTGTGAAGAACACAATGCTTTTCAGCTCTCTCAGGCTGAATGGAGAGGAACTTCCCATTCTGTGAATGGTATGTTTCTCAAACACCGTTATTCAAAATCCTATAGTGTCTCGCTTAGAGTTGGATTTCCTTCAAAATTGTAGTTCCCGCACATTGCAATGTTCTTCAATTCAATAAAGTGCATTCATGCACATGATCCGTTTTACTGGATCCTTTCCATTTTTAGTTCGTTTTGGAAGGGTTTGACCTTCAAGGTAGATTTTGGTTACATGCTTTGGACTCCATGACCAATGGAAGAGAGCAAGGAAATGGTTTACAAGCTAGCAGAAACTTTCCCCACAGGGATCACCGAAATGCCGCAATTTTTACACTTGCACAAAAATGGGAAACTTAAAAATTCATTATGATGGATAGAATTGGTGAAGTTAATGTAAACTAGGGAATATTCTTTCATTCAATATTGTTTCTTTTGAATTGATTAATGATTACATGAAATCTCAAGAACTATATGTGTTGTTACAAATGTAACAGATCACATAGTCTACAATTTTATGACTATCTTCAAAAAAATAACAAAAATCCATGAAGGAAAGATGTCTTATCTTGATGAAGACATCAAATTACAAAATAGATGAAGTGTTAAGTTTTGGAACAACAATCATAATTGTAGATTGCAGCAGTTATAGTTCATTGCTAAATGTTATAGGTTTTTTAAGGTTCTTTCCTTCGTGAATAAAAAATTCAATTATATTATTGAGTTGTTTAAATAATCATATAATCCATTTAGAAAGTTTAAATGTAAAAAGAAATACATAAACCAGTTTAGAATTAAGCGTTTTATTCATAAGGAATTTCAAATGTTTCCACACAAGTCATGGGTTGTAAATGAAGAGTAAATTATAACTACTAAAGTAAGAGGTACATATGCATCAAAAATAAAATAAAGGAGTATGAATGAACCCATAATTGCCTTGAAGTTTCATTTGTTTCAGTTGATGCATCTTCAACTCCATCTTTGTTCCATCTTCATCTTCGTTGCTTAAGGCACTACCCGAAAGCAAAAAAGGGAAAACAATCAGTTTATGACCTTAGGATTAATCCATATTCCTATACTATCCAAATTCATGCAGTGTGGATCTCTTAAGATCACTAGATATAAATTACATAAAGATCAAAGGCACAACTGATAAAATTACTTTTCTATAACACCATACATGAGTTATTCACTCGAAATAAGGAGAGAAGAAAAGAAAAACTATGGAACGTAAGAGATGCCAAAAATCCTAAATATTTTCTAATTGTTTTCTTAAGGTTGTAGTTACAAAGTTACGTATAAGAAGAAAATAAAATCATGTCTTATGGTCCTCATTGTTAGATAAAGATTGTAGAGTTCAATGAGTTATATCCTACTACAGTACATACTTGGTGAAACAGAGAATCAAATTATAAAGGCTGAAGTTAATCTGAAAAGATAGGATTGTAGTGGAAACAAAATGAGAAAGAAATATGAGAAAATTTTGACAAGACTTTTCCATGTAAATTTGACATTTTATATATTCCAAAGATGCATATTAAAGTTGTAAGAACGATGAAATGCAATAGTTTAAGAAGAAAAGAAATGGGACTACAACATCTCAACAAAGATTCAATGTCGCATGTAGGAGTTGTTAACAAAAATTCCAGAAATAATATGTCCTTCCCAAGTTCTCAGATAAGAAGTAATTGATTAACTTCTACAGCTTTTCGCCGAATAAAATATTCAAAGTTATTCACAATTGAAAATGAAGAATGATGTTTAATACGTGATTTTTAGAAAGGCCAAACAATGATGGATCCAATACTCAAGTTCGAACTATGAGAAGGATCGTGTTGAACAAACAATTGTAACAATTTTGCTTTCAGGCCTCCTCACAATGCTCAAAAGTATCACACAACATGATCAAAGTTTACCATATACCAAAATTGTCAATTTAATCATCCAAGGAGAACTCCACTTTTAGTCATCAAGGTGAAGGACTTTGAAGCACTCATTATAGCTTAAAAGTTGAAGAAAAATGAAGTTTCAAGTTAATCGTACAAAGTGGAGCCATTCGTGAAGTATGTTTTTGAAAATGAAGCAAGTATCTAGTATATAGAATGCTACAATTTAGCTTCAGAGATCAAATTAAATGCAAGATTCATAGTTTTACAGAATAGAAAAATATAAAATTGATAAACCATTTTAGGGAATGATAGAAAAAGCTTCGAATACAACATAGCATGATTTTTCAAAACCTCTATTGTTCAACACTAGAGTCTCAGGTCCAATATTGAAATAATCAGAACAAGAGAAGGTATCAAAAGATTTCAATTGAGAACAAAACAAGAATCAAGGTTCACCATGGAACATCTCAACTCTAAATAAATAATAGAATGCAACATTCAACAGAGATACAAAATTATTTTCACATAGTATGTAGAGCTAGTTGAAGGTTCTATACAAAATAGAAAAGTTTTAGAAAACAATGACATCAATAAAGGCAGAAATCAAACATGATGAACCCTAGCTCAAGGTGTTGGAGATCAAAAGTGCACACAAAATTTCAGAACAACTCGTAATCCATAAAGTATCCCACACGAAAAAATGACGAGTAAGATATTCACCTGATTTGAGGTAATATTACAAGAAATAATGACTTTTCCTTTCCAAAAACCACTTATTCACATATTAGAACTCTTGTGAGTTGGATTTTTTGAAAAGAAATCAACGAATGGTGGATTAAGCTTAAAGGAATTTTGAAAACAAATAGACAATTGGAAGTTCACCTAGAAATGGAACAAAACCTTCCACTTTCACTAAAAAATCATTTACATTCAAGAGGAAGCAGTACATTCTCATTCATGGGTCATGTCCGTCAACTTTTTCCTTACTTTCGCAATAAGATGGAGTTACAAAAAAGGAACTCACCATTTTATGTTAAAACCCTCAAATTGACTTAAAAGAAAAGGTGGAATGAAGCACCAGAACCCTTCCCGCTCTTAAAAACAAAATTCCACAAAATCAAGGAGTATGAAAATCACCGAATTTTTGAAGAAGTTTTAGTATAAATCCAGGTAAAGAACAAAAAACAAGGGGCATAAGGACAAAACGATGCAAAAATTTTTACCTTTTCTGAATAAGAGAATGATGACCTCATAACTTAACAGATTAGAATGCCATCAATAATGGTGATTATTTGCTACTAAAATCTCATCTTCGAGCTAAAATAAAGTAAAATGCTAGCCACAAGACCTCACAGAGCCTCACAGAGATCGAAAGCAACAAAAATGGTAGGAAATTCGAAGGAAACTTGTAGAAAGATAAATATAGCTAAAGAACGACATAGAATCAAGGAAACATATATAAGAGAGATTCATAAAACCAATCTATAGAGGGAATAGAGAGAGACAGAGGTCAACAATGGCATCAAGCAAAAAATTTCCAGGGCTTTGCCCACAAGAGCCAAAATGTAAATTGAAAAATGAATAGGGTTTAAGTTGATTTAACTCGCCTAACTTAACATCATGTAGATCTAACTCAACATGAGTTAATGACAGATGGTTCAAAATTATAGGTACATAATCCGACGATGCGAAGTGATAACTCTAACCAAATACCCTATAAAATATGGGTATGAGATCGATGTCCCGAGATCAAATAAGTACACAAATCAATGGTTCAAGATCATCAAGTGCGAGAATCAATGATAACAAATTAGGAAAAATTTGATGAAACCCAAAGGTAACCTAACTCACCCAGAGTTAGTGATCAACGACATTGATAAAACACAATATAGAGATTGACGACTTGAATCAATCGCCAACTTTCGAGATCAAACCCAAACCAAGTTAGATATTACCGAAATTTCAAAATCAAGGGTGAGTCATCGTGGAGAGGAGCCAGCCCCATGATTAAAACAAAATTATCATTTCATATTGACTTTCAAAAGTCTAAACCATAGTCCAACATAATGATGGAATTCGATAACAATTACCACCCAAAAGGTAAAGTTTTAGACTATAATCATCAAGTGTTTTTCAAAATACAAAAGCCAACAAGTAAATTACAAGGAAATGATAATCAAAGGTGGCTGAGTATAGTGTGATAACTTTTCACAAAGTGACCCCTTGTTTTATTTTAAAACATAATAATGTGCTAAGTCCATAATGGTAGTCAAATTCATGAGGAAGACAAGAATTCACATCAAAGGTGGTTCCCAGTAATGGGATGGTTGAAAATGAATTAGAATGCAATTATTCATGTGATCACAAGTAGATAGAGTAGATGTCAACATCGATGTGCAAGAGCCTCTTTGAAGATTTGTTACCTTATTTCCCATAAATAAGAATTGATAATTTTTGCACATGTGCTCACAAAGTGGTCCCCACGGTGGATTGGATTTATTGTTGCTAAGTATTAGAGATCAAAGGTATTATTTTTAATTGCATAGGGAATTGATTTTTCATCAAAAGGGCAAGTTACTGATGTCACATCAGCCACAAGAAGATAAATCTTCATGCACAATAAAGGAGACTTTCTCATCAAACAAGATTTATCATTGGAAAATTATTCACCCATGTGCTTTTTCTTAAAAATAGAATAGTCAACTGCAGTTTACTGAGTTGTAAACAAAGGCTATTAATGCCTTAATGTATTAGCATGTTTATTAAATTCCTTTAATAAATTAAGGATAAAAATAGGATGTGTGGGCAAGTACAATTTTAGCCTATTTTTAGGAGGGGTGGGAAATAATTTTTGTTATATATTGTTTGCCTTGGAAAATCTCGTGAGGAGGAATTTTTAGAGACATGAGTGCTAAAGAATATTTTGCTAGTTTTTCCTCCGAATGAGAAGTATTTTCTTCCTTTCAAATTATTTGCAGTCTTGTGTATGTTCCATTAATCTTGTGAATGTTGAATTCCCTGAATAAACATCTTACCCTTTTGTAAATTTAGTAATTTTTGCATGATATTAATGTGTATGTTTAAATTATCAATATTGTTGTGATACTCTCCTCAATACATCAAAGTGTTTGGATTTAATATTATGTAGAAAAATGTTGGCTTGTGAATCAAGAATTCATTTCTCATATCAATTGTGCATGTACTTAGTCAAAGACCTCATACGAGTTTCGTGTATCACCTAAGTTTTGAACCTTTTTTACACTATTATTTTACCCTCAAACCCCAGAAAATTAGTTTAGGATACACCAATAAGGAACCGGCCTTGATACTAGAGACTCACCTCAAAAAAGGTATACCCACAGATCTGAGGTGTTTCCATTTTATCTACGAAAGAGAGAGATAAATTTTTTGATCTTAGAATACCTGCAGCCCATATCTCTATAGGGTGTACTTTCGAGAGATAACAACTCCCATTATTAAATGTAAACTAATATATTCATATCTAAATTTTTTTGGTTGGCCAAATAGGCCACACATGGGAACAATCCACTAAACCTATAAAAACGATCTTATACATGGTACAAGGGAGGAAATTACAATGACTAGGGGTTAAGGAGACAAATTAGAGAAAGGAAGGTTATTTTTATTAATGGTAAAAGGTTTTTTTACTCGATCTTACACAGTACATCAAGAAATGGTAAACACCCGATATGAAAATGAGAACAAAATATAAAAGAAAAATCACACTTCACAATAATACAACAACAATTATAAGCACAATTGTTATCCGGTGAAAACAAAAATGTATTAGAGGAATAACTGACCAGCAGAATGAGAGCAAAAGAAATGGTGTCAACCAATGGTATGAGATCTAATACTCATTTTACAAGGGTATGTGTTTAACTTGGAGGAATATATTTTCTTATGTTGAACAACTTTCCACTCCACTCCATTAGAATCATCAACTAAAATAGGGCCACCATGAAGATAAAGGAAGGTTAATGCTATAAGTAGGCACAAGAAAGATTCACACCAAATAACCATAGTAGTTCAACATTCATTAAAAATCAAAGACACATTGAATCTATTAGTGAGATAAATGAGACCCGTATAGACACACATTTCTTTAAGGCCTATTCATTGAAGATACAAAGCTCTTTTTGATCACTATAATTACAAAGTGAATATAAAAGAGATAATGGATGAATACATAGGCTAAGGGGGATGGAATAAATGTAACTTTTATTTCTTGTGAATTGATGATACATATCTCAATCAACAATAATCCACAATTGATACTACATAGATTCTATCAAAATATATCATTTTTAGTATCCTTTGAAATGGAGAGGCCATTTCAATTTAAGCAATATGGAATGAACTTTCACCTAACCCCCTCACATGACTCTTAAGAATCTCATTCCTATTGTAACTTCTCATCTTCCTAAGAAGTGAAAACTAAAATCCCTTTTTTAAAATTAAAGGTCATTTTAACATTCAACCTTAGTAAGTCACTTAAGTTAATGAAGCTAGATACAATGATTACACTCAACAAAAACTTGAAAGGGCGTAGAAGAAAGAAGGAGAAATATAGAAGAAGGGAGAAGATGTCAAATCTCATGAAGAATATCCCTCGATGAAGAACATGTCGATTCATGCTTCTTTCTCTTATTCCTTGAATCCTTTGATGAACAAAGTTATCACAGCTTGTCAACTTATCTACCTTTGGAGTGTACACACAACCTAACATCTTGATGCATTTTCCCGCAATATCACTAATCTTATTCCTTTGACCGAGTCATACTTTGTGATCCATTGTAATTGTAGTTATGTAATTTCGATGTTGGATAGGAGTCTAAATTTTCATCATTGAAGGAAATAAAGTCACCTACCTACTTCATGACTATCTCCTAAAATGAAATAATTAGAATATGGTCTCTTTAAAATCTCATAATATGGTTCTTTCAATGTCACAAGATACTCTAAAATATTCCTTTTCTGTCGCATAATATTTTTTGAATTGCGCTAGATGTATGAAATAATATAGGATGAATGAATGACCAAGAAAATACAAAGAAGTATAAAAAACCCTAAAAGTAAAATATGTAAAAAGAATGGGTTAGACTTACCTTAGCTGCCACAACATTGGGCTTACTAATCTGAGCACTACATTACATTTCAAACCCAAATGTAGTTCTGGTGTGTGTGTGTGTGCATGTCATGTCATAAGTTCTCTTATGTTAGTCACACTTTGTGAAGTATCAATCCATAATAAATATAGAAATTGTATTATCATGTGTGTATGGAATAGAATAGAATCCATCTCCTATGATGTGTGTATTTATAAAGATCTCCTAGCCTTGATGCATGGAAGTATGTGGATGTAATTGATTCAATGGGTGTAACTCTAGATGGAGTGCTAATATTAAGTGATGCTAGTACACTCATTATGGTCTCATAAATTTATATTTATAGGGTTATCTTTCTCTAATTTTGTTTAATAAATCCAGGCATGAACGACCAGGAAAAAGATAAGGATGAAAAATTGCTAGAAAGCACCCAAAAAGAGGCGGGAATATGAAACAAGGATTGAGGTGCCCTGTGTGAGACTAGGGTTCCCAAGACAAGTCCTGGACACCCCGGTTTAGGCTAAAATGATGGGACAATGAAGAAATAGCTGAGAATGTATATGAAAATACTCCGGAATGATGAAATAAAAGGTGAAAATAAGATGGCAAAAAGGTGGTATTAATTAGTAATTTCCTCACTTGAGAACCTTCTAAATAGTAGTATGAGATTGGGCTAAACAATACCTAAAGTGCATGATTTTGTGAATGCACAAGATAACTCTCATTGGTGGGAAGTTTCATGAGAAAAAAATATTTGAATTTTGTTGTAAGGAACTTATAAAGAACATATAGAAAACTTTTTGTAATCTAGGGAATCCTTGTCACCATCCAAACAAGTTAAATAGTTGTTAGAAAATGATACTTTTCTTAATCATGCTTTAGATGCTAGATGAACAAAAAATCTATTAAAAATTGAAAATAGTGAATTTTAAAATGGTATGGAACATATCAAATATCACATTCCATTTACTTGACCTTTGTTTATGTTTGGAAGGGGTTTTCTCTAGTGGTAACAATCTGGTCAAAGGATTGAGTCCTCTTGGGTTAACAACAATTCTGAAATTAAAGGAATTGATCTCCAAACCTTTAAACACCATGTTTTCTCTATAGGTTATATGTGGAATATGTTTTTATTCATACGACCTTGTATATTTGCATCAATCATTTCTAAACAATAACTTAAATGAAACCCAAAAAGTTTAGATTTATTTTTTAAGGTAATATGCAAGTGATGAAGAAATCCTATTATAAATTTACTTCAATAAAATACTTAATAGATCAAACCATATATTTTTAGAATTTCATAATTTTTTTGTTATTTATTTTTCTAGGCATTTCTATGGCTATATATTTTCATGACAATGATTTCTCCCATTTTTAAGTATGAAAATGAGATAATGTTTGTTTTTCATTTGGGATTGTGTTGGTGAGAAAATTGTCAATATGGAAAACTAGGTGTTTCCGCCAAATCTCACAAGGTTATGCCCTTTTGCATAATATGGTGAAACTCCTATTGAAAATTTTGACACTTGTGCAAATATGGGAAACTTGAAACTTCATTATGATGGATAGCATTGGTGAAGTGAACCTAAGCTAGGGAAGATTCTTTCAGTCAATAATGTTTCTTTTGAATTGATTAATGATTACATGAAATCTGCAGCTATGTGTGCTTTTACAAAACGTAACAGATCACATAGTCTACAAATTCATGACTATCTTCAACAAAAGAACACAAAATCCCAAAGGACAAATGTGTTAAATTGATGAAGACATCAAATTACATAATAGATGAAGTGTTAATTTTTATAACAACAATCATAATTGCATTTTACGTAAGTCATAATTAATTGATAAATGTTGTAGGTTTTTTTAAGGTTCTTTCCTTCATGATTAAAACATTCAATTATATTATTGAGTTGTTTAATTCATCATACAATCCATTTAGAATGCTGAAATGTAAAAAGAAATACATAACTCGCTTTAATTCAATGTTTTATTCATAAGGAATTTCAAACGTTCCCACAAAAGCCATGGGATGTAACTGAAGAGTAAATAACAGCTCCTAAAGTAAGAGGTACATATGCATCAAAAATAAAATAGAGGAGTATGAATGAACCCATAATTTCCATGAAGTTTCCTCTATTTCGGTTGATGCATCTTCAGCTCCAACTTTGTTCCATCTTCATCTTCATTGCTTAAGGCACTGCAACTGAAAGCAAAAAAGGTAAAATTGTTAGTTTATGAGCTCAGGCATAATCCATATTCCTATACTATCCAAATTCGTGCAGGTGGATCTCTTAACAATAGTAGATATAAATTACATAAGGATCAAAGGCACAACTGATAAAATTACTATTCTATAACACCATACATGAGTTATTCACTCAGAAATAAGGAGAGAAGAAAAGAAAAACTATGGAACATAAGAGAGGCCAAAAAGCCTAACTATTTTCTAAATATTTTATTAATTGTGGAGGTACATGTTGTAGACGAGAAAAAATAAAATCATGTCTTATAGTCGTCATTATTAGATAAATATTGCAGAGTTCAATGACTTATATCCTACGGTACATCAAGATTAGAGTAAATCACAAGTACATACTGGTGAAGCAGAGAATCAGAATATAAATTTTGAAGTTAACTGAAAAGATAGGATTGCAGTGGAAACAAAATGAGAAAGAAATATGAGAAATTTTTACATACAATAGTTTAAGTAGAAAAAAATGGGACTACAACATCTCAACAAAAATTCAATGTCAAACAATGCAAGAATTGTGAACAGAAAATTCCGAAATAACATGTCCTACCCAAGTTCTCAAATAAGAAGTAAATGATTAACTTCTATAGTTTTTAGTTTTTAGAATCAAATATTCAAATTTATTCACAACTGAAAATGAATAATGATGTCAAATATAGAGTTGTAGAAAGGACAAATAGTGAGGGATCAAGTATTCAAGTTCAGAACTATGAGAAGGATCATGTTGAACAAACAATTATAACAATTTTACTTTCAAGCCTCCCTCACAATGCTCAAAAGTATCACACAACAAGATGAAATTTTACCATATACCAAAATTGAAACAGTTTCAGTCATCTAAGGAGAACTACACTTTCATTCATCAAGGTGAAGGACTTTGAAGCACTCATTGTCACTTAACAGATTGAAGAAAAATGAAGTTTCAAGGTAATCTTACAAAGTGCAGCCATTCTTGAAGTATCAAATATAAAGAATGCTATAGTATAGCTTCCGAGATCAAATTAAATGCAAGATTCACAATTTTACAGACCAGAAAAATATAAAATTGAGCAACCATTTTAGGGAAGGATAGACAAAGCTTCAAATACAACATATAATGCTTTTTCAAAACCTCTATTGTTCAACACCAGAGTCTCGAGATCCAATATTGAAATAATCAACAAGAGAAGGTATCGAAGCTTTCATTTGAGAATAAAACAAGAATTAAGGTTCACCATAAAACATTTTAACTCTTAATAAATAATAGATGTAACATTCAACAGAGATACAGAATAATTTTCACATAGTATGCAAAGCTAGTTGAACATGCTATCCAAAACAAAATAAAAATTAGAAAAAATGACATCAATAAAGGAAAAAATCAAGCATGATGAGCTCCAACTCAAGGTGTTGGAGCTCAAAAGTGTACACAAAATTTCAGAATAGCTCAGAATCCATAAAATCTCCCACATGACAAAATGACAAGTAGGTTAATTACCCGAATGGAGGTAATATTATAAAAAATAGTGACTTTTCCTTTCCAACAACAACTTATACAAAGATCGAAACTCTTGTGAGTTGGATTTTTCTAAAATAAATCAATGATTTGGTGGATTAAGCCTAAAAGGAAGCTTGAAAACAAACAAAAAAATTGAAGTTCACCTGAAATGGAACAAAACCTTCCACTTTCACTAAAAACTCATTTGCGTCAAGAAGAAGCAATACATTCTCATTCATAGGCCATGGCCATCAATTTTTGCCTTACTTTCGCAAAAAGAAGGAGTTACGAAAAGGAACTCACCGGTTTATGTTAAAAACCATGAATTTACTTAGAAGTTGAGGCGAGAACAAAGCTCTAGAATTGTTCCCACTCTAAAAAAAAATTCTACGAAACAAGGGTGTATGAAAATCACCAAATTTTCAAACAAGTTTCAGATACATCGAGGAAACAACCAAAAACAAGGTGCATAAATAGAAAACGGTGCACAAAATTTCACCTTTTATGAATAAGAGCATGACGAACTTAGAACTTAGCAGAGAAAAATGCCATTAATAATTGTGATTATTCACTACGAAATTTCAGATTCGAGCTCTAATAAATAAAAATAGTGGCCACAAGACCTCGTAGAGCCTCATAGAGCTTGAAAGGAACATAATTGTTAGCCACTTCAAAGGAAATTCATAGAAACATAAATAGAGCCAAATAATGATAGAGAATCCAAGCAACAGATGCAAGAGAGCTTCATAAAACCAATCTACAGAGGGAACAAAGCTTGATAGAGGTCAACAATGGCATGGAGCAAAAAATTTCTAGGCCTTCACCCACAAGAGCCAAAATACAAAGTTAAAAATGAATAGGGTTCGAGTTGATTTAACTCACCCGAATTAATCTCATGCAGATCTAACTCAACAAGAGTTAATGATCGACGGTTCAAAATTGTAGGTACATAATCCGATAATGCCAACTAATAACTCTAATCAACTACCCTATCAACTATGTGTATGAGATCAATGGACTAGAGATAAAATCAGTACACAAATTAATGGTTCAAGATCATTAAGGGTAGAGAATCAATGATAAAAAATTAGGACAAAGTTTGATGCAACCCAAAGGTAACCTACTTCACCAAGAGTTAGTGATCAATGGTGGTCATAAAGCATAGTACATAGATCGACGAATTGAATCAATCACTAACTTTTAAAGAAAACTGGAATGAACTTAGATACCATTGACATTTCAAAATGGAAGGGGTGATTCATCTTGGAGAGGGGGAAAGCCCCATGATTAAAACAAAATTATCTTTTCATATTGACTTTCAAAAGTCCAAACCATAGTCCAACACCATGATGGAATGCCGACAAAAATTTTCACCCAAAAGGTAAAGTTTTAAACTATAATCATCAAGTGTTATTCAAAATACAAAATTCGACAAGTAAATTACAAGGAAATGATAATCTAAGGTGGCCGAGTATAGTGTGATAACTTTCACAAAGTGACCCCTTGTTGTATTTTAAAACATACTAATGTGCTAAATCCATAAGGGTGGTCAAATTCATGAGGAAGACAAACATACACATCAAAGGTGGTCCCAAGGAGATAGAGTAGATGTCAACATCATATGTCCAAGAGCCTCGTTGAATATTTGTTACCTTATTTCCCATAAATAATAATTGATTATTTTTGCACATGTGTTCACAGTGGTCCCCACGGTGGATTAGAGTTATTCTTGATAAGTATTGGAGATCAAAGGTATTATTTTTACTTGCACAGGGAATTAATTTTGCATCCAAAGGGAAAGTTACAGATGTCACATCAGCCACAAGAAGACAAAATTTACATGCACAAAGAAGGAGACTTGCTCATCAAGCAAGATTTATTATTGGCAAATTATTCACCCATGTTTTTTTCTTAAAAATAGAATAGTCAACTACAAGTGTATTGAATTGTAAACAAAGGCTAATAATGCCTCAATGTATTATCATGTTTATGCATGGGTGAGTAAAATTTAGCCTATTTTTAGGAGGGGTGGGAACCAATTTTTCTATATATTGTGTTCCTTGGAAAAGCACAGAGGAATACTTTTAGAGACATGAGTGATAAAGAAAATTTTACCAGTTCTTCCCTAAATGAGAAGTATTTTGTTCCTTTCAAATTATTTGTAGTCTTGTGTAGGCTTCATTAATCTTGTGAATTTTGAATTTCGTGAGTAATCATCTCACCTGTTGTAAATTAAGTAATTTTTGCATGATATTAATGTGTATGTTTAACTTAGCAAGATTATTGTGATTCTTTCCCTTAATACATCAAAGTGTTTGCCTTTAATATTCTAGAAAATTATTATCTTGTGCATCTAGAATTCATTTCTCATATCAATTGTGCATGTACTCACCAAATACGTCATACAAGTTTGGTGTATCACCTCATTTTTGAATATTTTTTACGAGTCTTCTTTTAGCATCAAACCCTAGAAAATCACTTTAGGATAAATCAATAAGGAACCGAATTTGATACCGAGACTCACCTCAAAATAGGGATACCCACAAACTTGAGGTGTTTTCATTGTATCTATGTGTTTCACACAGAATGTTTCCGTTCTTAGAATAGAGTTGCTTCTATCCTTCCATTCTCTTGAGAAACAGATAAGGGTTAGGGCTAGGAGGAATACATGTTGAATGTTGGGAGGGTGCACGCGCACTGTAGAGAGAGAGATCGATCGATTGTGAAGAACTCCTTTTTCTCTAGGAAGGACTAACTGCAAGTAAGAATACAAGACCACCAGATTTTAGTTAGACAACAAATGAGGGAACTACCTTGGGCCTAGGAAATATTGGACTTCTTTTCGAAGGTGGTCAGTTCCCCTCTTAATACGAATTAACGCAAATTCTAACAAAGAAGTTATTGCAAAATTACAATTTAATTACCTCGTTAAAAAGCAATAGAGGAAAGGTGGGTTTTGGTTTGAGTCATAGTGACCGATGTCGATCCACCGTATAACCGATCGTGGTTATACACTGGTACGGTTTCGATAACCGATATCGGTAGGGGCAGTGATTCAGGGGCTTTTAATGAAGGTTGGCTATAAGGCAGCTATGGTGTTTATAAGGCTGTAAATGATTAGGGATAGGCAATGGGGTGATGGAGAAGACTCAGAGAGTGTGGGGGTTGTTCTTGGGGCAATGTAAGGGTAGAGGAAAGACAGCTTAGATTTAGGGTGCTACCGGGGTAGTAGATCTATGAGTGAACTTATAATTACTATGAATCAGAAGTTCAAGAAATGTTATTTAAAAACATACAAGACACTACTTACTAGTTCCTGATGAAGATACAGGTCCAAGGACTGTGATGACGAAGGAAAGGCTCAGGTGGGATGATCCGACAATCAAAAGTGAGCTATCTTCTCTCCCAATGCTTGGATGAGTGTCATTGGTGCTCTAGTTACTTAGTTGCAGTCTTGGGCTCGATGTCCTTCTCTGCAAACTCTTCTCTTTTCTTCACTTGTCTCTACTCTGCCAAGTGAATTTCATATCTTTCTAATGAATTCCAATCCTTTGTTTTTGGTTGGGGGAGGTCATTTACAGGGAACCGATGGCGGTTACGTGACCGACGGCGGTCGAGTAGGAACCGATGTCGGTTAAGTCAAAGTGGGCTATTTTTAGTAAAATAGCCAAATTTCCCCTCCTTTTCTCCCGAGGGATTAGTTGTGGGCTTGGTAAAGTCATTATTAGGTTGGTTTTTGGTGCGGGTGAGGAGTAATTAGTCATGGGTGTGGATGTAGACCAAGTTATAGGTCTTAATTAGGTTAGTTTAGGGTTAGGGCTAGGTCATGATGAGGTGGCAAAATGAGGTGGTAGGTTTGGAGATGTGGATTTATTAATTATAAGGTAATTCATAAATAATTGTGTAAGGTTTAGGTGGTGAGGTTAGGTTGCGAAATGAGATGCGGGGTAAAAGGTGTCATAAGACACAAATTTGGTGTCTACATTAGCCCCTTGTTGTCGTGTAGCTTGTCTTGTAAAGCTGCACTGACAATTAATAAGAAGTGATTGCCCCAGTTAAGGGTATAGGTAATCCCACTCAAATCTATCATAGATTGAGGTGACGTGAAATCGGGGATAAGGTTGATAAAGGGTGAATGGTGTTGAGATGATGGTAAGAGGGTGGGGTATGTTCCGGGAGGCGGGCACGCACGTTGAAATGCGATAGGGTGACTAGGGTACATGATGTGAAGAGCCAACCAACAATTTATAGGCAAAGGTCGATAGTTTATCCAAATAAGGGTGATATAATCCTAGTATCCAAGGCATAGGAAGTAGCTCCAGGGGATATAACGGGTAAGGTACAGAACGTTTAGGCATGTTCGGCAGTACCAAATGGTGGGTTTGGTTGAGATAAACGTCACGGTCTTGGTCTAGGAAAAGTTGGTCGACTGATCAAGTCAAGTATCCTAGTCATGCTAAAACATGAATAGGTGAGCTCGATTGAACAAAAAGCTACATGATGGGTGGATAAAATCATAATTTGTGGGTCTTGGTCGAGGTACTTAATTGGTGCGGCCTTGATCGGGCCAAGTGATTAGTTGTGGCCGTGGGTCGCGCCAGATTGGTAGGTTGCGGCGTTGGGTCAGGCCCGATTGGTTGGTTGCGGCCTTGGGTCAGGCTGGATTGGTTGGTTGTGGCCTTGGGTCGGGCCGATTGGTTGGTTGTGGCCTTGGGTTGGGCCGGATTGGTTGGTTGCGGCCTTGGGTCGGGCCTGATTGGTTGGGTGGCCTTGGGTCGGGCTTGATTGGGTGGTTGCGGCCTTGGGTCGGGCCGGATTGGTTGGTTGTGGCCTTAGGTCAGGCCTGGTTGGTTGGTTGCGGCCTTGGGTCGGGATAAATGGTCAGTGCGGCCGTAGGGCGCGAGCCAAATGGTTGGTTGCAGATTGGCCTGGGCCGATTGAAATTAAAATAAGGTTAGTTTGCAAAGCCGGGGTAGGTGATGTGGGAAAAAGTGGAGATTCGTGGATAAGGGTGGGACTTAGGTTAAGGAAGCGGAGTAACGATATCGGTTATGTGTGACCGATATCGGTTCTGAAGACCGATATCGATATTCTAGGGTGCGAAATAACCGGTATCGGTTATAGGCCAAAACCTATAAAAAGAAAAATACGGCATGTCATTGTCACTTTGTGAATTTGAGCACCCCATTTTGTCTTGTCTGAGGTGTGAAGTGATTGTGTTGAGTTTGTGGGCTGAGTTGGCATTATTTGAGTGGAGGAGTGAGTGATTGGTAGACCCCAGCGGCAGGAGGCAGAGTTTGATTGGTTGAGGACCCAGCTGAGGAGATTTGGAGCCATGGCACAGCCAGGAGGAGCAGGAGGTGTTGGAGGAGGTGGACCACTGCCACCTATCCCACCACGATGACGTGTATTCATACCGGTAGGCTCAGAACCCCTACCTATGTGAATTTAATGATTTTAACTTAGATGTGGGTTTTGGGTAGGAATCCAAAATTTAAGAAAATAATGAATAAATGGAAGTAATTTGTAAAATGGAGTGGGTAGGTAGGTTAGTTAGGCCAAAATGGCAGGGTGGGTAAGTTTTTAGGTCTTTTTGGTGGGTAAATAGGTAGAAATAGGAAAAAATAGGTTTTGCGGGCCGTTTGGGTTCGGCCGGAATGGGACGATGGCCATCGATGTCGGTCACTAGGTGACCGCATCATCACCGACCGCTTGTTTGTAGTAATTACTTTGTGGATAGACCGGCATCGGTCATATGTTGACCGGTGTTGGTACGTAAAATGTGTTTGGGGGACCGATGGCGGTCAAGGGTGACCGTACTTAGTCAAAGCATGGGTAGGAGTTAGGTTTGTGAACTTTGTGGTGGTTGTTTCATTGTTAGAGTTTTTTTTTTTTTTTTTTGGTTGGGGGTGAAGGGGAGGAGGTAGGGTTGATAGGAAAGGTGATTGGGGTGGGGGAATGGGGTTGTTGGGGGCTGGTTCGGGTAGGATAGATTATGTGTTGTGTATGAAGTAGGAGGTGTTAAATTGGTGGGGGTAGAGTTAGATGGCTAGAGTAGATTGGGGTGGTTGGTAGGGTGGGAGATAAGAAAATGGGAAATCGTAGATGTATAAGGTAAGATAGGTGGGTGTAGATGTGTGTTATAGAGTCGGGTTGTGGTTGGGTGGGTAAGTGGGTATAGAGGGTTAAGGTAGTTGTTTTTGTAAAGGGTAGGCCTGATGAAGTGGGTTGTTTTTGTAGGCACGCCAGCAGCTCACGATGTGGGATCGGATGCCCCCTCTATTGGGGCGGATGCGGCCACATGTGACTGCAGCGCAGTGGGCCATCATGCGAGAGGTTGGACTCGGTGGAGTCCAAAGGTATAGGGCTATGGATAGGGACCACAGCCTGATGGTTGCCCTCATCGAGAGATGGGATCCGACAACCAATGTCTTCCATCTCCCTACTGGAGAGATGACGATTACATTAGAGGATGTGTATCACATCCTGAGACTGCCGATCGTAGGTGAGGCAGTGTTCCAGGTGGATGTGGAGACAGCGATGGACAACATCCTGCATGTATTCGGGGATGCAGCCCCATTGCTTACCTATCACAGCGCGAGCATTGCCTATGGCGACATGTATCGCACGCATAGGCATTGGGAGACACAACTTTTAGTGTTGATGATGATTGGTATCACCGCTTCACCCTCCCACGAATTAGAGGGAGGCCACTTCCCATGGGATTTGATGGGATTTTTGCATGAGATGGTAGAGGAGCATACATGTTATGCTTGGGCACCATGTATCCGTCAGTGCAAGGCTATCTGAGTCAGGGGTTATCGCCATATGAGGCGATTTGATATATGCTCGACATTTTTGTTACACTGCTTTGGCGTCGAGCATATCATCCGTATATGACCAGTAGGGTTGCCCCAGTAGCTAAGGCCATAGATAGTATACGAGATATGGATTTCGAGGTGGTTGGGGGTCGTGGGCCACCACGAGCGGTGCTCGCAGGACGAGATGTGGCTTATTATCGTCACATGTTAAAGGGCTTGACCGCGCTTGATATTATATGGAGGCCCCACGAGGACATCAGCCCTAAGGAGGAGCTCTGAGCACACAAATGCAGCCGGATCTAGTATAGTTTCTGGATAGCTGGACGGAGGCCTGGGGAGTATGAGCGGATACCCCTAGAGAGGGTACGACGGTAGTTGGGCTTGCATGCACAGGATGAGCCACCTCCCTTCCCACAAAGATCTTGGATGGATGATGTAGAGGCACCACTACCTACACCGCAGCCGGCTGACTGACCCAGGGTAGCAGAGAGACCGGCTGATGATACAATGGATGATGCCAGAGTGACAGGGGCATTTTTGGTGTGGTGGGCAAGTCAGAGAGCAGCTATGAGAGCACATCCCACACAAACCTGCCCATTTCGCATGGCCGTGATAAGCGGAGCGAGACCATCTCTTGGGCCAGGTGCAGCTATTATAGGCGCAAGCGGTTAGCCTAGGCACATGCTTAGGCATAGCCACAGCACCCAGTATAGCCATAGGCTCCGCCACGAGCACGTGCACCACCGCCGCAGCATAGGAGCGAGCACGAGCATAGGTACAAAGAGCACACCGCCATAGGCACAGGTGTACCTGGCGGCGGGGGCCACTACTATTAGGAGTCGGGGACCGGCCCCACTAGCAATGGTGGCACGGGGCCCGCTATATGGAGGCGAGAGCGGAGACCCGATTATCGGGGCGTGCTCGATGGTACTGGGCTGACTATCAACCATATGCAGCGCACGAGGCCAAGACGTCCCAGAGCCAAAGATCCCGTGGCACCGCAGCCACGGCCGGTGGGTCGATTTACAGGAGGAGGCGAGTCAAGCACGAGACCAGCAAGGGACAGCCGAGGGTGGTGGAGAGAGGCGAGACATCCTAGGAGCGGAGATGGGTTTTGTTATTGGATATAAACACCGGTCTACATACCGAGCATGTATATAGAGGCCCGCATGCCCACATATGATTTATTTATTCATTTTTTGTATATACCGCTGCGAGCCGAGAGTACATTTTTTATAGTTAATACCGGCCTGCGAGCCGAGTATATTTTTGACATGAGAGACCGGCCTGCGAGCCGAGTCGAGATTTTGATAGAGACAGCGACCTACATGCCAGCGTTGTATTTTTAGATCACAGAGGCCCCATGTAGGGCAAGTTGTATATTTTGACATTGATATATATAGATGATGAGTTTGATCCACATGGTGTGTATAATGATTGGTTTGATGTATAGATTAAAATGTCTCATGTGTTTTGTCGATGGTTTTGAAATTTAATGTATATAGATGATGAGTTTGATCCACATGGTGTGTATAATGATTGGTTTGATGTATATATTAAAATGTCTCATGTGTTTTGTCGATGGTTTTGAAATTTAATGTATATAGATGATGTTGATGAAATTTTGATGATATGTATATGTGTTGATGGGATCCTGATGACAAATATTGATAAAGATGTCATTATGCAGGGAAAAAGAGGCGGGCGCAACAAAAAAATTTGTAAAAAACTAAAGAAAAGGCCTAGGTTTAAGCAAAAGGAGACATGTGACCGATATCGGTTAGCTAACCGATGTCGGTAGATATATGACCGATACTGTTAGGTAACCAATATTGGTTATGCTAAAATGAGATTTTCTAAAAATAGGAAAGCTTGGGAGGCAACTTAAGTTCTTATTTTTAGAGTCATGCAATAAGTTAAATACGAGGATGCGACGTAGTTGGCGACTTATACATGTAATTGCATGGGAGAATTGAGTGATAAGGAGGAAAGAGATGGGCAAAGTGATTGTGGGCTGAGATTAAGAAGCCGAAAAGGCAAGTTATATTGAAGAGGGTGGTGAACATGGCGAGCAAAGGGGAGCATCTAGTGGGCGAGACGAGAGGGAAGACGGGTTCCACCTCAAGTGCTGCATCTCAAGAGGTAAAAATTCTGGTTGTAATTCAATTCTTGCATGTTTTATGAATAGGATGAGAGAAGGTAAGTGGGTAGAGATGAAAAAGAAAAGGTGATAGGCAATGGTTTGGGATGGGGTGAGTGTTATGGGGTAGGTAAGCAGGGGTTTCGGGTATGTTTGTAGGTACAGAGAGGGGTAAACGAGCAAATAATTATCATAGGTGGTGTTTTGCCAAGTCAGATAGGATTGATAGTGACCGATATCGTTTAGAGATAACCGGTATCGGTTAGGTAACCGGTATCGGTTAGGTAACCGGTATCGGTTATCTATAACCGATATCGGTTACTGTATGAAATTCTAGAATGTGAGAAAAAACACTTGGGGATTTGATTGATTGAATGGTTGTGTGTTGATTTGATGTATGCAGGAAGAGGCAGGGTTGAGGATGAATGATAGTGTGCCAGCTTTGTTGTCACGAGTCCGAGTGGATGTAACACCAGCTGAATGGGCATTGAAAAACCGTGTGGGGTTAAGTGGAATCTGCTATTATTCACGAACCGCATGCAATCATGCTATGTTGCAGGCGTTGATTGAGAGATGGAATCCAGAAAAGAACACCTTCTATCCGCCCAACAAGGAGATCACAAAGGACGCTTGGAAGATGTGTTTAGAATTTTGAGGCTCCCAATTACAGGAAGACCAGTGTATCAAGTAGGGCCTAGCGGCACGGGGAGTGATAACAACAATATTTGGTTCAGCTACACGAGATTTGACACAACGAGGTTTGACATTCACTTATGGTATAATGTATGCAACACACCCTGAGGCAACAAGGTTGGCAGTGGTATTAATGATAGCGGTGGGGTATTATGCATTACCGAGGGCGAGATGGGGGAAGATTTCCAAAAGCATTGATGTGTATTATTTGGGAAATGATAGAAAGGAGCGTGACTTTCGCATGGGCACCCACATATCTAGCGGAGCTATACAGGGGTTTATGGGCCTACAGGTGAAATCACAGGATGACACTGGATTGTGCATACTTATTACATTGTTGGGCCTATGAGCACATTGGTCTCAGTGACTAATAGGCCGACTAATCCAGAAAGAGAGACAAGAGTGCAGAGGTTGGGATTCAGATGATGGGTCCAGACAGAACAAGAGGCGAGATCCCAGGCCATGACAGATGACATCAAGTATTATAGGCAGTGTGTGGAGATGGTGACGATTGCGGATATCCGTTGGAGGCCTTACGGGAACTATATGGTGACAGAGAACATAGCTGAGGATTTGAGGGGTGTAGAGTGATTAAGGTGGATCGTGGGGCACAGGCCAGGTGAGTACGAGAGGATTCCTCTAGATCATGTGTGGCGACAATTTGGATTTGTTCAGGATATACCCATGGCTTATAGACCATACATGAGGATCGACGCCGAGGCATCATTCTCACCTCCCATTGAAACCTCCGGAATGACTAGAAGAGATAGCAGCCGATCGCAGGGTAATGGATGTAGGAGTGACAGAGGCTTATAGATTATGGTGGGTAGCAGAGCTGCGAGGTTCATGTGAGAGGGCTAATCATCCTGACATAGCTGTGATTACAGCGGAGAGAGATCACCTACAGGGTTTGGTTCACCAGCTTCGACGCGGGGAATGAGACAACGGGATTGTTAGCGGTTGCACACCATCACAGTGGAGAGACTAGAGGTGAGATTCGGTCACGCGAGAGGGTGCATTCATATGTTACAAGAGAGATTGGCGGATCAGTGAGAGGAACCAATAGCAGTGGCACCTTTGAGGATGGAGAGGCCAGGTGAGCGGCATTGACAATCACGATCATCACCTAGTTCAGGATGAGGCGCGAAGGGTCTAAGTGAATTTTATAGGGGTAGAAGAATAAATAACGATGCTGACTGCTGCGCGTCGATGATAGAGAAGATGTATTTTTTAACATCTAAATAAAACTGAATATGTATGTTGATTTGAGTTATGATAATATTAAGAATGGTTGTGTTGTGAATGTTTTGTTTTGAAAAAGGATAAAGATGAATGTGATCAAATAGAAATACACAAAAATATTTATATTTACAACACATGATAGGTTATGGTAGGGGATGGTCGAGCTAACCTTGGGAGACCCCATGTCTCCTAAGTGCTGCCTACATAGCCCATTGCACAAAGCAAGGAGGGGCCTCAAACCGATGTAGTTCTCCCTTAGAACTAGGGAGAGGTGAATTCAGGCCATTTGGTTGTGGTTAGGCAATTTTTGGTTAGTAAAAATATTGATATTGGTAGGGTAATGTTGTTGGTGTTGGTAAGGTATTGGCGGTATTAGTGTAGGTATAGGTGAAGCGAAGGTTAGCTTACCCAAGTATTAAGGAACCGTGTCCTGATTAACGTCAACACATAATCCTAGATTCGGGTAAAAGAGGAAAAAGTGTCCCATATTTGAAAAGAGCTAAACAAACCACATATTAACGTAGGATGAGCTTGAATCCCTAGCTACCTTGCATAGGTGAGAAGTCGATAGGTGAAAAGAGTTGTATAATCACAATATATCATATATACGTCACATCCCTTGAGTTTTTTTGCTTTGACGAATGGTGAGGTGAGGTGGCAGGTAGAGCTAGGCGCAGAGAACTTGTTATAAAGTGATTATTCTTGACGAAAGAGAACCAAACCTAAATAGACAAGTCCATGACTCGTAAATGCTTTTGAATCTTCTGCTTTTTTATTTTTTCCGGATATAGACCGATCGATGCGGGAAGTCCATATGGGATATGCATTTTGTTGTTGTTTGAGCTCTTCACGAAGGCTGATCAATGCGAGAAGATTCGATAAAGGCTGACTTTGTATAGCTATCCTTCAAGGGAACATCTATTTATAGTAGCGAATACGTCTTTTGTGTATAGCTGTCCTTCGGGGAAGCAGTCTATTTACAATAGCAGATTTGGCTTTGCACATAGTTGTCCTTTGAGGGAGCATTCTATGTATAACTTAGAGGTCTAGATGTCTGTTTGGCATGAAGCATCTAGTTTTGTAGGAAGTTTGACTCAAGAATATCCCATAAGTGTATAATTGAGAACATGTTATTTTTATACTTTTAAGTCATGGACCGAGACTAAAAAGGGGAAGGCATCTTTAAGAGGAGGTGATGACCAAACCACGTGAGCTTGATTCTATTTTGAGATGCATGAAACAAAGTGTATGAGGTGGTAAATGAGCTTAAGGGATGAGCGCAAGGTAGATAAGAAGTGATATAACACTAAATTCAACAAGAGAATGGTCGAAGATGCAAGGCATTAAGGGTTCAGCTCGGGTTTACCATTAAGCAAAGCTAAATGGTAAGTGTGAGCGATAATGTAAGGCCCAATCCAATTACGAGTAAATTTTCCATGTTTGCTCTTTTCTAGTTTGGTTACATGTTGATTCTCTTTGAGGACAAGATCACCAACCTTAAAGGTACGCTCATGAAGTCACTTGTCATAAGCACGCTCGATGCACTTTTGATAGATTTGAAGGTGGTCAAGAGCTGTAAGATGACGCTCGTCAAGAAGCTCCAATTGGGCTAACCGCTCTTGGTAGAAATCATCATTTGTGAGAATATCCTGAAGATATATTCTTAGGGAGGGTATTTGTATTTCGAGAGGCAAGACAGCCTCGGTACCATATACCAAAGAAAATGGGGTGGCATTAGTGGAGGTACGAATGCTAGTCCGATAAGCCCAAAGGGCAAAGGGGATGTGATCAGGCCAATTTTTCCCAGAATCGTTAACGACTTTCATGAGAATTTTGGTCAAGGTTTTGTTAGAAGATTCGGCTTGACCATTTGCTTGTGGATAGTAAGGTGATGAGAAGCTAAGTTTGATACCAAAGTTGTCACAAAGGTTTTGTAACAACTTATTTTTGAAAGATTTTCCATTATCTGTTATTAGGCGATGAGGAACACCAAAACGATAGATAATGTGATGGTTGATGAACTCTACAATTTTTTCTTTTTTGGTTGAAATGAGCTAGAATAGCCTCCACCCATTTAGTGTAATATTCAGTTTGTTGTGATTATCCAATGGTGACGTTGCGAAGAGGGTGGGTGAATCTCACCAATAAGGTATAAACCCCATTGTGAGAAAGGCCAAAGATCTCGTACGACACAGTAGCGGATGGCTAGGAGTATGTTGAAGGTTGGCATGTTGTTGACACATAACACAACACTTAACATATTCGTAGCAGTCATTATTAAGAGTAGGCCAATAATAGCCTAGGGGAAGGATCCGTTTGGCCACGACAAGGCCACTAAAATGTCGACCACAAATGTTGTCATGGACTTGTTGGATGATATAGGTGACCTCCACGCCGGTTAGACATCGAAGGAGGATGCCATCAAAGCCACGTTTATAGAGGAGTCCCCCCATGATGACGTAACGAGAAACACTTTTAAGAAAAGCACATTTTCCATTACTCATAAGGTCAAATGGGAGAACAGAGGTTGTAAGGTAATCGTGAAATTGGTGATACCAAGTATCCTACGAATCAGCGGATACATTATTTATCATACCAACATCTGGGGCTGAGTAAGATGGGGCAAAGAGTTGTTGGACTAAGAAAAATATGTCAGAGTTAGTTGGTGAGGTAGGAATTTGTGAGGCTAAGCAAGCCATAGTATCCGCAAATTTATTAGTTAAGTGGGGAATGGTTTGGATATAATAATGAGTAAATAAGGTCAAAAGTGAATCCACGTAATGTTTATACTTTTGAAGTTCCTCATTTTTACATTGGTAGGTTCCCAGTAACTTGATTGGACGATTGAGAGTCGCCGAAAATGTTAATAGATTTTACACCTAAGTGTAACACAACCCGAGACCCAAAAACAAGGGCCTCATATTCCACTATATTATTAGTGCGGGGAAATCAAGCCGGAATGAAAGAGGCATAGGTTTAGCATCCGAGAGGAATGAGAACAACGTCGGCCCCTCATCGCGCTAGCATTTGGATCCATCGAAGAAGAGGGCCATTGGATACAGCTCCTCACTGAGTGAAAGAGTGGCAATGAGTTCGTCGGTGAATGTAAAATTGGTAAATTGTTCCCGGGTAAAGGGGCTTTTACGAGTTAGTTTGCGATAGTTTGTCCTTTGATTGATTTCGTGTACAAACTCAAGGTCGAGGTCGGCGAGGAGCATAAGCCATCGGTGATGCGTTGGTTTAGATAAGGTTTGGTGTACATATAATGGATGGGATCCGCATTGGTGATGACAAAAGTTTTGTGATTCAGGAGGTAGTGTCGGAGTTTGGTGGCCATGAATGATTGGGCTAGGCACAACTTTTCTACATGTGTATACCTAGTCTCGTAATCCACCGAGTACGAATTATGTAATAAACAACTTGTTCTTGATGCTCGAGTCACGATGTGCGAGCATGGCTCCTCTGACATGGTCGGTGGAGGAAAGGTAAATGTAGAAAGGGCGATCGTCTGAGGTGGGATAAGCACGGGTGGCTGCAAGAGATAGGCTTTAAGATCCTCAAAGGCTTGGTGGCACTCTTCACTCCATTGAAAGACAATGTATTTTTAAGGAGATGATGGAAAGGTTGACATCGATCCGAGAGTTGTGAGATGAAACGCCGGATAGATTGGAGTTTTCCCTGTAAACTACACAATTGTTTGAGGTTAGTGGGTGGGGGCATTTCTAGGATAGCTTTGACTTTAGCTGGATCAACCTCGATGCCACGCAAAGAGACAATAAAACCAAGGAGTTTTCTCGAAAGGACACCAAAGACACATTTCTTTGGTTGAAGACGAACACAGTATTGTAACAGGTGATTGAAAATAATGGTTAAAACATCGAGATGTTCACTGTGATGTTTAGATTTTCCAAGAAGATCATCGACATAATCCTCAAGGATAGTGTGCATAATGTCATGAAAAATGTAAGTCATAGCCCACTGATAGGTCACACCAGCATTCTTAAGGCCAAATGGCATGACATGATAGTAGAAGGTTCCCCAAGGAGTTATGAAGGTGGTTTTATGTTGATCGGTTAGGGCTACCAAAATTTGATTTTATCCCGAGAAGCCATCCATGAGGGAAAGCATCTCATGGACCGTAGTGATATCAACAAGTTGATCAATACTTGGTAGGGGGAATTCATCCTTTGGGAAAACGAGGTTAAGGTCCTGGAAATCTGTATATATCCGAAGTCCCCTATTGCTTTAGTAATAGGTACGATGTTAGAAATCCATTAAAGATAATCAATAGGTAAGATGAAGGAAACAGAAAGTAGTTGTTGAAGATCTTCTTTAACTAAGAGGGAAATGCATGGATGCATTTTTCTCAATTTCTATTTAACTAGTTTGGAATCGGTTTCGTGGTAATGTTATGGACAACAATGTCAGGATCAATTCCTGGCATGTCAACGTAGGACCAAGCAAAAGCTTGGTTGCGGAACGAAGGAAGGTAGTGAAGGCAGTTTGTTCTGATGCGTTAAGAGATTGTCTGATCTTCACAATGTGAGGATCGTTCTCTATGTGGATATTGATTTCTATAGTTGACTCATTCAACATGGTTTGAGTGTCAGATGGTAAGGTGCGTTGAATATAAGAGTCGTCCGCACCAAGGTAAGTGAGGATGGAGTCGTCATCCTGGCACTCAACAACATTAATTGAAGGTGAGTCCTCTTCGATCATGTCTGGATACAGAAGGGGAAGAGAAGATGGGTCTTCATTATTGCGTTGATAAGTGAGAGGACCTAGGAAGATAGCGTTTATGAAAAAAAAAAAGTTAGGAGGGATAGATTCAGGGTCTATCGACTCTGCGGGTGACAATGGCAAAATGGGTGATGATGGTTCGGAAGGGGTGACTTTGTCGTCTTCCTAGATACAACAGATATGCGGTGTCTTTGGTGTAGGTGGTTCAGAGAATCCCAGACCACGACGATCTTTGTGTTTGGGTGTAGTTACATGAATGATTGTATTTCGGCCTTGTTCATAAAGACCGAAACCGAAGCCCTTCCAAGCACAACACGTCAGGAAGGTGAGGACGAAACGATGATTAGTTAGATATTGAAAATCAGATTGGAAGGGAACCACACCAAGGGGAGGTTTAGGGGTGACAAAGGATGTATCGACACCCCCATATGCTAGGTTGGTGTGGCAATTAGGTGGTCTGTAGGAGATTACTTCCCCACACACGGTTGTAGGTAGGATGCGCATGTAACTGTCCCATACTCACGTGGGGTATGGAAAGTGCTGACATTATATAGGTGATACTCCCCAGCGTAAGGCATTGAAAAACATCTACCAAGGGATCTGAGGTCGGGATGTTGTCCGCGGGAAGGAAGCGGTATTTGTGGTGGTAGTTTCATTGGTTGAAGGTGTAGGTGCGGTTGAGATGGATGGTTGAGGTGTGGTTGAAGTAGATGGTTGGGTTAGATGAATGGGTGTCTTGACTGTACAAGTAAATCATTAGGGTGATATAACATATTATAGGTTTTGAAGGGGGAGCGTCAGCTTTTACGGTGTAGGACTTCCCCTCGTACTCAAATTTTATGCATCTATTTAAGGTGGAGGGAACGCATCCCATATCCCGGATCCAAGGGCAGCCTAAAAACATGTTGTATTGGAATTCTCCCTCAAGGACATAGAAGACTTCGGGTAAGGTACATGGCCCTACACGAATGTTAAGGATCACGGTGCCTAAGGTAGAAGTAATAGCATCATTGAATGAACGCAACATGGTGGGGTTGGCACACATGCAGCTAGAATGGATATTCATTTTTTGGAAGGCTTTGGAAGAGATGATGTTTAGGCTAGCGCCCCTGTCAATCATAACATGACGTACTTGGACGTCTAAGACGTAAGATGAGATGAAAACTGCGGGGTCAGGATCTTCTGCACCAAAGTCAACAATTTCATCTTTGGAGAAACTGACAGTAGTGACTTGTTGTACGAGAGATAGAAGTGGTTGGGGAGATAGGTTGTTTGGTGAGAGAAGCAACATTATTAGGTGTTAAAATGGAGGTAATGGGTAAGGTTTCGTTAGGTAGGACTTCTATCCCTTGAAGGATCTCAATGAGAGCTTGTCGATGAGATTCATAGGTTTGAATGAGATCATACAAAGGTCATTTTTACAGGTGATTGGTGAAGTCATGTTTTATCATGGTACAAAGGGAAAATCCATCGAGAGATGGGGTAGGCAGTCCACGAATAACCACTTTAGGTGGTGGTGCGATCGGGATGGTGGATGGAGAAAGAGAGGCCGCAGTGTGCTTTCTTTAGCTTTCCCATCTGTTTTCTACCCTCGAGTAGCAATACTAATCATGTTGATCTCGTGAACACGAGAGGAGGAAGATGGTAGGGAAAATTCATTGTCTTCGAGAGGTGGGGTTGCAATAATGATATTTCTTGGTGAGGTGGGAATAGGTGGTATAGGAGAGGGATTGAAGCTAAAGGTTTCTCCCTTCGTAATTTGTCTTTCTTAACCTCTCTATCCGAGAGAGGTATCGACGAAGGATGGCTTTCAAAGCTTTGCATCCCTCTACATCATGTCCCAGTGTGCGGTGGTAAGTGTAGATTTTAGAATCATTTTAACCTATAGGTCAAGGCTTAGATGGATCATAGGATCTAAGTGGGGATAGGGAAATGGTCGCATTCTCCACCAACATACCAAGGATCTTGGCGTAAGATCCTTTGAGTGGGTCAAAGTTAGAGCAAGATGAGGCTATTGATTGGGTGGGTTTTGGTAATGTTTGGGTATGGTTGGTTTGTACGGGTGGTGGTTTAGACAAGCGGTTTTGATAATTGGATTTAACTAAACATGGCTTCTTCAAGCAAAAGTTATGTTTAGCTGGTTAGATGATGAGGCCATAGATGACATGGTGGCAGGAAGCAACCACGGAGAAAGAGGAGTGATAGCAAAAAAATCCTTTGATGATGGAGTTTGTTTAGGGTTGATAGGTGGACAGGATACTTGGGGTGATGGTGTTGATACACCCATGGATCTCTGTATGGGTGTAGAAGGTGCAGGTCGTTTTAAAGAAAACGCAGGAGGTATGATGTATTGAGGCAAGGTGGAGGGGTGAGGTCCTAATATAGAAGGTAGGTGTGATGATGAGGGTTTTAGTTGTGACAAGAGGCATAGATTGGACTTGAGGGGATTGGGTTTGTCTCGTAGGTGGATGGACGACTTTATTTTGGATAAATCTAACCGTTTAGGTAGGTGTTTTAAGTCGGGTATTGGTGAATTCCCAAGTGTAGGGGGAGGTTTGGTTAGGTTAATAGAGGTGGATGAGGTATTCGGTAGAGATGATGGGGGTGAAGATGAGGACATAGGCATTTTGAGCTTTTGTAAACACCTCGGGTATATGGTAGAGGTGTCTGGATCGGTCATCTGCATTTGAGTAGAGCATGGTGTCCTCAAACGCTCCTATAGGACTTGTCTATCTTCTGAGGGATGACAATCTTCACGTGTGAATAGGAAATTTTGTATGGAAGAGAGGTGGGTTGTGATTTCGGTCCACTGTGGGTGTGATACAAGGGGTAAATGAGGCACTGTATCAATGGGTGTTAAGAGGTCAACCGGTCACTGAAAAGATTTAGGCGATGAAGAACTAATAGGTAGGAGGGCATGTTTGAGGGGATCCGTCATGATTAAATAATTTGGTGATGTCGGTTCGAGGGGTTTCTCTTCTAAGGATGATAGAAAAGTGGCGAGCCTTCTTCTTTTACAGCAAGAGTGACGGAAGGAGATGTTTGTGAAATAGATAAGTTAGATAACATCCACTCATAGTCTTGCAGGGATGTTGTGTAAGAAGACTCATTCATGAGAAGAGAACTCTGGGCCGTTAATTCCTTTATGGGTAAAGGAATAGCAAGGTTATCATCTGGTCTTGAAGGTGGTGAAGCAGGTGCGGATCCCTATGTTAGTGAAGAGGCTTGATTCATAATTTCCTCGATAGAAGCTTTTGGTTGGGAGTCAAAAACTACATGGATTTCATGAACACTCTCCTCGGCTAAGATATCTTGGTTTATGTTACTGTTAGATGAGTGGTTTAGGAATGGTTTGTTGAAGATTTTCAAATCTCGGTTAGCGAGGGCATTAGGATTATCGAGGTTATATCCCCCGCATCAACCATTTCTGCACTATGTTTTTCAACATCTTGTAGTTTTCATGACTATGTCCCTTCACGCGGTGGAAGTTCTGAAGTCATTTTATTTATACCAAGAAGGTATAGCGTGGGTGGAATCAAACCCGAGTCCGGTTTAACAGAGGTAAGGTGATAGCTCTGCTTTGAGCAATTTTTCCAAGATGACACCATAAGTTTCTCCCAAGGGAGTGTAATTGATGGGCTTGACTTTATACTTATAGGTAGTTTTTTGCGGGGTATTAGACGGTGCTTGGGATTTGAACATCACCGCGTGTACAGCTCCTTTTGATTTTGAATCAGTCGATGTGTGAGAATTAGTGGTGTTGGGTTTGTTGGTGGAGTCTTGGGTTCAGAAATTAGGGTTTTTGTTGCGCAACCGCAATTTCTCTTCCTCTAAGGCTCGAATCTCTAGTTTCCGAGCCATAGTAAAGGCCTCATCAAAGGTGCGGAAAGTTTGAATTTGGAGGGTAGGAGAAATGTTCTTGGTGCAGGCCTGCGTAAAGATTTCGATAAGTTCGGCCTGAGGCAAGGCATAAGTAAGTTGGTTGATAAGGCCCCGCCATCGTCCAACGAAATCTGCGATAGATTCATCTTCAAATTGTCGGATGGCATAGAGGTCGGTGATGGATACTTTCTTGGCAATATTAATGGAGAAATGATCCAAGAAAGATTGGGCTAATTGGTTAAAAGAGAAAATTGAGTGCTAGGTTAAAGCACCGTACCACTCAAGCGCAGTCCCGATAAGGACATGGGAAAGGTGCGGAGTAGTAAGGCATCGTCATGAGCAATCAAATAGCAGGCATGTCTAAATGATCGCAAGTGTTGTTGAGGATCCTCCTTACTATTAAAACGAGTAAATTTTGGTAATTCCCATTAAGGAGGATATGAATGAAGGGGGACAGAAGGATGAATAAGCTCTGGATAAACTTGCTCGTATGTCGGGTGCTACGGCTTCCCGAGAGACGAAGCCTCCATATTTTGCATCTTGTCCATCATTTGTTTGATTAAATCAGTGGTTGGATGAGATGATGGTGCGGTTGTCATAAACGGAGGAGGATTGGGCCCAGAGCCACCACTAGACAATGGTGGGGTTAAATGTGGATAAGGTATTGAGGATGAATATGTTGAGGCGGCCGAATAGGGATGTCCTATATAAGAAGTTGAAGCCACCTAGGATAAGTGTGTGGGAAATGAAAAGGTGGGCGGAGCTTGAGAAGGAAATCTCGTGTGGATGGTGGCGAGAGAGCAAGTTATGAAAGGGCAGTTTGTGAGAGAGATGAGGTAAGAGGAGTTGGCGGTAATGATATGTGGGGCCCCAAATTAACCAAAGGAAAGCCAATCATGTCTTTGTATGAACCTCCGAAGCCACCGAGTTGGGAGACAGAGCTAAGGATGAAGAAGGTAAGGTGGAGTTATTAGGTGGGGAAGCAACTAAGTGAGCAGCTATACTTGATAGGCATACCAACAAGGAGTTGACTTTTGGGTGTACAATCGGGGTATGAGATAAATAGTCAGAGTATAGCGCTAGGATTAGCATCCAAAAAATTTGCAAATTCCTTATCTCCTACAGGGATTTTGGGAACCTCACTGGTGTCTGTAGGATTCCCCATAGGATGTGAAGGGGGTGATTCAGGAAAAGGCATGGAATAGGCATGTGAAACCATGGCTGCGGCTTGTTTCCGAGTGATAACAACCATGGACAAGAGTACACAGCAGGGATTCAATCTATCAGAACAGAAACAACCACAAGATGTTGGAATTGGTAGGTTGCTGGTTTGTCGAACTGTGAAAGAAAGTAAATGATATTAGTCGTGTAACCGATGTCGATCGAGACGGTGGCAGTGTAGGTCGGTTAACCGATGTCGGTAGAATAGGACCGGTGTAAGAAGTTGTAAGAAGTTGCTGATTTGGGGTTAACGATGCTTAGTATACCTACCAAACTATTCTGAAGTGATCACTGAAATAGTGTATGACAGAGAAACAGAACTAAAAACAAGCAAGATGCACAAGAAAATCAAGAGACTAACCCTAGGATTAGTTTTAATTATTGTGGGCTTATGCCTTAGACACAAGATGATGTCAATCCTAAACAAAAGACCTAAGGAAATGTCAAGTTTGTTTGGGCTTATAAGGTTACCTCAATCGGGCGAAGGAATACCGTGAAAAGGGGGATGTTTGAGCTGTTGTGTTGATTATGATGTGATTTGGTATGTGTTGTGCGGTGAAAGTAAGATTAATTTCTTGTCAATACCATGGATATCACCCCACATTTACGACACATTACTTAATCTACGTTCACTAGAATTGAAAACAACAAGCAAGAATGTGATGCACGTGTTTTAAAACCCAAATCGAAAATGATATTTGATGAAGCAAAGGAGATGACTTCACTAAAGAAAGATGAGGAGGAAAGACAAATTCTTTTACTAAAATGACAAAAATATCTTGTGAATATTTAGAAGAAGAAAATAGAAAGTGTTCTCCCTATACTGAAGCAAGCAAGAAAGAAAGAAACCCGAGAAGTTTCCCACCGGGCGTGCTAAAATGTTTCGCACGAGAATGTTTCATTCTTAGAATAGATTTGCTTCTATCCTTTCATTCTCTTGAGAAACAGATAAGGGTTAGGGCTAGGAGGAATACCTGTTGAATGTTGAGAGGGTGTGCGCGTACCGTAGAGAGAGATCAGATCAATTGCAAAGAACTCCTTTTTGTCTAGGAAGGACTACCTGCAAGTAAGAATACAAGACCACCAGATTTTAGTTAGACAATAAATGAGGGAACTGCCTTGGGCCTAGGAAATATTGGACTTCCTTTCGAAGGTGGTCAGTTCCCCTCTTAATACGAATTAACACAAATTCTAACAAAGAAATTATTGCAAAATTACAATTTAGTTACCTCGTTAAAAAGCACTAGAGGAAAGGTTGGTTTTGGTTTGAGTCACAATGGACCGATGTCGGTCATCTTTGTATAACCGATCTGGTTATACACCGGTACCCGATTTCGATAACCGATATCGATAGGGCGATGATTTATGGGATTTTAATGAAGGTTGGCTATAAAGGCGGCTATGGTGTTTATAAGGTTGGTAAATGATTAGGGATAGGCAATGGGGTGATGGAGAAGACTCGGAGCGCGTGTGGGGCTATTCTTGGGGAATGTAAGGGTTGAGGAAAGACAGGTTAGATGTAGGGTGCTACCGGGTAGTAGATCTAGGAGTGAACTTATAATTACTATGAATCAGAAGTTCAAGAAATGTTATTTAAAAAGGTACAAGACACTACTTACTAGTTCCTGATGAAGATACAGGTCCAAGGACTGTGATGACGAAGGAAAGGCTCAGGCGGGATGATCCGACAATCAAAAGTGTGCTATCTTCTCTCCTAATTCTTGGATGAGTGTTGTTGTGCTCTAGTTCCTTAGTTGCAGTCTTGGGCTCGATGTCCTTCTCTGCAAACTCTTCTCTTTTCTTCACTTGTCTCTGCTCTGCCAAGTGAATTCCGGATCTTTCCAATGAATTATGATCCTTTTTTTTGGTTGAGGGAGGTCATTTACAGGGAACCGATGGTGGTTACGTGACCGACGTTGGTCGAGTAGGAATCGATGTCGGTTAAGTCAAAGTGGGCTATTTTTAGTAAAATAGCCAACTTTCCCTCCTTTTCTCCTAAGGGATTAGTTGTGGGCTTGGTCAAGTAATTATTAGGTTGGTTTTGGTGCAGGTGAGGAGTAATTAGTCATGGGTGTGGATGTAGACCAAGTTATAGGTCTTAATTAGGTTAGTTTAGGGTTAGGGCTAGGTCATGATGAGGTGGTAAAATGAGGTGGCAGGTTTGGAGATGTGGATTTATTAATTATAAGGTAATTAATAAATAATTGTGTAAGGTTTAGGTGGTGAGGTTAGGTTGCGAAATGAGATGCGGGGCACACGGGGGTGTCGTAAGACACAAATTTGGTGTCTACACTACGAAAGAGAGAGATACATTTTTCAAGTTTAGAACACCTACAACCATCTCTCTACAACATGCACTTTTGAGAGATAACAGTGATTTTGGCATGCTCGGTGGAACAATGAGTCGATCTACAAGCAAAATATAACAATTTCCAGCAGATTTACAACAATCAAAAGTTAATTTTTGGAACAACAAGCTGCAGAAATTTATTCTAAATATTTAAATATTTATTTGGCGACTCTGTAACGTTGATTTTAGACTAGTATTATAACATGTTTCATGCCTAATGTTACTATAAGATCATCGATAAGAGGAATTCCTTCGAGTTTATTTATTTACCTTTGAATTCTGCAAGAAGGAGAAGAGTTGGTAATACTTTGCCTTATAATAGACATGGATTTGGTAATCCTCCTCCAAATCTTCCTTCACCGCATGTCAATTTTTTCATTCAAATTCCAGTTTTCCAATGGCTATTCAACAACCCAGAATTTTGTTACCTTTACTAATGACAATCCATTAGTAATTCAAGTTTATCATGACATTCCCAATGCTACCATGAAAATCTTGCCTATATTCACTTTGGTTAAAATCAAGTTAGGCCAACCGAGCAAATCAAATATGTTACAACCCTATATGCTCTTAAAATTGTAGCTACATCTTTTAAGGGTAAAGATTTGCAATGGTATAGAACCCTAGAAATTAGAAGTATAAGAACTTGGGATGATTTAGGAGAGAAAATGCTGAAACAATTTCAAGATCATTTTGATCACTTATCTATTATAGAGAAGCTATCTATGATTAAGAGAGCCCCTCATGAATTTATGGCCAACTTTAATATCCATTTTTCTAGAACTTGGGAAATAATTCCAGCAAGTGTTAAACCTCAAGTCATATCATGCTTTTTTATACTACCTTCGAGCCTTGAATAGTGATATTTCAACAATGATTCAACCCATGGGAGGGAATACTCTTCCATACCTATGATATTGTCATTAGAGCTGAAAACAACCTTATTCAAGATGGTAAATTGGCACCAAGGCCTTCAATTCCCCTTATAGCATATTGTCTACCTATTCCTCATCTTCTTACTATTGTAGACCTATAATTCTAGCCCCATCAGATGAGGTTTTTAAAACACTGCAAACTATGGGTAATAAATTGACCTCGATTGAGAATAAGTTGGCACAACCTAGCAGGCCCTATCAAGTACCTTACCCAAAAAATCAGTAGGGTCAACAAAATAGGCATCCATATCAGCAAAATCAAAATTATAGGCAACCATATGAGTCAAGAAAATTTGACCCAAAAGTGCCTAGTTCATCTAATGCTTTAGTCTGAGTCAATATGATTCCAGAGGAATGGTGTCAACCTTGCAATCAACCTAATCCACTGAAAATTGACCAAATGCATTTTACGAATATAAGCCTTGTTACAAAACCTCATCCCGAAGCATTATTCATTCCTCGAATGGAGGGTGGGCAACAAGATGCTCATAGTCAAAAACCACTAGGACAAAATTTTGTCATCTTTGGAGAGGAATATTTTACTACAGATTCAACTAGGGCTCAAGAAAAGGCTTAGGATAGTAGTAAACAACAAATTAGGCCTGTTCTACCCACACCCGATAAAACAACTATAGGCCAAAAATCAGTTAATAGTTCTGTTGTTCCACAAAAATAGTAAGTGTTTCAGCTAGTAAAGAGCAAAGTAAAATCAACTACAGATCTGATCCAAGAAGGTTATTTCTACCTCAAATATCAAAAGTAGCTAAAGTGGAATCATTTTTCGCTAAAGCCTATGCTAAAATAGTAGATTCGGTTTCTAAAACTGTTGCTTCTTTTAATATTGTTGATATAATGAAAAAGCATAATGTTAACATCTCAATGTGGGATGCTTTAAATATCATAGGACAACATGAAATGCTTTCTCATGAACTAGATTTCACTACGCACTATGAGACAAAAGTTACTATGAATTCTGAACCATTGTCTATATTTCACATTGAGCCTCATGCTTATAATGCATTAGATAATTGTGCAACCCTAGATCAGTCTAATTTCAATAATATAGCTCATGTTTCAGCACTAGATGGTGTTTGCAATCTTCTTATGGATGAAAAGACACATGAAGAACATTCTCATTATCCTTTCAAAGAATTTGAAGAACATCTGTTTGGTGTGTATTGTCTGAATGAGGAAAACACACCAATTCCCTTACTTTCCAAAATAGTAAAAACAACATAAGGAATTTGGAAGCTTCATTTTGATGGAGCTAAGAACAAAAAGGACAAGGAGTAGGTTTGATACTCACTTGCCCCATGAACGAAAGGTATTTCTCAGCTTTGAGTCTCCAATTTTCATGCACTTGTAATGTAGCTAAATACGAAGCATTAATTTATGGCTTACTTTGGGCAAGAAAGAGAGGTATTAGAATGTTCTGATTTTTGGTGATTCTTAGTTGGTTATCAGTCAAGTAAGAAATTTCAATTTTTGAAAGAACCCATTAATGAATTCTTATAGACATAGAATTTCAAACTTGACGGAATAATTCAAAGCTTTTAATATCCAGTCCATTCCTAAAACAAAAAATAAGCATGCAAATAGACTTGCAACAAATGGTGCTAGTTTTGAAATGCTAGAACAAATTAAAAACAATAAGATTCAACCTCACATAAAGTTGATTGTCAGGCCTTCTATACTTGATAATGATTTGAATTGGCGAGTTTTGAAAATGATGAACAATTTGTGTTTTACAACAACAAGCTTAATTTTCTATAGTAAATCAAAATAAATCGCAACACCTATATGGTGACCATATTGTTCAATTAAAGATGAATAAAATACCTCGAGGCTTGGTCACATTAGAAGACATTTTTAGCACTGATGATCAAATAAGGAAATAAAAAACTAAGATGTCAACACATGTTGATAATTATGAAGAGATCTCAGTTGATGAAGGGAAAAATTTATTTCTCGGAAAGGTATTCTCTCTAGCTGAAAAACATTCCTTCATTAATCTTTGCAAGGAATTTAAAGATGTTTTCACTTGGAAATACCAAGACATGAAAGGGTTTGGTCCCAATTTGGCACAACATACTATTAAATTACATCCAAATTCTAATCTAGTTAGGCAAAAATAGAGGCGGTAAATCTCAAAATAGAGTCTCTAATGAGGAAATAATTATCTAAGTTGATCGAATTAGGTATTATCTTTCAAGTTAAGCATTCAAGTTGGGTAGCCAATCTTGTTCTGTTCGAAAAAATAATGGAGAAATCCGATTATGTGTGGCTATCGAGAGATCTTAATAAAGCTTCATTATAAGATCATTACCCATTGCCTAATATGGATCAAATTTTAAGAATGATTCTTGTTTTGATAGACTATCTCTTACGGATGGTTATAGTGGATACAACCAGATCCTAGTCCGAGAAGAAGATAGGTATAAAACAACTTTTACCACCAAGTTGGGTACTTATGCTTACAAAATAATTCCTTTTGGCCTTTCAAATGTTGGTGCAACGTTCCAACATGCAATAAACATGGTTTTCCATAGCTTGTTAAATAAATGCATCCTGGTTTATTTATATTATATTATTGTATTTTCAAAAAATTGATATGAGCATCTAATACATATAAGGTAAACTTTCCAGTTATGTAGATAGTTTGGAATATCTTTGAATCCCAAAAAGTATATTTTTTCAGTACATCAAGGTAAATTTCTTGGTCATATTTTCTCTAAACACGGTTTAGTAATTGATCCTTTCAGAATTGAAGCCATATCACAAATATAATTACCTCATCACAAGAAGGCATAATATAGTTTTAGGAAAAATCAAATTTGTTAGATTTTTTTGTTCCAGTTTTTGACATTGGTTAAACCATTAACATCTATGTTAAAGAAAGAGAAGACTTTCTATTGGACCAGCGAAGGGAGATAAGGGATTGAAGTAATTAAAGAATCCATCTCTTAAGCTCATACTCTTGTAAATAATTTTTTTGATACCTATTTAACAATGTATGCACTTGAAGGAGCTGAAACAATCTCAACCATAATAACTAAGGTTAATGATGAAAATATCAAACAACCAATTGCTTTCTTTAGACAAAGTTTGCATGATTACAAAACAAGGTAAACATTTCTTGACAAACAAGTACTTTTAGTAGTCAAAGGACTAAATAATTTTAAGTACATGCTTTAAAAAAACAAAATTCATGTTCTTGTTTATCATCCAAGTGTAAAATCTTTCTTGTTAAATAAAGAATTGAATGAGAAGAGAGAAGGCTGGATAACGAAGGTCATGGAATATGATGTTGATATCCATGTTGCGAAGACAGTTCAAGGTAAAGGTTTGTGTGAGCATATAATTGCTGATATGGAAAAACAACAGTGCGAATCAGAAGATCCAAAACAACATGCTGAAGTTACGTATTAGCAATCAGACATCATGGTGCAGCTAGAAAATCAGCAACCTGAGCATGTTCAAGAAGTTCAAGAATCAAGGTGGATAATTGATTTAGTTAACTATCTATAACATGGAATTTATCCAGAAGGTATGGAAAATAATAAACGAAGGTATTTCAGGTTACAAGTTGTACCTTTTGTTTTTATTGATGGTGTGTTATTTAAAAATGATATAAATGAAATCTTGTTGCGATGTGTCGATTATAATATAATTCAACGATTATTATCCGAATTCCATGAAGGACCTATAGGAGGTCATTTTTCAACACATACCACAACCTTCTAAACTATGAAAGTTTGTTACTATTATTGAACATTTCCAAATAATGTTTTGAATGGATCAGAAAGTGTAGGAAATGAGATTTCTTTATTGGAAAATAATGTTTAGCTTCACTTCCCTTACATCATATTTCAGTTGATCAACCTTTTATGTAGTTTGGTCTTGAATTTATTGGCATGATAAACCCACCATCGTCACAAGAAAATAAGTGGATTTTGAGTGCTACAAATTACTTTACACATTGGACTGAAGCAATAGCCTTGAAAGATGTTAATGAAACTTTGATATTATCCTTTTATGAAACTATAGTTTGTAGATTTGGTGTTCCAAAGGCTATCATTTCAAATAATGTTTTAGCATTTCTTAGTGAAAAGGTAACATATTGGGTACAGTCAACCACATAATTTATTTAAGTTCGTCATCTAATTATTACCCACAAGGTAATGGGTTAGATGAAAATAATAACAAGAATGTTGTAAGGATCATTAGAAGAACACTCAAAGATAACCAGAGAGCTTGGCATCTAATTTTGAATTCAACACTTTGGGCTGACAAAGTGACTCCTAAAATATCAGTTCACAATTCACCATACAAACTTGTTTACGAAAAAGAAGCAAGAATGCATATTTAAGTTGAATTACCTACACTATATTTTCTACATCAAATGGAGCTTCTTGAGAATGAACCATTGCAGGTTTCGTTATGCATAATTAATGATGTTATAAGAGAGATGAGATATCAAGCTCATGAACATGGAACAAAATCAAAACAAATGAAGAAAAATTTGATAACAAGGCTAAGTTTAGAATCTTCAATGAAGCGGATGTTGTGTTAAAATGGGATGCGATTGTGTAAAACTAGGAATTCTTTTTCACTAATCATCCCAATGATATGAGGACAACGACATTTGGCATTTCAGTCATCATGGTCTTTAAACCTTGGTTCATTTTTTTGTATGCCACAATCAAAACGCTAATGATGATAACAATGGGCACTTGATGGTACCACACCCCCTTGTATCAGCATATTTTAGCATTATCGTCATCCACACTTAATCATCATCATCGTCTAACCAACTATCTAAACTCCTCAACCCCATATTCAATAAATCCATTATCAATCAATCAATATCCACATTCAAATCTTATTCTCTCGCATCCATCATCCAAAATACTCACCCTTGGCTGAGTATATTCTAACATCCTCTCGGTTAAACATACTTAACTCCAAAATCCTCAAAACCTAACATCTTCAAATCCAACATCCTCAAAATCTAACATCTTCAAATACAACATCCTTAAATTTACACCCAAAATCTCCCTAACCCCTTGACTTGGGGATCCTATAATCTAAAATCATCGAAACCTAACCCCTTGAGTAGGGGCATCTTTTAATCCTAAATATTCACCCTTGTCATACATCATTAACTGGGGTATCCTCTTCTCAAAAATACAATATCTACTAATCCTCTAACCTTCATCCTCTAAATCCAATATCTATTAATCCTCTAATCTTCATCCTCTAAATCCTCATATCTTCTAATTCTCTAATCTCCCATAGTCTAATCCTATAATTTTAATCCTCTGAATTCTCTAACCTTTTAATCTTGTAATCCTCATCCTCTAAATCCTGAAATCTTCTACTCCCTAAATCCCCACATCTTCTCACCTTTTAATCCTCTCTAATCGACTAACTTGGGCTTGTCCTCCTTTTGAGCGGTTACCCAGCTCATTCCTCCCCATCTAACCCTCAATGGGGCATAATATCACCATCCTTACATCTTTTCTTATTTTCCTTGAATTGTCATTTCTTCGTAATAATACTTCTAAGAGTGAAAAATGTAGACATCTAAAATGTCAACATGATCAATTACGATTATTCTATCTCGCAAATAACATCATCACTATCCATATAATAATTAATCACAAGATTAATTATTATTATCCATTTTATCATATTTACCTTTTATCATCATTTATCATGTATCCCAACTTTCCATCATTAATCCTCTTATTTCATTATCATATCCTATTTCAATCCATAATCCTTTAATTCATTTTAATTATTTTATTATCCCACAAATAATCCCTATTAACATTATTAAGGAATTTAATATTCATAAATCTACCTAGCCACCTACCATACACATCTCTACACCTAGCCTCTCTAAGTAACCTAACCACTAATCATCATTTATTAACATAACCTACTTTTAATCCTAATCATATCCTCACCTCTAAATCTAGAGGCTTCTATTTCTAGAAGCCTCTCTAAATTTCCCTCTTTCATATTTAAAAATTCAAATATATTTCCCTCCCTCCATTGAATTTTTAATTCAATGGAGGCTTCTTCTAAATTATAGAATTATCCAATTCTAGATCTTTCTATCCTCACATGCATCCTCCACCCTTGATCCAAATCCAACATGGCTTCATCTTAGCCATTGAATCCTCCACCCACAAACTATAAATTAAGTTCACCTCCTCCATAAGAGCCACCTTGGAAATTTATAACCAAGCTCTTTCAATTTGTTCATCCAATCAATATATTCTATCATCATTCCTCGTTCAATCCTTCATCTTCATCAAGAAAATCCAAGCACAATCAAAGGGGAGATGTTGTCCAAATGAATCCAAAATTATCAAGCATAAAGAAATCCAAGAGAAAATCCACCACATCAAACAAGGAGTTGTGTAATTTTATAGATAAGTGTAGGTATAATCTCTCTCTCCCCCTTTAATCTATTTCTCTATTTGAAGTATTGTTGAGAATATTAGATTAGGGAAGCAAGTTTCTTTGTTTTATCACATTTTTCTCACTAATGTTTATAATATATACATATTATTTCACTCCATTCTTCACATTTAGTATTTCACACACATCTTACACATATTGAGACATTGGTATCATAATTAACAAATGACACACTCTTGTGTTATGGTTCACACTTGATTGTTGAGGGAATACTACATTCATGAACCTCACATCATACACATAACACATTTCATGCTCGGTACATTCATGACACAAATTTCTAATTATCAAACAACACACTTCTCGATGACACACTCTAGTTCCACAGTTAATGCTTAATCAGAGGTTTAAATCATAAATGAACCTCACCACACTCACTCACTCTCTATGCTATATGCTTCACTGATCATATATTTTTGGCACACATAGTCAAACCATTTCTCGATGATGCACTCTTGTTCTATGGTTCATTCTTGACTATTGAGGGGGCATTTATAAATGAGCATCATATCATTCATACTCATTCACATTTGCTTAAGGGGCACACTAATCCTATCACACCCACTTTTCATTCCATTACATTCACACTCACAACATGTTGCATATCTTGGTTGCACTTACTCTTGTTTTCTTATACTTGCATGCTACACTTTCCTTACTATGTTAGAGAGATATTTTGTATCTCATTATATTTTATATATACACATGCACGTTCATTTTAATTTTAGTTGTGAATGCAAACATACATAGATCATTACATGTCGCAAAATGTTTGAAAACCGTATTTTACTAGTCCCTCAATGGAAGCTATGGGCATCTACTTTTGTACATAGTACATGTGTTATTGTTTTGGTATATATTACTTTTTATTATTACTAGCACACTAATTTATACTTGGATCATACACACTTTGACATACTTTTTTATCTTTCTAACATGATAATGGGTTATTTATGTGTAGCATTTTCTTTGCAGGAACTATTTTCTACCATGGTATTTTGATATTTTGCTTGCTATTATTTGTCATTATTTTCCATTATACACAATTGTTTCCTAGCTATGCCCTTTACGTTTTGTGTACATTGTATGAATTTTTCCGCTTCAGCCCTGATTGTCTTATGACATTGTGATCAATGTCCCATGTTTAAAACCCACTTTTCATGGTCTAAATTTTCTTCTTGCTTTCTAGATTACACATTGTCTTCTATATGCATATTTTATTGATTGTACTAACACATGTTTCCTATCCACTTTGTTCACGTGTTCCTTTTTTTTACCAAGTGTATTTCCTCCCCTTGTAGGGTATTATTTTCATATCGAGTGTCAAGTCCTCTCTTTTGGGGCCACATCCTCTAGTGATGTTTCATGTACCACAAACAAGGGGGCATACATTAAGTGAATCAGTCACCCTATACATCAAGTACATAGTCACAGTTCATACCTACATAGTACAAGAACAAAGTAGTCTTCAATAACAAAAACAACCCATATTCTGAGTTGGGTCCTCAGCATAGCATAGACGCCAGACTACCCAAATTAAAACATGAGTGCATTGGAACCCATGACCCATCCTCGAAGCTTATGACCAGGGGACAATTACAAAGTTTTTCTCAGATTAGCACAAGTTTTGGTAGTTTACACAACAGTTTTCACGAAGAGAGTCCACCAATCAACATGCATGTTATCTCATTTTTTCTATTTTTCATTGGATCAAACTAGAATAAATCAGGGATCCCACTATCCACAAAGGTGTATAAATCATCGAGAAGTAATCAAGGTTGAAAAAAAACACTAGACATTTCTCCCCATTATTTCTTATCTCATCGCATGATCTTTCCCCCAAAACTTGCACTTGGCATGAGATCATGCAAAAAAATTGCTCTTGGTGTGAGATAGTTCAAAAAAATTGTTCTTCTACAACATTTTCAGGATCTCTTCTATCGTTTTTACTCATCACGGATTAGGTGCACATGTCTCTTTTACTAATTTTTGCATATGTTCACATACTTTTTATATGCTTGGATATAATTTTTCATATACATGACTTTGACCACTCTTTTCTCTCTTATTTTGTAGCTTTATCATTAATACACACAACAAGAAGTAACCCTTCATCAAGCAACAACAACAATAGGTACACCGTGGCATAACACATATGCTTTCACACCTAGGGTCACTTTCTCTTATTTATCTTTCATGCTTCATTTTTATCACTCCATGCCATTTCTTTTTTCTCAGCACACTTTATCCATCGATCTACATGGTTATCAGTACACATCTCTTATTTACTTTATGTTATCAAGTATTCACTCAATAACACAAAGTGGGGGAAAATGTAGATACTAAATCAAACAGTTGGTTACATTTCTAGGTCCTAATCACATACAACTATTCATATGATTCATAAGAAAGAAAACAAGTAGTTGACCTCTATCTTTGACATATTTATTTGCTTTATTTCTTTCTCTATGGTCTTGCACAACCCACTACCTAGTTTGACTTTTTCTCTTTATATTTATTTTCTCTGGACACCAAAGTGCCCAGCTAGAATGTCGGTGCATAGGTGCACACGTCCCCTATGGGTGTCCACGACCTCTTTGTATATTTATTGCTCCTTGTGGGCCTCTTTCATATTTTGAGCATCTTTTTTTCTTGGTGGTAGACCTTTTGATGTTAATTATGAAATTCAAATAAGGGAATCACATAAATAAAAATCTATGTGACCATAATAAAGGACCAATCTCTAAGAATCTATTACTATCACCTAAGGTTACATCCAAAGGAATTTCAAGAACATCAAAGAATTCATCTGACTACATTCAAGGGACAAGGGATTGCATTCTTCTACATACACTTCATAGGGGGAATTTCATTTTGACATCCACACATCTATTTACATTATTACATCTAGTTATTTCTCACTATCAAGTGCATCTTGCATAAGATCCACCTAGGGTATGATTCTTCACTCACACGTAGAACTACATGGAGTATGAGATGTAGTGAAATGCTTGATCGTAAGTTCACCCTATCGTGTGATCACATGGGTCACTCTGCTCCCCATTTGCATATTTTTTATTTTTAGGATTTGATGTGTTTTGGGTTTTGAAGGAGGTCTTTTGTTTTGTACATTACAAGAGAACTAAGAGATCTTCGAGTGACCTATAGGATATAAAAAATGAATATTAGTGGAAATCCTACGACACTAAAAAATTCAATTTATGAGGTTTTACATAGTCACGGGTGGCTAAAACTAGTATCCACCACCTAGGCGCCCTTTGATCCAGTCCAGGTGCCCAAGTCCTAGCATTTCTGATAGTTATGCAATTTTCTGGGCTCAGTTGTAATAGTGTGTCCTAATTTTTCACTTATTTTCTAGAACAATACATCTTTGAGATTATTGTGAAATCAACTAAGTCTCTTATTCCATCTCTTGCACTTAGGGTTTTAATTTTCCATTTTCTTATTTCTTATTTCTTATGTCATATATGTGCTTTACTGCTTATTTACTGCATTGTGACTCTGCAATTAGGGTTTTACAGATATCAATATTTGTTAAATCATTAACTACATCATAAACCCATTCTTAAGACCATAAACAAACATGAAAACCTCTCACTACCTAAATTGAATTGACCCCTCAAGCCTCAATGCCATCAAGCATGCTATGTAAATCCAACACCATCATCCATGATATGATCAGTTGTTCTAGCATGGTTAATCTCATGTAACTTAGGGTTCCACAACCCTTCCTAGAAATAAATTTAAAAACTCAACCTAATAACTCTAAAGATTAAAAATGTTGTCAAACCCATGTAGACATTTACTTGATCTACATTTAGACTATTTTTGTGAAAATTACACTTGCTTAATTTTTCACATCATACATTTTTTCTTCTAGTTACCCTTTCCCACTTTAAAAACAAAACCTATCATGGGAAACACAACTTTATTTTCCCTACCTTCATTACCTTGCCCACTACCTTATACCCTTACCATCATAGCTCAAACCACTCAAATCGGATAATCATATAGCGTAGTTTATCTCAATATCAGTTAGCAAAGTGCCAAATAAATTCCCACCTTTACTAATCATAACAATGTTTATAAATTATTTCGATGCGATTTTCTCTAATCTTCAAACCTTCATATTTTTGAAAATAAAATTCATATTGTAGACACAAAATCTATTCATTTGGGTAAATTTATAGTTCCTAAAGCAGACTAATTTATATATATGATTCCTAAGTAAGAAAACTAGTGGTTGACAAATCCTTTTTTCCTTTTTGCTTTATCTCTTGTCTTCTTTTTGGTCTTAAACATCTTACAACCCTGACAAAACTTTTTTATTTATCTTTTACATCCTTGGATACTAGCACCCAGTTAGTAAAACACCACTCAGGCACTCCTATCCCTCCAGGGAACTCTTGACCCTCTATATCCTTTTCTTACCCAAGTGTGGGTCTCTTTTATCTCTTGGGCATTTTTAGTAGTTTGGGTCAAACTTCCACTTGTCAATTACAAAATTAAAGCAAGGGAATCATACATATACTCAGTTACTTATCCAAAATCAGAGGCCAAACACTAAGCATTATCTATTATCACCTAAGCTAGCATCCAAAGGAATAAGATCATTTAAAATCCATCTATCTAGAACATCCACACAATGGAAAAGGGTTGCATTACTCTACATACATAACATAGGCGGGAAGTTCATTTTATTCCATCTCACACATTTACATATTTGGAGATTTCTAGATCTAGCTCGTTATCATAGTGTAACTTACACAAGGGAAAACTAGGGAATCAATATACACACATTCACATAGAACTACATAGAGTCTGAGATGTAGTGTAGTGCATGGTCGTAAGATAAATCTTCAAGTGCCCATTGTGGTCGGTATGACTCCCATTGTGCATTTTATTTATTACGTTTGATGTGGTTTGTGGGCATGTGCAGCTATCTATCTATTTTGTAGGTAAAATGTACGAACAATGACATTGGAAAAAAATCAAAGTGATAAAAGAGGACCAACAACAAAGCTTCTCTTGCACATAAAAGATCGAACCTAAGAATTTGAATAGGCATGATTGCCCAGTTAAATCACTAGCACCTAGGCCTTCTTGTCATCATGCGGGCATTTGTGTTGCACATCTTTGAGTTTCAGAACCTCCAGTGATCCTTAATGACATTTCTTTCAATCTTTTCAATTATTCACCTACCTAAATCATCTCCAAGTTTAACGAAATTAGCTAAATCACATCCACTCTCTCTTTCTTTTCAAATTATTACATGTTTGTTGCTTGTCTATTTAAAATATATTATCATCGTATAAAATTCATTACAATAGTTACTATGAAATTAATATTTAATTCAATTTATATTAAATCATTTGGTGAATTCGTTTTCTCAAACCCAACCCTATCAGAAGGCATTCTTCTTTAATGTATGAGAGTAATGAATGCTTTCCTAATGAATACCTTTCGTAATCTCTAGGATCATATCGTTGAATACCCTTAGGTTGTAGATATTTTATTATTTTTTACTTGTGAAGAGGCCATGAATTTAGTTGAGCTTAAGCCTCTAGTATCTAATGATACTTACCTTTCCATTTCAACACATCCTCCTAATTATGCCACCACTCTTCTACCTATATCTACCATGGCTATTTCTACGCCTAATCCTACTAATCACTTTACCCTTATTAATTCTAACACGTGGCATGTTTCTTCTTCGGGAACACATTACCTAGCTTCTTTATACCATGATTTGCAATCCCAAATTCATCAATTATAGCAAGCTACTTCACATTCAACTCCATCTCTAGCTTCCTCATTAATTTTTCATAGCCCTTTCGTACCCATCATCTCCTCTTATCCACTACCTCCTAAATTCATTCCTCCTAATCTCCCCACCTTCAATGGTATGGAGACCCTTAACAACACCTTCTATCCTTTCATGTGGCATGTGTTGACTATACGAGATGATCTTAAATTATTGGCTAAATTATTCCCTCGAAGCTTACACAATTATGTTATGTGATGGTTTTATAGTCTACATGTTCATTCAATAACATTCTTCACATCATTAGCTGGTGCATTCCTTTCTTTCTTTCTTTTTTTAATAAATATCGGTACTAAGATATCCTATGCATAGTTATCTCAAATAAAACAAGGATCCAATGAACATCTCGTGCATTATGCATTGGGATATAAGAAAAACCTTTCAAAATTAACCAACATTATTGCTGATTCAAAATTTCAAGATCTCTTTATTTAAATATCTTACCACCACTTCAAGAGAGTGTCATATTTGAGACTTCTCCTTCCTTTTATCACTTATGAGATACACTCAAATTGTGAAAAAACAAGGTTTTATCTATTGGAAAATTGAAATATTACAATACTCCTTCATCCTCGTCCTCTAGAAAGTTTCAAGATAAATCTACCTTCAAACCCTCTGTTAAGCCTACTTAATTTAAATCCACTATTAACATTGTTTCTACACCAAACAAGTTTAATTTACAACCCGAATGCATACTTTTACTAAGCTACCTTATGCACCTCATTTCTTTGTACCACAGCTCATTGAAAACAATTTAATAACTCTTCCTCCATCGCTCAATCTAAATCCTTCTCATCTGTGTGGCCATAACTACGTTGAAAGTGTTCGTTGTGAATACCACCAATGCATCGGGAATTATATTGATTGATTCTTTCAGCTTACACATCTCATTCAAGATCTTATTGACAATAATTTGATTGAAATCCATAAGCCATCTACTTTCAATGTGGTTAATGAATATCAAAAGCTAAAAAATATTCAATGGCCCATTACCCAAGCATGAAGAGTAAGCTATTGATTCTTCTGCAAACCATGCATATCATGACATACCTCCTCCTTAATCGAGGACACTTTATTTTCTTATTTCTACTGCTGATGTACCACCGCCAATTATCACATTCTTGGATCATGATTATCATGATACATTTTCGTCTTATTTATTGAATATTAATACTTCCATCAGAACTTATACAGTCATTAATAATTTTGTCTATCAAATAACCCTTTCCAATGTATGCTCTGTGGCACTCGTATTAGCTATCAAATGTCCAACTTCCCTCATCACATTTACAGTTCCTAATTCTTACAGTCATGTTATGCTTCCCGTTAAACTTGGGTCTCTTATAGTTCTTACATTATTCCTTGCTAAATTTTTAATCAAAGGTTGTGACATGATCTCAGGTCTTCCTTGGTTCCGCACTACCCATGTTATCCCTTTCATTCATTACTTATATCTTAAGTTCATCCATAAAAAGAAATTTATCACCATCACAAGTATTCCACCATGTACACCATTACCTCAGCCCAATCTTGCCTCTATCTTCGCACTTTGAGTCATGGAATATAGGCCTCCTACACCTCTCGAAGTCCGAAGCTACTTTTGGACATCACTTTCCCATTAGTACACAACCTACATCATGACCCTTTCATCATAATCGGTCCATTATTCCACCTTGTGAGGCTAATTCCAGTACTCAGGAAACCCATTTGCATAAGTGTTCTCCACCTCCCTTCCCACATCGTCCTCCTTCATGTGCACATAGTTACTCTCCTACACCACCTGTCTTAAATCATGGTCAAGTGACTTTGTCTTTGCAAATATTACGTGGGTGTCCCTCAATTTCTATTATTGTTGGATAGTCTCCTAACTCTCACACTCTTGGGGGTCATCACACATTCTTCCCCCTCTATCACTAGATCAGTTGTCTCTATTGTCTATTACTTTGATTCATGATTCACGGTTCATGTCTAATATTTTCAAGCATTCCCACATCTATTGTACACACATTGTACCATCATTACCCGAATATGCAATCTAGTCCCATGGTTCATTCGACTATTGAGGTTCCAAGTCTTAGAGTAACCCCACATTATATAATTTTTCTACACTTCATGCTTAGTGCTTCACGATACATCTTTTATAACATCTACTATCAATTGCATACAATGCCTTTGTTACTGATGACACACTCTAGTTCCATGGTTCATATTCCACATTTAAGGGTCCAATTCTAAAATAACCCTTACATCATCTAAACTTCATGCTCATTACTTCATGATACATTTTTTTATCATCTACTCTCAATCGTATACAAAATACTCAATTCCCGATGACACACTCTCATTTTATGGTTCATTCTTGACTTTCTAGGGGAATTTCTAAATGAATCTCATCTCATGCACATTCATTGGAGGGAAAACTATTCCTATGATCTTCACACTTTACACACCATCACATTCATACAACAATTTCATATCTTCGTTGCATTTAATCTTTCTAGCTTATACTATTCACATTTTACACTTTGTTTCTTATGGTAGTTAGATACTTTGTATGTCATCATATTTTTCTATATAATTATTTACATTCACATGGTGTCTTGAGATGAATGCAGAATATTACATATTCTTACATGATGCATGATGCTTGACACTTTGCTCTCTTTACCAGTCCCACTTGAGGCTCTTGGGAGCATTTATCTTTCTCTACTCTTATACTCTACATATCATAGGTCCTATTTTCAAAGTATTCTTGTAACCATAACTTATTTTTCAGTAATATATACATGCTTTGACATACTACTTATCTTTCTAACATGCTAATGGTTGCTTCATGTTTAGATTTTCCTTACAAGATCAATACCACCATGGTTATTTGTAACTCTTTTTGTAATATCGTTTACTATTGTTTGCAAGCTATTCCTGTGTCTTGCTTGATCATTGTTTGATTTTTTCCACTTCGTTCCCAATTGTATTGTGACATTGTGAGAAATGTCTAATGTATGAAACCCACTTTTTGTGGTCCATCTTGTCTTCCAAGTTTCTTGCTACATTGCCTTCTATTGCATGCTAGTTTTGTTTACAATTACACCTATTTCTAGTCTATCTTGTTTGCATATGCCTTGGTTTCTACCATGCACATCCCTTATCACCCGCAGTATCCACACTCAAATATGCATATCATCTTCATTTCTTCTCCTTTGGGATGCATTATCCTTCATTCTTTGCATGCACCCCAAATGAGGGGGAATCTATTGGGTGAATAAATCACCCTTACAACAACTCAAATATTCAGAAAAACACAACATATAGTAAAAATTGGAACAAGAACATAGTCACGGATCGATCGGAATAACACTTGGACCCAAAACATAAAGTAAAAACAAGTAACCAGTCTAGATAGTATTGGTGGGTTCTTCTGTCCCCCTGGGTGCTTGTGTCTTGGGGAAAAATACAATAAATTTATCATTTCAACAGATTTTCCAATAATTTATAGTACAATTATCCATTAGCCAGAACTTGCCTCTAGTTACAAAATTCATTCAATATGTTATAATTAGTTACATTAGGAACAACAGAACAATAGGTTACAAATCGGGGATGTACCATCTACTATGGTGCGTATTGGAAAATGTCATGAAAGGAGAGAAAACAAGACCCCTCTCCCTAGAACTCTGCTTTTGGCGTGAGATCGACCAAACAACTCACTCTTGACATGAGATTGCCTAGATAACCCACTCTTTTTGTGATATCACCCGAAAACCTCACCATTGGCAACAAGGCATCCAAATATATCAACATCTCCAAGAAAAAAAAATTATATGTTTTACTTTGTTATACATCAGGTGCACTATTTTTTTCACATACTTTTACTTACTTATACACATGTTACTCTGATTTTTCATATATAGGACTTTGACTACTTTCTCACTCTTCTTTTGTAGGTGTATCCTTAATATACAACAAGAAGCATCTCACATTAGCAAGAAAAATGCGATACAATATTCACTCAACAACAAAAAGTTTGATACAATCTAGAGTCGTCCTTACATGATTTCAGCTTACAAAGAATACAATACTTTTCAGCTCTCAAGGCTGAATGGAGAGAAACTTCCCATTCTTTTGAATGGTATGTTTCTCAAACATTGTTATTTAAAATCCTACGATTAATCATTTAGAGTAGGATTTCCTTCAAAAGTGTGTAGTTCTTGCACATTGCAATGTTTTTCAATTCAATAAAGTGCATTCATGCACGTGATCTAGTTCTGAGATCCTTTCCATTTTTAGTTTGTATTGGAAGGGTTTGAGCTTGAAGGTAGATTTTGGTTACATGCTTTGGACTCCATGCCCAATGGAAGAGAGCAATGCAATGGTTTACAAGCTACCAGAAAACTTTCCCCACAAGATCACAAGAAATTTTGACAATTTTTGCACTTGTGCAAAAATGGGAAACTCAAAAGTTCGTTATGATGGATAGCATTGGTGAAGTGAATGTAAGTTAGGGAATATTGTTTTAGTCAATATTGTTTCTTTTGAATTGATTAATAATTACATGAAATATGCAGCTATGTGTGCTATTACAAAATGTAATAGATCACATAGTCTGCAATTTCATGACTATCTTCAACAAAATAACACAAATCCCTGAAGGACAGATGTGTTATCTTGATGAAGACATCGAATTACAGAATAGATGAAGTGTTAAGTTTCGTAACAACAATCATAATTGTAGATTACAGCAGTCATAGTTCATTGCTAAATGTTATAGGTTTTTTTAGGTTCTTTCCTTCATGAATAAAACATTCAATTATATTATTGATTGTTTAATTCATCATCCAATCCATTTAGATAGTTGAAATGTAGAAACAAATACATAACTCAATTTCAGAATTAAGTGTTTTATTCATAAGGAATTTCAAATGTTCCCACACAAGTCGTGAGTTGTAAATGAAAAGTAAATTACAACTACTTAAGTAAGCGGTACATATGCATCAAAATAATACGAGTAGTGTGAATGAACCCATAATTTCCTTGAAGTTTCTTTTGTTTTGGTTAATGCATCTTTAGCTCCAGCTTTATTCCATCTTCATCTTCATTACTTAAGGCACTTGTACCTAAAATAAAGAAAGGAAAACAATCAGTTTATGAGCTCGGGTTAATCCATATTCCTATACTATCCAAATTCATGCGGTGGATCTCTTAACAACAAGTAGATATAAATTACATAAGGATCAAAGGCACAATTGATAAAATTACTTTTCTATAACACCATACATGAGTTATTCACTCAAAAATAAGGATAAAAGCAAAGAAAAACTATGGAACATAAGAGATGCCAAAATCCTAAATATTTTCTAATTGTTTTCTTAAGTGTGCGAGTACAAAGTTACGAGATAAGAAGAAAATAAAATCATGTCTTACACTCCTCATTGTTAGATAAATATTATAGAGTTCAATGACTTCTATCCTATGATACATCAAGATTGGAATAAATCACAAGTACATACTAGTGAAGTAGAGAATCAAAATATAAAGGCTGAAGTTAACTAAAAAAGATAGGATTGTAGTGGAAACAAAATGAGAAAGAACTATGAGAAAATTTTGATAAGGCTTCGCCATGTAAATTTGACATTTTTAGATTTTCCAGCATGCATATTAAAGTTGTAAGAAAGATGAAATGCAATAGTTTAAGCAGAAAAGAAATGGGACTACAACATCTCAACAAAGCTTCAATGTCAACATGCAGGAATTGTGAACAAAAAATTCCAAAAATAATATGTCCTACCCCAAGTTCTCAGATAAGAAGTAATTAATTAACTTCTACATTTTTTAGTTTTTAGAATCAAATATTCAAATTTATTCACAATTGAAAATGAAGAATGATGTCCAATACAGAGTTGCAGAAAGGCCAAACAGTGAGGGATCAAGTAGTCAAGTTTAAAACTATGAGAAGGATCATGTTGAACAAACAATTGTAATAATTTTGCTTTCAGGCCTCCCTCACAATGCTCAAAAGTATCACACAACATGATGAAAGTTTACCATATACCAAAATTGAAACAATTTCAATCATCCAAGGAGAACTCCACTTTCAGTCATCAAGGTGAAGGACTTTGAAACACTCATTATAGCTTAAAAGCTGAAGAAATATTAAGTTTCAAGGTAATCTTACAAAGTGCAGCCATTCATGAAGTATGGTTTTAAAAATGAAGCAAGTATCAAGTATAAAAAATTTTACAGTTTAGCTTCAAAGATCGAATTAAATGCAAGATTCACGAGTTTCTGAAAAAAAAATATAAAACTATGAAACCATTTTAGGGAATGATAGATAAACCTTTGAATACAACATAGCATGCTTTTTCAAACCTCTATTGTTCAACACTAGAGTCTCAGGTCCAATATCGAAATAATCAGAACAAGAGAAGATATCAAAAGCTTTCAATTGAGAACAAACCAAGAAGCAAGGTTCACCATGGAACATCTCAACTCTTAATAAATAATAGATGCAGCATTCAACAGAGATACAACATGATTCTCACATAGTATGCAGAGTTGGTTGAAGGTGCTATCAAAAATAGAAAAGTTTTAGAAAACAATGACATCAATAAAGGCAAAAATCAAACATGATGAACCCTACCTCAAGGTGTTGGAGATCAAAAGTGTACACAAAATTTTAGAACAACTCAAAATCCATAAAATCTCCCACATGACAAAATGACAAGTAAGATATTGACTTGACTTGAGGTAATATTACAAGAAACAATGACTTTTCCTTTCCAACAACAACTTATGCACATATCATAACTCTTGTGAGTTGGATTTTTTGAAAATAAATCAACGAATGGCGGATTAAGCTCAAAGTAATATTGAAAACAAATAGACAATTGGAAGTTCACCCAAAATGGAACAAAACCTTCCACTTTCACTAAAAACTCATTTGCAGTCAAGAGGAAGTAGTACATTCTCATTCATAGGCCATGGCCGTCAACTTTTGCCTTACTTTCGCAAGAATATGGAGTTACAGAAAAGGAACTCACCAGTTTATGTTAAAACCCTCGATTGACTTAAAAGCATGCATAGGTAGAATGAAGCTCCAGAACCCTTCCCACTCTCAAAAACAAAATCCACAAAAGCAGGGAGTATGAAAATCACCAAATTTTCAAAGAAGTTTCAGTATAAATTGAGGGAAAGAACCGAAAACAAGGTGCATAAATACAAAACGATGCACAAAAGTTTACCTTTTCTGAATAAGAGCATGATGACCTTGGAACTTAGCAGAGAAGGATGCCATCAATAATGGTGATTATTCGCTACTAAAATCTCATATTCGAGCTCAAATAAAGTGAAATGGTGGCCACAAGACCTCGCAGAGCCTCACAGAGATTGAAAGGAACAAAAATGGTAGCCACTTTGAAGGAAACTTGTAGAAAGATAAATATAGCCAAAGAATGATAGAGAATCAAAGCAACATATGTAAGAGAACTTCATAAAACCAATCTGCAGAGGGAACGAAGCGTGAAAGAGGTCAACAATGGCATCAAGCAAAAAATTTCCAGGGCTTCACCCATGAGAGCCAAAATTCAAAGTGAAAAATGAATAGGGTTCGATTTGATTTGACTCACCTAACTTAACCTCATGCAAATCTAACTCAACATGAGTTAATGATTGATGGTTTAAAATTGTAGGTACATAATCTGACGATGTGAAGTGATAACTCTAATCAACTATCCTATCAAATATTTGTATGAGATGGACAGACTAGAGATGAAATCAGTACACAAATAAACAGTTCAAGATCATCAAGGGAAGAGAATCAATGATAAAAAATTAGGACAATTTCGATGAAACCTAGAGGTAACCTAACTCACCCAAAGTTAGTGATCAATGACATTCACAAAAAAATAGTACAGAGATCGACGACTTGAATCGGTTGTCGAATTTCAACTAAAACTCGAACCAAGTTAGATACTACCGAAATTTCAAAATTGATGGGGTGAGTCATCATGGAGAGGGGACAACCCCATGATTAAAACAAAATTATCATTGCATATTGACTTTTAAAAGTCCAAACTATAGTCCAACACCATGATGGAATGTCGATAACAATTATCACCCAAAAGGTAAAGTTTTAAATTATAATCATCAAGTGTTATTCAAAATACAAAAGCTGACAAGTAAATTACAAGGAAATGATAATCAAAGGTGGCCGAGTATAATGTGATAAATTTCACAAAGTGACCCATTGTTTTATTTTAAAACATAATAATGTGCTATGTCCATAATGGTTGTCAAATTCATGAGGAAGACAAGAATTCACATCAAAGGTGGTCCCCATCAATGGGATGGTTGAAAATGAATTAGAATGCAATTATTCATGTGATCACAAGTAAATAGATTTGATGTCAACATCAGATGTGCAAGAGCCTCTTTGAAGATTTGTTACCTTATTTCCCATAAATAAGAATTGATTATTTTTGCACATGTGCTCATAGTGGTCCCCACGATTGATTAGATTTATTCTTGGTAAGTATTGGAGATCAAAGATATTATTTTTACTTGCACAAGAAATTTATTTTGCATCAAAAGGGCAAGTTTCAGATGTCACATCAGCCACAAGAAGAAAAAATCTTCATGCACAATGAAGGAGACTTTCTCATCAAGGAAAAATTTGTTAGTGGAAAATTATTCACCCATATGCTTTTTCTTAAAAATACAACAGCCAAATGCAATTTACTGAGTTGTAAACAAAGGCTATTAATGTCTCAATCTATTAGCATGTTTATTAAATTCCTTTAATAAATTAAGGATAAAAATCGGATGCATGAGCGAGTACAATTTTAGCCTCTTTTTAGGAGGGGTGGGAAATAATTTTTGCTATATATTGTTTGCCTTGGCAAAGCTCGGAGGAGGAATTTTTAGAGACATGAGTGTTAAAGCAGAATTTACTAGTTTTTCCCTCTGAATGAGAAGTATTTTCTACCTTTTCAATTATTTTCAATCTTGTGTATGTTCCATTAATCTTGTGAATGTTGAATTCCTGAATAAACATCTTACCCTGTTGTAAATTCAATAGTTTCTGCATACGATACTAATGTGTATGTTTAACTTATCAATATTGTTGTGATAAATTCCCTCAATACATCAAAGTGTTTTCCTTTAGTATTATGTAAAAATTGTTGGTTTTTGAATCAAGAATTCATTTCTCATATAAATTGTGCATGTACTCGAGTCAAATACCTCATATGAGTTTGGTGTATCACTTAAGTTTTGAATCTTTTTACAGTCTTATTTTACCCTCAAACCCTAGAAAATCAGTTTAGGATACACCAATAAGGAACCAACCGTGATATTGAAGACTCACCTCAAAAAAGGTATACCCATAGACCTGAGATGTTTCCATTGTATCTACGAAAGAGAGAGATAAATTTTACGGGCTTAGAATACTGCAGACCATATCTCTATAGGGTACTCTTTCAAGAGATAAAAACTACCATTATTGAATGTAAACTAATATATTCCTATCTAAATGTTGTGGGTTGGCCAAATAGGCCACACACAGAACACCGCACTAAACCTCTAAAACGATCTTATACATGGTACAAGGGAGAAAATTACAACGACTAGGGGTTAAGGAGACAAATTATAGAAAGGAAGGTTTTTTTATTAATGGTAAGATGTTTTTTTGAATCAGATCTTACCCAAGTACATCAAGAAATGGTAAACATCCAGATATGAAAATGAGAACAAAATATACAAGAAAAATCACACTTCCCAATAGTACAACAACAACAATAAGCACAATTGTTGTCTCGTGAAAACAAAAATGTATTAGAGAAATAACTGACTAGAAAAATGAGAACAAAAGAAATGGTGTCAGCCCATGGTATGAGATCTAATAATCATTTTACAAGGGTATGTGGTTAACTTGGAGGAATATATTTTCTTATTTTGAACAACTTTCCACTCCACTCCATTAGAATCGTCAATTAAAATAGGGCCACCATGAAGATAAAGGAAGGTCAATGCTATAAGTAGGCACAATAAAAATTCACACCAAATAACCAAAGTAGTTAAAAATTCAATAAAAAGGAAAGACACAATGAATCTATTAGTGAAACAAATGCAACCCTTATAGACACACATTTCTTTAAGGCCTATTCATTGAAGATACAAAGCTCTTTTTTATCACTATAATTACAAACTGAATATAAAAGAGATAATGGATGAATACATATGCTAAGGGGGATGGAAGAAGTTTAACTTTTATTTCTTGTGAATTGATGATACATATCTCAATCAACAACAATCCACAATTGATACTACATAGATTCTATCAAAATGTAGCATTTTAAGTATCATTTTAAATAGAGAGGCCATTTCAATTTATAGCAATTGGGAATGAACTTTCACCTAACCCCCTCACATGAATCTTAAGGATCTCATTCCTCTTGTAACTTCTCCTCTTCCTAAGAAGTGAAAACTAAATTCTGTTTTTTAAATTAAAGGTAATTTTAACATTCAACCTTAGAAAGTCACTTAAGTTAATGATGCTAGATACAATGATTACGGTCAACGAAGAACTAGAAAGGGGGTAGAAGAAAGAAGGAGAAAGATAGAATGAGGGAGAAGATGTAAATTCTCATGAAGAATCTCCCTCGATGAAGAACATGTTGATTCATGCTTCTTTCTCTTGTTCCTTGAATCCTTTGATGAACATAGTTATCATAGTTGTCAACTTATCTGCCTTTGGAGTGTACACACAACCTAACACCTTGATGCATGTTCCCGAGAATATAATTGATCTTCTTCCATTGAATGAGTCATAATTTTTGATCCATTGTAATTGTAGTAATGTAATTTCTAATGTTGGCTAGGGACTCTAAATTTTCTTCATTGAAGGAAATAAAGTCACCTACCTACTTCATGACTATCTTCTGGAATGAAATAATCAGCTCTTATGATGATGAGTCATTAGTGAGTGGAGGAAAATCAAGTCTTTGAATATAATTTTAGACATCCTTCGAGATCATGAAATAATTTTTTTACAAGAGACCAACTCGTATATTGCATTCTTAAGCATTTCATATTTCATGTCCATAATGCGTATGCAAACATTAGACAAGTTCTCTGCAAAAATGCTAACACATTATTATGTACGAGAGTGTGAAAATTGAAGGAACTCATCCTAGATACCAATAGAAACATATCATCTATATGAATCACCTATTTTACAAACTCCTCCTTCACTTTACTCAGTTATGAAAATGTTGCAAGAACATACTTGATGAGAGAAAAATATCTAGAACCAATGTATTTCCTTAATCAATGATTTTCTCGATCCAGATTATCAATGGAATTCCCTCCACTATATATGATTTTGATATCTCGACCACCTAAGGATCAACACTACTTGATCGAGTAATTTGTTTTATAGTAAGAGAAGATGTTGATTCAAGTTCTAAGAAGGGTTGAATGTGAGCACTGAGAAAGTTTACTTTATCCTCCAATTACACAATTGTTTTCCTATATTTTTCATCCCGAACAAGGAGGTGAGAAGTGGATTATTTGAATAGCTGAGATTCACTCTCATGTGAATCTTATCCCAATCGGATGCATGTAAACTCATATTTTAACGAATTCATGTATTTGATAGGATTTTCTATCCTAGGCGTAGCAACTTCAACATACTCATTACCCGAGCTGCATACTCATTACCTAAGGTGCCACTGAAGAAGAAATATGTTTTCTAAGCCTTCTTTATTTGCTCGAGTTCAACATTCATGATATTTCTTACACTTATGAAAACAATACTTGCAACACAACAAGCACAATAACAATAATGGCAACAATATACAATTTTCCCAAACACAAAGGCTTAAAATCTAAGCCAAGGGAGAAGAGAAATATGGGGAATCCCTTATGCCTCCCAATGGGTTAAGTTTCCACCTTGAAACCTCAAAAAACTTCATCCACACAACCAAAACCAAACTCTTATCCCTCCCTTAATCTCTTATCACTCCCTCAATCTCTTATCCATCCTTTAAAAGAAACAAACCAAGATAAGAAAGAAATATTTCTTATTTTCATGAGGTGGGCCACCCAACCAAAACTCCCTTAGAAAGAATATACAAAAATATTATCCCTCCCTCAAAATATCCCCATTTTTCTTATCCCACACCATCCTTAAGGTCATACTACCAAAATCCAAAACTACCACATACATTCATTTAATTTACATACAACACCCAACAAGTAAAATAAAATGCATGGTTAAAGATCCTACCTTACCATTGCAAGAACCTTCAATTCACAAAAATAAGGTCAAGCTTCTTCCATGTCCAATCTAAACACAAACAAGCTCCCAATCTCCCAAAACAAGAACTCTAGCGAAGATCCTAAAAAAATGCAAGTGTGCAACTAAACCAAGTAACCACTAAAACTCCAAAATAACTTACATAAATAGAAAATGAGGAGAGGGTGGTGATGTGGATCCATGTAGGATGACATATCACTTCTCCTAATATCCTCTTCACCAAGTCAAATATAAAGACCAAGGTTCATAAATGGGTAGGTGAGAATATGACAATTTTCCTCCACACACAAACATCCACTCCATGCCTCTAAGGACATAATTAGAAGAATTTGTAAGAAATTGCAATTAATTTCCCCTTTTCCTTTCAAAAACACATAATGAGGCCTAAAATACCCCCTCACATCATAGGCAGAGTTGGTGGGTCAGTTTAAGAGGCATGGGACACGTTTAACTTGTCCCACAAGCCTCTAAAAGTGGCTCCTAAGCCCAGATTCAATATTTGATAATTTTAACTTGTCCCACAACACTAAATCATCATCAACACTAAAATATCTATCCATGCCTCTAGGAGTCCATATAATCCACAATATGAGTCACAACATATCGATAATCCAAAATATCTCGATTGTCTATAAACATGATAATCAAATAAAATAATAATGTCCATGTCTCTAGTCAACAATAATAAAAATCATAGTATAATAAGTGTCAAAGAGAAGTGGGCATTGCATCCCCCTCCGCTTAGACTTGAATTCCTCTTAGAAGTCACTGAAACAAGTGTGGAAATGGGGATGCCAACAAAGTGGCGTCCTCCCAAGTAGGCGATGTCCCATCATAACAATCTCACTTGGACACGAACCTGATCAATATATCACCCTTGAAGGGCCAAGGTCCCGTGCTTTATAATGCACATGGGTTCCACCAACACCTGTCCCTTCTCTTGTAGCTAAAATTCAGTCCAATCCAATACGTGAGAAGGATATGGAATGTATCTTCGTAACTACGAAACATGGAAAATATCAGTGACGCCACACAAGCTAGGTGGCAAGGCTAAGCTGTAGGCTAAGGGACTAAGCCACTCCAATATCTCAAATGGACCAACAAATCTCAGAGCTAGCTTATGGGATTTTCCATAACGAATGGGGCTATTTTGAGGCCTGACTCGAAGAAACAATTTCGAACCCATCTCATAACTATGGTCAACTATCCTCTGATTTACGTACTTCTTATGTCTATCATGTGCCTCCAGCAACCTATGTCTGAACAAGATGATTTTTTTCTCCATGTCTTATAACATAGCTGGTCTAAGAGTGACCCTATCCTTTAACATAACCCAACTCAATAGAGTCCTGTATTCTCTTCCGTACAAAGCCTTAAATGGTACCATGCCGATGGAACTCAAAACTGTTTTTATATGCAATCTCTACTAGATATAGATATTCCTCCCATCATGAGTGATGATTCATAATGTATATGTGAAGCATGTTCTCTAATATCTAGTTCACCCACTCGACCATCCATCTGTCTCCGGGTGATAAGTTATATTAAAATTAATCCTCATACCAAGAGCATGCTAAATGGTATTCCAAGACTATATGAGGTGTATAAAGGATCTTGGTCACAAATAATCTTTCAAAAAATCCCATGAAGTTGTACTATCTCATCCAAGCACACTACTTCAACCACACTATCTATATCGGTGGTATTCACTGAAACAAATGAGCCATTTTCATCAATCTATCCACCGTGACAATAATGGTGTCGTGATGGTATCTCAACATAGGTAGCCCTACTATGAAATCTATGGAATCAATGTCCCACTTCCACTCCAAAGATATCATGTGGGTAAATAAGGCTAGATGGCATGCATCTTCTTCACCACTGGATGGGATGAATAGGGTGCACAATGCACCTTAGTTGAGATACCCTATCCCAACCCTCTATCTTTAGCTACGAAATCTGACCTCTTTATCTCGAAGTCCATCTAGATCCAATGTCAATCACTCAAACTTCCCTTCAATGGGTATCTGATATTCATTCTCTACTCTAGCTGAAAAAGTAGAAGTTGTCATGTGGAAGCTACTTTAAGATCATGTTCCTAAAGTTTGTATCCAATTATGTAGCGATAGCCAAATGCCTCTAAAAATGAAATCATCTTCAACCACATTCTCCTTCCCTTTCAAATTTTCTATCTCCATATCATACTCACATAAAAACTTCATCTAATGACATTGAAGGGCATTAAGATTAGGGTGAGTGAAGAGGTGATGTAGGCTCAAATGATTTGTCTTGAGAATGATCCTCCCGCCTAACATAAAATGTATCCATCAAACCAAATCATGAAATACTACTACAAGATCAAGGTCATGATTCGGGTAATTGAGCTCATAATCCTTGATTTTTTATACTCAAAAGTAACTACTGGACCATCCTACATCAATACTTCTCATATCCCTACTAATGAAGCATATTTACAAAAAAAGAAATCCCTTTGTGGATCTTGCAATCCTAGGATAGGTGGTGTGGCATTGAATTCTTTCGAGTCCTAAATACATGTTAACAACTATCTAACCAAACAAACTTCTTCCCTTTCCATTGTAGGGAAGTGATGTGATGAGAAATGTGTGATAATTTTTGAACAAATCTCATGTAATAACCTCGTTAATCCCAAAAAGTTGTGCACCTCGGTCACACTTTGGTCGGTACTAAACAATCAATGAGAGCTCTAATCTTGGAAGGATTGAATGTGATACCCTCCCCATAAATAATGTGGCCTAGATACTGAACCTCTATTTGAAAGAATGCACACTTTTATAGGTTCCCATAAAGTTGCTACTCTTAAAGATAATGTAGAACCTAAAAAAGTACTCCTTGTTCTCCTCATGTATGCATGATTATATCAATATGTTATCAAGAAAAATGAGCATAAATCGGTCCAAAAATGTCCTTAGTGCCCAATTCATCAAACACATCAACGTTGTGGGGGCATTCTTCAGACCGAATGACATAAGTGTGAACTTTTAGTGGCCATATCTCATGCAGAAGCTCGTCCTATGAATATACTTGTTGTAAATATCTTCCCCCCAGGTAGATATAGACAAGCAGAAGAATATGGAAATCAAGGAAAATTGAAACCCTTCATTTCGGGTTTTGAAAGTGCATTGCATGCTCGAAAGCCTAACATTTATTGCATCACCAAGCACCTCTAGCGCACAACAAATAATGTCGACATGAAAATGGATGTGCCTATGGCGTAGGTAAGAAGATGTCGACATGCAAAAGTCACACCCATGGCGCAGGTCTGAGGCGCACAGCAAAGAATGTCGACATGAAAATGGATGCGCCTATGGCGTAGGTAAGAAGATGTCGACATGTGAAAAGTCGCGCCCATGGCGTAGGTCTGAGGTGCACAAAAAAGAATGTCGACATGAAAATGGATGCACCTATGGTGCAGGTAAGAGGATGTTGACATGTGAAAATTTGCGCCCATGGCATAGGTCTCGAGGCACACAAAGAAATAATGTCGACATGAAAATGGATGTGCCTATGGAGTAGGCAAGAAGATTTCGACATGCAAAAAGTCACACCCATGACATAGGTCTGAGGCGCATAGCAAAGAATGTCGACATGAAAATGGATGCGCCTATGGCGTAGGTAAGAAGATGTCGACATGTGAAAAGTCGTGCCCATGGTGTAGGTCTAAGGTGCACAAAGAAAGAATGTCGACATGAAAATGGATGCACCTATGGTGCAGGTAAGAGGATGTTGACATGTGAAAATTTGCGCCCATGGCATAGGTCTGAGGCACACAAAGAAATAATGTCGACATGAAAACGGATGCGCTTATTACGCGGTAAGAATATGTCGACATGTGAAAAGTTGTACCCATGGTGCAGTCTCGAGGTGCACAACACAAGGTGTCAACATGAAGAAATTAGTGCCTTAGTGCATGTAATAGTATGTTGACATAGGGATGGATGCGCCAAGGTGCACCATTATGAGGCGCAACATTTTGAATGCGGACAGAAGCGGACCACGACCCGATATTCGAGATGGCCATAACTTTTCATAGGGATCTCGGATTAACGCAAGGTTGGACTTTTCGGAAAGCTTACGAGGTCCTCTATCCAACTACAACTAGATATATTTAATTGGGTGAGAAAAAATTCTTAAAAATGCAAAATACAGTTCGCCACTTTTTGGGTTTGCTAGGGTTCTCACCTACCACCATAATGAGATGAATTAAATGCAACCTGGAGGTGGTTGGGTAGGTTTGGATTTCCTCTCTCTTCCCTCTCTCATTCTTCCTATAAATTGTAAGGAGGGGATTCTTTTTAAATTTTGGACATTCTTGTTTTGCCCCTCCCTTCTTCTCTTTGGCAGGTGAATTTGTGGAGTTCAAACCTCCCATCTAAAACTGTAATGCAACTTTGCCTCTTGGCATTTTGTAGTGTATTGTATCAATCTTTGGAGAAAATAATACATGTCTGTGGATGATTCTCAACCCTCTCTATGTTCATTTGCATCCTCTTGATCTTTCATTGCAAATCGGTTATCTGTGCATGATCTTGCATTGCATTTTAGTGGTTTGTGTTTATTAACAAGACAAATGTTCTTCATTCCTCGGTGCATCACCTTTGTAGTTTAGGTTTTATTTTATGCATCTTCTTACCCTGTCTCCTTGGAAAGTTAGTTTAGGTTTTGAGTAAACCCTCTACATTTTTACGTGTGCATCTGAACAGAGGAATAGGAACCGCCTTCATCCGGAGAGCTTTTCTGATTTTGCAAGGTCCCACACTTGGGAAAAGCTCCATGTTATGCAATCACACTGAGAGTCTCAACCCATCGAGTTGTAGACATTCATGGGTGCTGTGATTTTCCATCAACATATACATCTCCAAAATCCTCAGCTGACGATAACTTAACTTAAGTTCTATCTTGGAAAAAATTGTATCCCCCTTCATCTAATCAAACAAATCATCAATGAGTGGAAGGGGGTAATAATACTTGATTGTTACTTTGTTTAGCTTTCTGTAATCAATACAAAATCATAATGATATGTCCTTCTTCACAAAAAAAATTGGCGCACCCCAAAGGGATACACTAGGATGGATCAGGCCCTTCTCAAGAAGGCCCTCCAACTATAACTTGATCTCACAAAGCTTAGGTGTAGTCATTGTATAAGGCACGCATGAGATAGGATCTGCTCCAGGAACCAAATCTATATGAAAATCTATCTCATGTGGGGAGGTAGGCCATGTAACTCACTCGGAAAAACATCTGCGAACTCCCTCAAAATGTGATGGTCATGAAATGAGGGCCCACTAGACTCATCCTCTGACCTATTACTAACTTTAATAGCATAAAACCGACATCCTTGCCTCACACACTTCTTAAACTACACGGAAAATCTAATGTAAATAGTAATAAGTCTCCTAATCCCAACTATCACTAACTCAATTCCCAAATCGTCAAAGACAAGATATAACCTTCTTTGTAAAAATATAATCTATATTTTTGTGTAGATATCCAATCCATATCCAAAATGACTTCCATAAGAACCCTAGGGAAGGATGCGAAGATCCGGGGTTGTGGTGACGGGTCCTAGTTCAACTACACATTCCTTAACCAAGGAGTCCACTGTCAAGCATGGCTCCGTGCCATCTCAATGTCCCAACTATGACCTTGTCCAACAGCCACTTGCCTACATTTCTCTAATAATGATGGAGAAATAAAGGAATAAAAATTTCCCAAATCAAACAAGATAGAGGTAGAAATACCACCAATGCTACCTTAAATCTCTATCAATGTGCCCTAGTGTTCTACACGGCGTTCATGACCACATAAATCCTCTAACTATGGGTCATGTCACCAATTTTAGAATCTGAAATCAGTCCCTTACCCTTGTTACTAGGGTTATGTGGACACTCTCTCCAATGGTGTCCATGTACACCACATCCATAAAAACTACCCGGATCTCTCCAATGAGAAGAGGCACCCCTAGTGCTCTAGTGGTTTCGATGTACACCCTAACGATCCTAGTATGGATTGTTTTTGCTATTGTGGATGAGCTCCAGTGAATGAGCTATGGGTGCTACCTGTGTCCTAATGGATTGTCTAGAGGAGACCCGTGCCCTCTCTCTGCATCAAATATCTCGTGGAGGTCTCACGAAGAGGACTATGGAGGTCAAATTACTAATCTATAGCAAAAATTCACAACTTAACCTAACCATTAAGCGGCTCCATTCAATTAATACCAATACCTTTTTATTAAAAATTACCCATTCCCATTAAAAAAAATGTAAACAACTTAAAATGTGTAGGGTTAAATCTCTACCATTATATTTAATCAATATGAGCCCTTAGATTTAGGTTTTCTCCAAAGATCCCTAATTATCCTTATATTTCTTATTTAACCTTTACTTTACCATAATCTCTCCATTTGTTAATTTTTTTTTCACGTTGGAGGCTTTGGAAGCCATGAAAGTATGAGGAGAAAACATGGAGAAATTTCTTTTGGTTCAAGTTTTACAAATGGGAGGAAACACTTCATCCATTTTTCTCTAAATTCCATTATTTGCATTAGGATCATAATGTGTAGATTATCACTGATTTTATTATAAGATTCCAACCCAAGATATGGTTATGAGTATTTTTTTCTCACATTGTCTTGAGTTAAACATATGGAGAAATACCACTTTTTATCCAAAGTGTATATATACACTTACATGAATATATACATATATGTATATATATACATGTATATATACCTATTACAAAGATAGATCTACATTTTTTCCACAAATATATTCTTTTAAGTCACTGGTTTGGGTTGAAAACATGTTTTTTGAAAAAGAGTTTCATACATAGACAACCAGTTTCGATCGCTTAACCGATCGCATCCGCATGTGTATACAAAATTTGGTCGGGCATCGACAACACATACTCTAAATTTGGCATATTTTATTTAAAATATATATGAATGTATAGATCTTAAAATATATACATTTGTATATAATTTCAGAAAGGTTAGCATATGTTTTAACCCTTGTTTTATGGTTTTCTGAACAATAACTATGCACTAAGTTGAAAATTTGAATTTATATAAAACTATATACAGGTTAGAGAGTCCGATGCCAGTTGGCCGATCAAAAGCCGATTCTTATGGAAAACAATTTTTTTAAAAAAGGGATATATATAAACATATAAATAGGGAAATATATAAATATCAAACAAGAGTTCTAATTTACTAGTTTGTTACAAAAATTCTAATCAAAATAACCAACTTCTTTCTTGTTTAAGTTTTCTGTTTGAAAAATGTTTAAAATTTACCTACAAGGGTCCATTACAACCACAATTCATCTATTTTGAAATAAGGGAATAAATTTGACCATCTACTATGTATAAGTTTATTTTCTCTTTACAAACAAGAATGATAAACATTTCAAGCGAAACAAATATATACTTCCATGTATTTTCAATGTAAGACAACTATTTTCAAAAGGAGGGCACAAGGAAAAATTTTGATTCATTTCCAGATTTGAAAGCGACAACATTTCCACTAATTACAACTTAGAAAAGTCCTTCTTTCAACTATTACAAGACATGGTTTGATAACGAAATTTTATAAGAAATCTCTTCAAAATACAAGTCCATACAATCCTTCCACTCAAAGGTGGAAACAACATGATGAAATTTACAAAAATAAACTTTCTCTTTCTTTTCTTCTACACAATGTCTTCATCCCAAGACCTACTTCAAGCTATAAAGCTTTTCTTCAACTCCAAATCAAAACAACAAGGAAGGAAGGATAGGCAAAACTCACCTCCCAACCTTTATTCCAATGATAAGGGAAGCCACCCTTCTCATTTTCTCCCAAGAACCAACAAGTGAAGTAATAAGGTATATTTAACAACCATGGTAAATACCTAAAAAAGATTCAACAATACATATAATCATTCCGAAAAGACTTACAAAATAACAAGCACAATAATGGATACAACATACAATTTTCCCAAAAACAACGGATTAAAATCTAAGATAAGGGAGAATAGAAATATGGGGAATCCCTTATGCCTCCAAATGGGTTAAATACCTGACTTAAAACCTCCAAAAACATCATTGACACAACCAAAACCAAAATCTTATCCATCCCTCAAAATAAACATACCAAGATATGCAATAAATCTTTCTTATTTTCACAAGGTGGGACACCCAACCCAAAATCCCTCAAAATATCCCCATTTTCCTTCTCCCACACCATCCTTAAGGTCATACTACCCAAATCCAAAAAAACCACATACATTCATTCATTTTACATACACCACACAACAAGTAAAATAAAATGCAAAGGTAAAGACCCTACCTTACCATTACAAGAACCTTCAATCCACAAGAAACAAGCTCAAGCTTCTTCCAAGTCCCAAGATCCCTAAACAAGAACTGAAGAAAAGATTCTCCAAAAATGCAAGTGTTCTACTAAACCAAGTAACCCCCAAACCTTAAAAATAACTTACATAAATAGAAAATATAGAGAGACTGATGATGTGGCTCCATGTAAGATGCCACATCACTTATCCTCCAATCCAGTTCACCAAGTCAAACACAAATACTAAGGCTCATAAATGGGTGGGTGAGAATATGACAATTTTCCTTCCACACACAAACATCCACTCCATCCCTCTTTGGAAATAATTACAAGAATATGTAAAAAAGTTCAATTAATTTCCCCTTTTCATTTCAAAAACACATAATGAGGCCTAAAATAAACGCCCCACATCATAGGTATAGTTTGTGAGTGAGTTTAAAAGGTATGGGGCAAGCTTGTCTTATCTTAAAAGCATCCACAAGTGGCTCCTAAGACCAAATTCGAGATTAGAAATGTGAGGTTGAGTACACAACTCTATAATGAATAAAATCCATCATAAATTGATAATATAACAAAGACTCTCTACCCCAATAAATGCCCACATAGTCACATCTCAAATTAAATAAAACAAATGATTAATTGATTAAACCAAAAAACATTAACTAAGCAATAACAAGATGATAATGCATTGAAATAAATAAATAACACACAAAACTAAAGAAATAAAATGAAGTAGGAAAAGCAACACATAAACCCATGGTCACATTTGAGGTTATCCCTTCCCATGGGGACCCAAATATACTCAACAAGATACATAACACAAAGTTGGCAAGGTGACCTTGTTGTCAATATCCAATATTCTTTCATGGTTGGTCTCCTAGCCCCTTCTTGTTTATTGTGATATAATTTCCTACAAAATCAAAACAATACCTCTTCGGCCTCAAGGCCACATCAAATACATCATGAAATAAAATGCACACATACATATCATCCAATAACATCATACACATAGCTAAATCATCATCAAGCTAAGAAATTCTATTAATTGTTTACAATTTCTAAATATTTCAATTTTACCATTTCATCAACATCAATGAGATCACAAGACTAGCTCGATCATCTAAAAAAATCAATATGTCAAGAATCCAAAGTTTCAGTATATATATATATATATATATATATATATATATATATATATAATAGCAACACTAAATCATCATCAACACTGAAATATCTATCCATGCCTCTAGGAGTCCATATAATCCACAATATGAGTCACAACATATCGATAATCCAAAATATCTATACTGTCTATCAATGTGCTAATCAAATATAACAATAATTTCCTTGTCTCTAGTCAACAATAATCAAAATCATAGTATAATAAGTGTCAAAGAGAAGTCAACATTACATATATACACTAATTAGTTTTTAGTTATTTTGTAGCATTAGTCAACAGCCATTATATATTTAGTCAAATTAATTAATTAGTAAGATAAATTAGTAAAAATTTGAGACAAAAAATACAAATTTGAATTATTTGGTTGTAATCTTGCTTATCAAAATTGATTTAAAAATTAAAAATAACAATTTGATCACATTCAATTAAATACAAACCCTACATACAACATGATCTAAGTGATTAATTTATCTTTCTTTTATTTTCATCATTTTATTGAAAATAATATTAAGGATATCTATGACAATGTACGTTATCAAGACATTTATATTATTTTGAATCATGAATAAGGGATTTTTATATACATACAATACATGATTTATATTAACAAGAACGTATGAGATACGGAAATAATACACTTTGCGCAAAGGGAAATAGAAGCCAAAAGAACTAAAAGTTGCAAAGAAGGAACCTTTATTGGTTACAACAAATGAAGAATCTTGACCCATGTGAGAGTAGGCATGAAATAAACAACACATTAGATGTGAGGAAGTTGGATCGATCAATAAGTAACTAGATATAGGGGAATAAAAATAAGTGTTCTAGGAAACCATGAGTTTGATCGAGAGATTTACAAGGGGAGATAGTTTCTATGAAACAACAAGCATGGGATTGAGAGCATGTGAAGCATGGAAAAGTTCTAGAGAAGTATGTTGAACAATTCAGGGAAGTCTTTAAAATACCTAGACAAGAGAATATCATACCCTTGCTAGGTGAATGGATACGAGAGAAGCTTCCGCACATGGATAACGAAAGGGAGTGAAAAATACTTCATACTAATCTACTGCCTTAAAAACATGAATATGGTAAGGAAATCATCTTGGATGTGGTTATTGATGCTTGGTTGGTGAGAAACATCTTGATTGACACTAACGTAGAGGTAAACACTCTCACCCTTGATGTATAGAATAGGATGGGGAGGCCACTACTACAACCTTCTTCTAGTGTTATTTATATGGAAAATAAGACCATAAAAATTCCCATTACCATTTTTAAGGGTACAAGAATAAGTATCCAAGGGGAATAAATCAAGGGTGATTTTAAATTTTTGAAGTATACAGAGTAAGATAACTTCCCTACGTTACTTTTTCATCCATGGTGTTATGAAAACAATGCAGATTTGTACATTAATAAGAACTATATTAGTTTTGACATTGAGGATGAGCGTGTAGTGATTCCTATGGATGGTACAAGGATTACACCCTACATAGATCCCATTATAGATGAAAACTTTGCATGATCTAGAGTGTGTTGAGCAAAAATAAAAGGGAGTTCTCAAATGGGGAGATGTGTATCTGATCATTGAAAATACAAGCATTACTTTTGATAACTGGGCTTATATAACATATGAAATGGTTGGTTAATAGTGTCGTGGGTAAGTAACAAGGGTGATCATACCATGGATAATTAGGAGGTTAGGAAGAACTAGGATACTAAGGTATATAGGAGAAGAAAATCTTGAATCATTTTTACATTTAATATAACAATAGGTGCACGATGAACAAGATACAATGAATATGTTAATATAATTGTTGGGAGGAATAACAACATGATGGTGGGTTATGGACGGGGATATTATACTCATATGAAATGAGACAATAAATGTCTTATTGAAATGATTTGTTTGGAATAACCCTCCTTCAAAGATACCATCATACAATAAAAAAACTCTCCTAGGTCTCACCTACATGCTTATGAGAAACATTAGTTGGAAGTACCAGAAGTGTTACCACCATTTTTATGGGTAAATAAGTTATATTCAATGTTTCATGGGTGTTTTCGTATGTGGTCCATACATGTCGAGCTAAAGCATGAAACTGTAAATTAGTGTTTATCCCATATTAGTGACTTAAGAGATTATAACTTAGTTATCTAATAATATTATCTAATATGGGTGCATGAATGGATGTGCACACACAAATGATAATGTAAAATTGAATTGTGATGACACTCTTTTAGAGTGCACATGGAGGGAAATAGAAAAACCCGGGATCATGTGCACATTGATAATGAAGAGGTTGAACATTTAAATATAGAGGACACATAGATTAGCACAATGTATTAGATATGGAAGATCACAAGGAATAGACATTTCATTTACTGTTTAAGATGAAAAAGGTGAATATTAGGACATATGACATGCCTAAGGAGGAAATCATTGGTGACTATTGGTTAGAATCAGAAGTTGCAAAGATAGTCAAATTTTTACATGACTTCCAAGACCACTATACAAGGGGATACTACAAGTTGAAGGGTGTCCATCCATCACTAGGGGAGATGAAGATAAAGCTCAAGGAAGGTGTACAACTATTTCAAAAAATACCTTATAAAATGAATCCAAATTTGTGCGTGGAAGAAAATTACTAGATCAAAAACATGTTAGGGGCATATATCGTTGATCCAATTCAAGAATCATAATGGATCAACCCAATGGTCATAAGTATAAAGAAATATAAAAGGATAAGGATATGTGTGGATTACAGAGTGTTGAATTCCTATTGTGTAATTAATCCATTCCCTACACTGTTTACTAAGGATATTCTTGAGGGTGTAGTAGGAAAACAAATTTATTCTTTCACATATGGGTTCTCTAGATAACATCAAGTTTGAATTACACATGGGGATCAAGTTAAAACCATATTTTCCACATAATGGGGTTGTTTTGAATATAAAGTCACACTTTTTGGTCTAAATTATATGCTAGTAGTTTTTTTGTGCATGGATGTTTTGCAATATTTTCAGGACTTCATCCATAACATTCTCTAAGTGTAGTTGTATGATTATACATTCTATGGGTTAGTAAAGGAAGCATGTAACTACTTAAGGCTGATGTTTGAGAGATGTGGGAAGTTTGATATATCCTTGAATATCAAAACCACATCTTTGTGAAACCATTCAACACATTGTTGGGGCATATCATATGCAAAGAGGGTCTTCTAGTTGATTTGACATAGATAGCATTTATATTGGGGTTGGAAGAGCAAACTAACCAAAGTGAAGTGTGTAGATTTCTTGGTCATACATGATATTAAAGGAAATTCATCAAGGGATATTGCAAGATAGTCACGCAAATAGAAGAGATATTGAAGATAAAGGGAATATTTTATTGGAATATTGCCCAATAGTAGGATTTTGAAAAATTAAAAGAAAGGTTAACTAATGTGCCTATCCTTCATTTCCCTTCATGTAATTTTCCATTCCATGTTCATGTGGATGCCTCGGGGATAAAAATTGGATAAGTGCTAAGTTGGGAGAAGGAAACATTGACCATATAATTTACTTTATGAGAAGGAATTTTAGACCTCTAGAATATATACACAACTACATAATGTGAATAATTTTCTATGGTTTATGCATAAAAACTCATGGTAATTCCTATGACTAGTATGGAAATCTTTAACACTCAAGAACAAGCCAACATGTTCATCATTTCAAGTAGTCCAAAAAAAGTAGATAACAAGAGAGAGAATAAGGGATAATTTCCTCACATATTCACACTTCCAAATTCATTTACACTTTTATTTTTATTCAAGAGAGAGAGACTGTAGGGAAGAGAGATAAAACTAGAATACCTTTTCTTTTCTATTCACAATATCGTAACTATTATACATTTTGTATCCTGTTTAAATTTAATTAACACCATTATAACTTAAATCCTTTTACATTCTCATGACCAAAAATATTCACATTTATTTCTAGAGAGAGAAAAGGGAGGAGAGGGAAAACATTATAAACTATAAAATCCATTCACAAAAATAAATTAAATAAATCATACAAAGACATAACACTCTAACAATATGAAAAGGGTTCAAAGAGTAATTACAAGTCCAAGTGGAATCCTCATAAGGAATTTCCATCTCAGGATGTGAGTTTGCAAAGTTGGCCAAAAGAGCTAAAGCTTATATAATTTAGGTACCAAAAACACTTGTTTTAAGCTTAAACATAAAGTTCTTGGAGTTCTATTTATTCCCGGGCATACACAAAGAACTCATCGGATTTTATATAAGTTGATTACAAAGAATGAGGCTCAATTTAAAAAGGTGACTTCAGACCAATTATCATAAAAACATCAAACACTATTATTCTATAACAACCGATGGACCCCAAAAGAAACTTGAAACTCCTAACTTATGAATTTTTTTCCTAAAACTGAGATTCATTTTCAATTCTCCTCATGGAAGTGTAGAGGTAGGTAGGTGTAGTTTTTCGCCACCCTATTGATGTGGAAACCATAAGAAAAAATGGATTGCATTTTATTAAACACGAGAATGTCACTAAAATTGAATGAAATTCTTAATGTGCTTTTAAAATGATCTCATCAAGGTTTCAAATTGATTTTGTCAGTTTATTTAAGGGAAATTGTGGTGTCATGGACTAATAGGGATCATGGTCAATGTTTTGATTCAGAAAAGCAAGATGGTCTAAGCGCGTACCAAGCACGTGAGGTCCAAAGATCATTTTTTTAAGTTTTCGACTAGGATAATATTTGTATTGTTCATTATCGTTACATTCTCTATTATTCTAAAAAATTAAATCCTAAATAGGAAATGATATAACTAAAAATTTTAATACAAGAGGAAGGGAAATGTATAACCATTTTTGACATTTTCTTGAGGCATCTGCTTAGGTATTTTCCTCATGAAATTTGACCAATGAATTATATTAGTTTGTAATTTTCCAACATATTTTCAATGAATCTATTTTTTTATATCTATAAATCATGGAATTCCATTAAACCATTTTTTAAACCCCATTTTTATAGCCCTTGCAGTTCGCCATGAACATTCCCACTAGGAAGATAAACCAATATACCACACCATTTTTCCACACTAGAAAAACTTTGAAAATTCCTTGATGTTCCAAAAAAATTATATTTTCTCACTAGATTCCAAATCTAAGCCCACAAGCACTAATCTACAAACCGCCAATCCTTAATCAAGACCAAAGAGTTACACAAAACTTGTCACCGAGTTCTAGTAGAGTTTTGAGTTGGCTTGATTATCAACATAGACACTTGAAAGGATAAACAAGGAAGATAATATTTTTTTATATCTTGTAACCATGCATTCCATGAGAATAAAGATCCTTCAGAACTTTTTCAAACATATTCCATGTCTTGTCCAGTTCCCAAATTTTACAAAAAAAGGGGCACTAAAAAAATTTAAAGTGTTTTATTTGTACGAAGCCAATATATTTTGGGAGTTTTGGATTCCTCGTGAGAAACACATAATAAAATATATATATATATTATGAGGGTTAGAAGTTATGTACTCATTTCGATCATTTAAATGTTCAAAGTAAATGCTTCAAAAGGAACTTTAACCATGATATGAAAGAATAAATCATTTTTACAAACCATAAGATCCTATAATAACTCAACAGAGAGGAGATCCGATATATAACACATAATATTATGGTTCATCAAATGATTGAACCTAAATTATTAATATTTAAGGGGTTAGAAGCCCATGGTAGATTATCCTAATCAATTAGTTTCCAAATCTAATTGTATTTATGTTAGGAATAATCATTGAACAAATAAAAATAATGAAAGACAATGTAATAAAGCAATAGAAATGAGAGGGAGAAGAAGAATGAGCTAATTTTTTTACTTTTGTGCTAATGTGGGCTAACTTGATGACTAAAATGTAAGAAAATTATGTGACAAAGATTCACTACCAATTTTTTTGCTAAACACCATTACATGGAGAAAAGTGTATGGTAAGGCCCAAAACATACCATTGTTATGGCCCTTTTTGTATGCCCTCGTCCCTATGTACTTTCATTTCCTAAAAATTTCTAGATATATGCACTACTACTCAATCTTGTCTTGTTCTCTATTTGGACCCTCAATATTCTGAGATGCTTGTTATGCATTTGAATGAATCTTAAAAAACCTAGATGGTGAAAGAGTATTGCAAAAAAAATATTACACATGGATTGTTGGCACCCATGTGCACCACTGACATCACCACTACTCCAAAGAGAACTCAAACTGCATTTCATTCTCTCCAAACATTTTATATATAGAATGTGTGCAACATAATTGATAATTATTACCTTGTATGAATGTGATTGTACTTGACATTTTCCATAACTTGACATCAGAGGATGTTTCTTTTGTGCTTGCATATCTGAGTGGATGTTTACACTAGAATGAGTATGTAAAGTATATGAAGTTAAAGGGAGCCTTGGAGTAACTTTTCTTGTGATTTATTTTATTTTGTTCTCATTACAATGTTAGGTTTCTAGTAGATAGAATTCCCTCCTTCAATGAGAGATTAATAACTTACTTATACAAGTGTTATGGACATGGAAAACTCAAATAAAGATAAATATAATTGTACTAAAGGAAATCAAATTAAGAAAAGTACCATTAGAGGAAGAGAGACCAAATAAGTTAGGTCAAAACATGTAGTGTATGGGTGTTATTTCCATTTCTGGACACTATGGTCCCAAATGCATGTGCGAGTAGTCTCAAAGTTTCAATTATGATATGCAAGGTTATAACCTGATTTGTGACAGAATATAATTATGATGCAAACAAATCGGTTGTATGTGTAAGCAAGAAATAGTGCAATACGATTATGGATAACATAATTGATCAAATTGAGCATGTTTCGGCTAGTGTAAGAGTGTTGTATAATTTCTGTTGTTAGAAGACATAAATAATCAAAATGAGTGTCTACAAACCATAATAAATAAGTTATATCTAAATACGAAAATTATATTATTGGATCCTATGTTAGACTAGAGTAGTATAGAAGTTATTTTCCTCGTGAAATTTATAGTGACCTCAATAGTGTACAACTTTGAAAAATATAAGAAAGGTATAAATGCAATGCTCCAAATAGGTAGTCCAATGTAAGATCTAATTTATATGACTTCGATGCTAAAATGAATGTTTGTTTCTAGAAATAAAATAAAATCTCAAAGAAATTGATCTTGTCCCTGCCGGCCTTAATAGGGAAGTTATATCTAAATAATAACTTCAAATGAATTGGATCCTATGTTGGGATAGAGTAGTGCATAACTTCCTTGAAATTTGTTAGCACCTTAACAATGTATAATATTGAAAACATACACAAAGTATTAGTGCAATGCTTAAACTAAATAATTTGATATAGTGTATACTTTATATGATTTTTTGTGCTAAAATAAATATTTATTTCTAGAATTTGAATAAAAACAATAAATATGTCAAAAATACCCTTTCAACATAGCTCATTAGAACCACACATCCATTTATTTGGATGCTTTATGATCATAGATATATGATTTTTGTGAATAACTATAATGTTTAATAGGTGAAAGGGAAAAGGAAACATGGAAATTAAAATAAACAGCCACTTAATTGACAAAAACAAAAGTACCATAATTTTATGAAATATTTTATCTTGAAGAAACAAGATACCACCTGTACAATTCTAAATATCAACAAGAACAATGATGCTCCCAAGTACTACAATAACAAAAATTGCAATGTACAAGCTAACAAAATGTTGAGAAAGGCATACCAATTAGGAAGGACACTTGCTGCTTGTATTTGGTGAAACAATATCAATGTCTCAGGAGGAAACAAATCTTTTGGCTCATGATCACATTTCACAAAATGCTATCTTAATCAGTCATTTTGTTAAACCCTATATGTGCATATATTATTTATTTATTTTGTTAATCTAACTCAAATCCATGAGGGTTATGAAACATATATAATATTTTTGATACAAATATGTGACCCCAAACACAACACAATCACTGCAATTAAATGGTTTAAGCAATTAAAATTTAATATCCATTTTTTATCTAATAAATAGATAATTGTCTCTAAAAATCATGAATGCCTTAAGTTCTTGGTAAATTTAGCTAGCAAACACTTTTTCTATCTTGAGGGTCCCACTAAGTAATACTGAAGTAAAAATGTAGTATTTACAACTCTAAGTACCTACATGATGTGCTTGCTTGCCAAAGGAACCACACAAAGATGTAACAATTGTATATGTTTCCCAATCGCTGAAATGTCGGGATGTAGATGACCCATTCTTCTACCTAACTGGCATTAACAAAAAATACTATACCATGAAACATGTAATGACTTGAACAACCACACAATAACAACATAGTGAAATACAGGATAAATTTTTGTTTTTGACTTGCTTGACACATAGCATGATCGCAACATGTCGTCACCAAGGATACAACTAACACTGTGAACAACTTGATACAAGGATGGCCATAAAAGCAGCATGGAAACGTCCACACCTATCACAATACAATATTTTTTTTTGAGAACAACATAGAAGCCTAACCACATGACACTCTCATAGCTAGGGCAAGCCACAATAAAAATGATTGGAGGTTATTTATTTTGATAAGACACCCTGGATAAAGTTAAAGGAAGAAGGTCAAATGAATTCACTCTTAAGACATCATTAGTTCTTATTAAAGGTTTAATTGAAGCTTGAGGTTTTATACGTAGTTAAATAGCGCTCTTACTTAGGCTTCACCGAAAGAGCTTATCAAGAGGAAGCTACTTACTTTTAAATAGGCTGAGAGATAAATTGAGTGGTTTCTAAATTTTCTTCTCTTACTTGTTAAATCTTATTAGAAACTAACCATTGTTTTCCTTTAAGCTTGTCTTTAGCATTCACTAAACGAGTAGTGTTTACTAGTTCAGTTAGGAATAACACGTTATATAAAATCACTTTGCAAGATAGTCTCACTCTTGATTACTTAAGGTATTGTTTGTTTACAAGGGGATCTAAACCACAACATATTTCTTTGAATAAAACTTTTAGGTAACTTCTGTAAGGAAAAGCCACCCCATTAAAGCTTACATATAATACATCAATACAAAGTCTTAGAAAGATTTACATTAACACTTAATTCTCAAGATCAAAGTTTAACAATGCTTATGCCAGTGAAAAGATTGAATAATATTTCTCACTAAGAAGAGTTACCAGCCAAATTACAAAAAAAAGACAAACAACTTCTTCACGAATTTTCTCGAACAATTCCAGGCAAGAGGTCATATAAACTCTTTGCAAGAAATGTTACACAATTTACAACACATAGAACACTTTTACAAAGAACTTCATAAGTTGCACTGATGAAACCTTTACAACTCTTTCCTTTAATCTACTCGCATAATCCATCTGCACAAATACTAGCTAGAATCAGTTCATGAGAACTGAGCATGTTAAGACTACCCATTGCAACAGTAAGCTAACATTTAACAATATCAAGAAAGGAAAGTTCTAATTCAAAAATGGATTAAAACACAACCCACAACTCCAAAATTATTCGCATGAGAAAGAAATCTAAACCATCCAAAGCAAGGAGAAAGTCAAAATACCAAGAAGAACTAATCACATAAATCAAGGCAAGACCTTATGGGTTAGGGACAAGAAGGTCAAGAGTGTTGATATCTCCTTCATGTGATCCTATGGATTACATGATTGGAATCCAAAACTTACTCCATCCAACTAAAGGGGTCTAAGAGAAGACAAAACATACTAATTATGATCATAGGCGCGAAGCAAAAACGACGTTATCCAATTCTCCCGTGGGGGTTTCATAGTAATATGGGTTCGACGCCCTTAAAAGAAACACAACTATAGTTTTGGTTTTAACCAAGGAGTTTACCACTACCTCCTTATAGGATTTCTTAAACGTAGTACTAGTTAACAACAAATCCACTCTTCCAAAAGCATATAAATGAGACACAAAAGGGGAAATTATTCTACCAACAAACCTTATCCTAATCGTAAACTTCTCTACATAATATAAGGGAAGACTAAACCCAAAAGTCGTTAATAATTTTTATATATTTCAGACAATGTCAATAAGAATTAAAATAAAATTTGATTTCCTTAACAAGGCCACAAAATGGGACCTTTTAGTAACCAAGTTTGAAGTATAAGATATTCGAGTTTGAAAAAAAGGGATTCGCTACACAGAGGGTACAACACCAACGATGCCCCGGACTCAAAGGACCCTACCACGAGTGCAAGCACAAAAAAATAAGAACCAACACACATATCCATCGGGAAGGTTACACAAAGTGTAGTCGGGCCTAGAAGTTCTATGAGCTCCTTGCCAATGTTATAGAAGATGCAAAATTTACCCGATCCATGCGGGCTTATCGAGGACATGTCTAGCAATATCAAACAGATGAAGATAATAGCCACCTATTATATTATCACTGTAATCAGCTATTATCTAACCGGAAACGAGTTCACGAGTCCAATACCATGGATTCACCTACAACTTTTGTTTCAGTCCAGCTATTGATAGCTTGCTCGCGACCCTTAAAAAAAATTGAAGAGATTTCATTCAATAAAACTTACAATGTTTCCCCCTTACTTTAATCAAACAAGAGTTTGAATCCAGGAAGTAGGTATAGTAATCCTCTCAACACGTAGAGGCCAAAATAGATGTCGGGTTATTAATCCTCTAGAACTGGGTACAACAGTCAATCATGTACAGTTCTGAAACAAAACCCTAATGCCATTTTCTAATTAAACAAAAGTAAGGAATGCCCACAGGCTTAAACAAGTTTTAGAACACAACGTCACTATTAATGTACTTTTTAGCAAAAATAGGAGAGCCCTAAACAGGAAATACGTATTCATTCAAGTAAATAGAGATATGAAGGCTTAACCTTCCATATAGTAAGCCTTCAATTACAAAATACCATCACAGAATTCTTTTAAAAGAGAGTCATATAAGCAAACGAAACTCTATAATGTTTCCTTCCCTACGAACTAGACTGCATCACACAATATTGCAGTAGCCCCTTTAGACGAATATAAATAGAGTAAGCTATAAGAGAGGGAAAAGAACATTCCAAGCAAAACTAGTGAAATTGGAACGAGATTTTAAAAGAATGGCCAACACATTTAGGTAGCGATTTAAACAACTACGAAAAGATTTTGTCTAGGCGCCATTCAAGGGGAAAGAATATTCATTTCAAGATACTGAAAGAAGGTAGAAAACTATTACAAGGAGTAAAGTTAACATGCCTGATTATAATTCTTCCAACCAACAACCACGTCGACTGTGGCTCAAGGCAACAACAACACAACTCGCGCAACTTGTCTTCCTCAAAGACATAGATTCCTCATGCAAGCTTCTTTCTCCCGCTGAACCTCTAATTCCAAATTCTTTGGGTTCTCCACTTTATAGCTTCAATAGTCCTTCCTCTGTTTCCAACTTGAACGAATTCTTGTTGGGGATTTGTTTCTTCTGTTGTTTTTATTTAAAATGCAAAAATCATTGTGCTTGGAGACAAGATTTACGAAAAACTCTCCCTACTAAAAAAGGGTGAACCCAATCAAAAGCCCAAGAACAAAACACAGAAAAATTGAGGTAATTGCCTTTTCCAAACCTACACTTTTGCCTTAGTTCTCTCTAAAGACCGAGATAATTTTGATGGGTGAATGCCTATTAGAAAGGTACGAACATAAGAAACCACAGCCCAAACTTGCGAAAAACCAATTTATGAGAAACAGAGGCCGTAGTCGGTGGAGCACCAAGTGGAATAACTCAACGAAGACAAAAATTGTGCGAGACGAAGAAACAAAAAAAATATCTCCATTTTGAAGAGAGCGTTCATGCGTTGCAGGGGATAATGTTCTCCTAAATGATGGTTTTGGAGTTGAAAAGCCTTCAGCATCCATAGCATCCATTTTCAGGTTAAGGCTTCCAGCATTAGGTGAGTTCGGATCCTCATTCTCCTCACATCGTTTCTGTCTAAATTTGCTAGCAGACATACCTGCAGGTTTTGCTTTCCCTGGCGTCTTGTCCCTGCCCTTTAATGATGGAGCAGATAGTGGAGCTGTTTGTTTTGGTCTAGATTTTCCCTCCATTGTTGGCAACTTGGAGATGCAATTAACAGACCTGGATGCTTGAGACTTCAGCAAGTAAGAATGATTAGGTGTCTGCTCCAACAATGTACCGTGCTTCTGACCACATCTAGTTCGAATGCAGAACCAAACATTGTCATCAGCATCAGGCTCTTGGGGGCGAGGAAGGGTGAAATCAATCCACTTGGGAGCTTGAATGCTCTCATAAAACTCCTCCTTACAGAAACTCGCAGATTCTTCAATCCAACATTCTTGAAAAGCCTCCACTTCCATCTTACTTACCTCTGCCTCCCAATCTTTAAGTCCTCTCCAAACCAAAGAAATGCATGCCTGCGGACGCTTCAACTCTCTCTCGCCATGCGTGAAAGAGAATGCAGAAAATCCACCATTTCCAAAATGAAAAGGCAAGACAGCTCAACTAAAACTTTATCTCGTTCTTCTACTACAACTGTAAGATTTTGCAACAACTGATCATGACTGTGGTCACGTACAACCAGAACAACAGGATCAACACCAACATTTCCTTGGGATCACCCTGTGGTAGCTGTCGCACTTAACTCTCTCTGGAGGCCACTGATTTTCAGGGATAAGTTTACTTCTCTACCCTGTAGCTACTGCATATAGCCAATCACTTCCTCACGGCACTCTCCTAGAAGAATTTCAGTTCTACGCTCCACTGAAAATGCCTGTACAGACAAAGACGATTTTGAGAATCCACACCCACCCAAACAACATCAGGGCGATAGAACTTCATTTCACCATCAATGAATCCACTATCTAGAACACGCCAATGCAAGCTACGCGGCCACCAAAGTTTCTTTTCATGTGAGAAGGTCAAAATGAGGTGACAGGGGTTATAAACGATGGTAGATTGGTGAACCAATAGGTATGTCGAACAATGAAGATAGTTGGTGGAGGCGCCCACCACACCACTTGCCAAAAGGACAAAACAACAACAACCCACTAAACAACTTCTCCTCACGCCAGTGTGTCGCATAGATGGCCATAAAGGATGGCATGAAGGTAGGTGAATGCAACTATTTTCCATTAATTTTAAGCTTGTATGGAGCCAAGGGAAAAGACTAGAGGTTGCAGTTTTTAAGGCAACACATTTGAATGGCTAACCAAGGCAACAATAATAGACATCCTCTTCAATTGCGTGAACCCAGGCTCGGTCTACGGGAGCGACCGACAACATAAAAAAACTTAACGATAATAATTAATACTTAAAATTGATAACAATTGAAAATAAAATATAATCACCAATCGACAATAATAACAATAGTAATATTATTATTATTATTATTATTATTATTACTTTGTAGCTTAAAATAGTTATTAATTATAATCGTAACGGTCAGAAGTCAAGCTCGACAATAGAGAAAAAACTTATTATTATTATTATGGATATTCCTCTTTAACCGAACACATCCTAACACACCAAAATGTCATTCCAGCCCTCTACTAGGATAATAGAACACGATATGCCTTTAACAGTATTCATAAAGGACACTATGAGGTCTACAAACTGAGGCAACGACAACAAAAAGAGGAGGCAAGACGGAGACAAAGGATGCTAATCCTTCTCTCGTGAAAAGGAAGAAGTCATCTAACGAATAATGAGAGCACTCACAAATGTTCAATGTTTAGCAACAGTGGTCACCAAACAAGGACTAGGGTACACCAAATGGGGCATTACATTCTCCTCCCCTTAAGAAAGCATCGTCCTCGATGCGACATAACACAGAGAAAAAGAAATGGTAAGCAATAAGGATCAGATAAGGGCGAAGGTACGCTCTAAGTTTAATATTTCGAGATGCAAAAGCATGACCATGAATTAGCCTAGGGAACATTTGGCAGAAATTTTAATCAAGGTTACCTGGGAAGATTGGCGCTTCTTTCTTGTTCATCATTTCATTTGTCTCTTTCCATTAGCACTATTCTTAGTTTAATTTCTTTTAAAATTTCATCATTGCAGAGTTTTGGTTTATTCTTTATTGTGGGTGCCCAACATGAACTGTTAACACAACACCCTATCGGTTCACAAGACACTACAGATTCACAAGCACGCAAGTATATACTTCAAGGCTGTATTACACCACAAAAGGTTACTCAAATACGGAATGGATTAGGCACAGTCCACATAACATAGTACACGTCACACATCTATGACTGACATATAAAATACTCAAACAAAAGAGTACTACAATCCACCAGACATTTCCTCAATTTGCATCAATGAAAAACTCACATAACACCAAACCATGCTATAGGTACATAGTGTCCACAAGGGAATCAATGACATAACCACAACATCACAACACATCCATCTGACATGAGTAACACACATCAAAATACCACTACCAAAACATCACAATAACTCAACGTATATCCTGAAACATCAACCATACACACAAACATCATATGCCTCCCTCAAACTCTTATGCCTCCCTCAAGTCTCTTATGCCTCCCTCAAACTCTTATGCCTCCCTCAAGTCTATTATGTCTCCCTCAAGTCTCTTATGCCTCCCTCAAACTCTTATGCCTCCCTCAAGGAGGCCGGTTGACCCTATGGTCCAAGACACATAGAGTTCGAACACTCCTAACCCAAGTGACATAATAACGCATGGTTCAACAACCCACTAGTTATCTATACTCCTTGGGAATACCCCTATACAACAAATCGGGTCCATAGGTCCAACCATTCCATGGTGCATCCCATGACCCTATTCCACACATCACGACAATAGAACTAGCACAACAATCCAATCCAAGTGCCAAGTGGCAAAGTACAAGCCTTGGGCAAGGTGGTAAAATCTTAAAATTTAAAAGAAGATCCAAAACCAAGCAAAATAAATGGCCAAATAGCCATAGTTAGTGTCAAAATCCACATGTTAGTGCCACAAACCAAGGAAATTCCCAAAATTATAAAGCATGGCAATCAAGAAAAGTCTGCTGGTCCTTACAAAATAAAGTAAAAAGGTCAATTTATGAATAAAATCAACTTATAATAATGTCACATTACGATAACTGTGTGGCCTTATCTAGCCACCAAGGGGTACTCAACGAGTTGCTAGCACTCGGAACATCGAGCCTCAGCTCATAAAATACATATCAATAATACAACTGTCATCACCTCCATCTGAATCATCCTGCCACCACTTCAACAAGGCTAAACATAGTCATAGTTGCACTTAGGTTGCGTACATACAACCACATAGGGAGAGAGGAAAGAATCACATGTTATCTACTAAACCGAGTTTTGGCTCGAGTTATTGACCCATGGTACACCATTCCTCACTCTCAACATACACTTCTACCGATTACCCTCAGGGTCGGCTAGCGTAAGGTTCACAACATAACATACAACAACATCACTAACATAATGGTGGCACACACATAACTACCATAACGTCTTACATATGGTACATATACAGGGTAGATCATGATCATACATTCACTGAGTGTAACACATCACTTTACCACTTTCTGCACCCAAAGTGCAATCACCATACGATAGGGTTCATACACTCACCGTATGACCCCAAATCACAACATGAAGCATTACATATTTGCACAATTCATACATACGATGAACATAGTACATCACAACATAACATCCATTGCTACATACAAGCAAGGTGGTACACACATTTCTTCAAAACATGGTAACAACATCATGATACAACTCATCTCTTTTAACATCAGCTAGTCATACAACACATTGATACACCTATATACCACAATATGTCACAATGGTCCAACACTACGTCATCCACATTATAATTCTTTTCACACGCCACAAACAGTAATTCACACGTGAAATCTTCATAGAATCCACAAGAAGGAGATAGAATACTCCCATCCCCAACATATCAACATGATTACAAACATGCACAAGGTGACATACACATCATGTGCGTTCACAATATCACAATTACGACAATAATCACATCACGCTTAAAGCACATTACTCTTCCAATATCTACCACCATCATGCAACATCATCATCATGATGCAGTATCATCATGTAACACCACCACCACCATGTAACATCATCATATAACACCAATCCGGCCCATAGGTTCAAGAGCATGAGCCTATGCTCGATACCAAGTGTAATGACCTGAAAAACCACACAGTAACAACACAGTGAAATACAGATAACTTTTTTTTTGACTTGCTTGACACATAGCATGACGCAACATGTCGTCACCAAGGATACAACTAACACTGTGAACAACTTGATACAAGGATGGCCATAAAAGTAGCACGGAAACGTCCACACCTATCAAATACAATATTTTTTTTTATAGAACAACATAGAAGCCCAACCACATGACACTCTCAAAGCTAGGGCAAGCCACAGTAAGAAATGATTGGAGGTTATTTATTTTGATAAGACACCCTGGATAAAGTTAAAGGAAGAAGGTCAAATGAATTCACCCTTAAGACATCATTAGTTCTTATTAAGGTTTAATCAAAGCTTGAGGTTTTATACGTAGTTAAATAGCACTCTTACTTAGGCTTCACCGAAAGAGCTTATCAAGAGGAAGCTACTTACTTTTAAATAGGCTAAGAGATAAATTGAGTGGTTTCTAAATTTTCTTCTCTTACTTGTTAAATCTTATTAGAAACTAACCATTGTTTTCCTTTAAGCTTGTCTTCTCGTTCTCAAAGAAAAGAGTAGTGTTTACTAGTTCAGCTTAGGAATAACACGTTATATAAAATCACTTTGCAAGGATAGTCTCACTCTTGATTACTTAAGGTATTGTTTGCTTACAAGGGATCTAAACCGCAACATATTTCTTTGAATAAAACTTTTAGGTAACTTCAGTAAGGAAAAGCCACCCCATTAAAGCTTACATATAATACATCAATACAAAGTCTTAGAAAGATTTACATTAACACTTAATTCTCAAGATCAAAGTTTAACAATTCTTATGCCACTGAAAAGATTGAATAATATTTCTCACTAAGAAGAGTTACCAGCCAAATTACAAAAAAAAACACAAACAACTTCTTCACAAATTTTCCGAACAATTCCAGGCAAGAGGTCATATAAACTCTTTGCAAGCAATGTTACACAATTTACAACACATAGAACACTTTTACAAAGAACTTCATAAGTTGCACTGATGAAACCTTTACAACTCTTTCCATTAATCTACTCGCATAATCCATCTCGCACAAATACTAGCTAGAATCGGTTCGCGAGAACCGAGCATGTTAAGACTACCCATCAGCAATAAAGAAGCTAACATTTAACAATATCGAAAGGAAAGTTCTAATTCAAAAATGGATTAAAACACAACCCACAACTCCAAAATTATTCGCATGAGAAAGAAATCTAAACCATCTAGCAAGGAGAAAGTCAAAATACCAGTAAGAACAAATCACATAAATCAAGGCAAGACCTTATGGGTTAGGGACAAGAAGGTCAAGAGTGTTGATATCTCCTTCATGTGATCCTATGGATTACATGATTGGAATCCAAAACTTACTCCATCCAACTAAAGGGGTCCAAAAGAAGACAAAACATACTAATTATTCTCATAGGCGCGAAGCAAAACGACGTTATCCAATTCTACCAGGGGGTTTCATAGTAATATGGGTTTGACGCCCTTAAAAGAAACACAACTATAGTTTCAGTTTTAACCAAGGAGTTTACCACTACCTCCTTATAGGATTTCTTAAACGTAGTACTAGTTAACAACAAATCCACTCTTCCAAAAGCATACAAATGAGACACAAAAGGGGCCATTATTCTACCAACAAACCTTATCCTAATCGTAAACTTCTCTACATAATATAAGGGAAGACTAAACCCAAAAGTCGTTAATAATTTTTATATATTTCAGACAATGTCAATAAGCATTAAAATAAAAATTGATTTCCTTAACAAGGCCACAAAATGGGACCTTTTAGTAACCAAGTTTGAAGTATAAGATATTCGAGTTCGAAAACAAAGGGATTCGCTACGCAGAGGGTAAAACACCAACGATGCCCCAGACTCAAAGGACCCTACCACGAGTGCAAGCAAAAAAAAAAAGAACCAACACACATATCCATCAGGAAGGTTACGCAGTGTAGTCAGGCCTAGAAGTTCTATGAGCTCCTTGCCAATGGTATAGAAGATGGAAAATTTACCCGATCCATGTGGGCTTATCGAGGACATGTCTAGCAATATCAAACAGATGAAGATAATAGCCACCTATTATATTATCACTGTAATCAGCTGTTATCTAACCGAAACGAGTTCACGAGTCCAATACCATGGATTCACCTACAACTTTTGTTTCAGTCCAGCTATTGATAGCTTGCTCGCGACCCTTAAAAAAATTGAAGAGATTTCATTCAATAAAACTTACAATGTTTCCCCTTACTTTAATTGAACAAGAGTTTGAATCCAGGAAGTAGTTATAGTAATCCTCTCAACACGTAGAGGCCAAAATAGATGTCGGGTTATTAATCCTCTAGAACTGGGTACAACAGTCGATCATGTACAGTTCTGAAATAAAACCCTAATGCCATTTTCTAATTAAACAAAAGTAAGGAATGCCCACAGATCGAACAAGTTTTAGAACACAACGTCACTATTAATGTACTTTTTAGCAAAAATAGAGATCCCTAAACAGGAAATACGTATTCATTCAAGTAAATAGAGATATGAAGGCTTAACCTTCCATATAGTAAGCCTTCAATAACAAAATACCATCACAGAATTATTTTAAAAGAGAGCCATATAAGCAAACGAAACTCTATAATGTTTCCTTCCCTACGAACTAGACCGCATCACACAATATTGCAGAGTCCCCATTAGACGAATATAAATAGAGTAAGATATAAGAGAGGGAAAAGAACATTCCAAGAAAAACTAGTGAAATTGGAACGAGATTTAAAAGAACGGCCAACACATTTAGGTAGCGATTTAAACAACTACGAAAAGATTTTGTCTAGGCGCCATTCAAGGGGAAAGAATATTCATTTCAAGATACTGAAAGAAGGTAGAAAACTATTATAAGGAGTAAAGTTAACATGCCCGATTATAATTCTTCCAACCAATAACCACGTCGACTGTGGCTCGGGCAACAAAGAACACAACCTACGCAACTTCTCTTCCTCAGCACATAGATTCCTCATGCAAGCTTCTTTCTCCTGCTGAACCTCTAATTCCAAATTCTTTGGGTTCTCCACTTTTATAGCTTCAATAGTCCTTCCTCTGTTTCCAACTTGACCGAATTCTTGCTGGGGATTTGTTTCTTCTGTTGTTTTTATTTCAAATGCAAAAATCTTGGTGCTTGGAGGCAAGATTTATAGAAAAAATCTCCATGCTAAAAGGGGTGAACCCAATCAAAAGCCCAAGAACAAAACACAGGAAAATTGAGGTAATGGCCTTTTCCAAACCTGCACTTTTGCCTTAGATCTCTCTGAAGACCGAGATAATTTTGATGGGTGAATGCCTATTAGAAAGGCATGAACTTAAGAAACCACAACCCAAACTGGCAGAAAACAAATTTATGAGAAACAGATGATGTAGTCGATGGAGTAGATGAAGTGGAATAACTCAACGAGACCAAAATTGTGTGAAGATGAAGAAACAGAAAAAAATATCTCCATTTTGAAGAGAGCGTTCATGCATTGCAGGGGATAATGTTCTCCTAAATGATGGTTTTGGAGTTGAAAAGCCTTCAAATCCATCCATGGCATCCATTTTTAGGTTAAGGCTTCCAAAGCATTAGGTGAGTTTGGATCCTCATTCTCCTCACATCGTTTCGTCTAAATTTGCTAAGCGTACATACCCGCAGGTTTTGCTTTCCAAGGCGTCTTGTCCTCGCCTTCAATGATGGAGCAGATAGTGGAGTCGTTTGTTTTGGTCTAGATTTTCCCTCCATTGTTGGAAACTTGGAGATGCAATTAATGCACTGGATGCTTGAGACTTCAGCAAGTAAGAATGATTAGGTGTCTGCCCCAACAATGTATCGTGCTTCCACCACATCCACTCGAATGCGTAACCAAACATTGTCATCAACATCGCTCTTGGGGGCGAGAATGGGTGAAATCAATCCACTTGGGAGCTTGAAAGCTCTCATAAAACTCCTCCTTACGAAACTCACGCATTCTTCAATCCAACATTCTTGAAAAGCCTCCACTTCCATCTTACTTACATCCGCCTCCCAATCTTTAAGTCCTCTCCAAACCAAAGAAACGCACGCTCATGACGCTTCAACTCTCTCTCGCCATGCGTGAAAGAGAATGAAGAAAATCCACCATTTCCAAAATGAAAAGGCAAGACAAATCAACTAAAAATTTATCTCGTTCTTCTACTACAAATGCAAGATTTTGCAACAATCGATCACGACGTGGTTGCGTGCAACTGAACAACAGATCAACACCAACGCTTCCTTGGGATCACCTGCGGCAATTGCCGCACTTAACTCTCTCTCGGAGGCCACCGATTTTCCGGGATAAGTTTACTTCTCTACCCCGTAGCCTCTTGCATATAGCCAATCACTTCCTCACGGCACTCTCCTAGAAGAATTTCAGTTCTACGCTCCACCGAAAATGCCTGACAAAGACGATTTTGAGAATCCACACCCACCCACGCAACATCAGGGTGATAGACCTTCATTTCACCATCAATGAATCCACTATCCGAACACGCCAATGTAAGCTACATGGACACCAAAGTTTCTTTGCGTGAACAAAGTCAAAATGAGGTGACAGGGTTATAAATTATGGTAGATTGGTGAACCAGTAGGTATGTCGAACAATGAAGATAGTTGGTGGAGGTGCCCAACCACATACCACTTGCCAAAAGGAAAAAACAACAACAACCCACTTTAACACCTTCTCCCTCACGCCAGCAAGTCGCATAGATGGCCATAAAGGATGGCATGAAGGTAGGTGAATGTAACTATTTTCCATTAATTTTAAGCTTGCATGGAGCCAAGGGAAAAAGAATAGAGGTTGCAGTTTTTAAGGCAACACATTTGAATGGCTAACCAAGGCAACAATAGTAGACATCCTCTTCAATCATGCGTGAACCTGTGCTCCTGGTCTCACGGAGCGACCGACAACATAAAAAAACTTAACAATAATAATTAATAGTTAAAATTGATAACAATTGAAAATAAAATATAATCACTAATCGACAATAATAACAATATTAAAATTATTATTATTATTATTATTATTATTATTAATTTGTAGCTTAAAATAGTTATTAATTATAATCGTAATTCCGTCAAGTCAAGCTCGACAATATAGAAAAAACTTATTATTATTATTATGGATATTCCTCTTTAATCGAACACATCATAACACACCAAAACGTCATTCCAGCCCTCTACTAGGATAATAGAACACGATATGCCTTTAACAGTATTCATAAAGGAAACTACGAGGTCTACAACCGAGGCAACAACAACAAAAAGAGGAGGCAAGACGGAGACAAAGGATGCTAATCCTTCTCTCGTGAAAAGGAAGAAGTCATCTAACGAATAATGAGAGCACTCAAAATGTTCAATGTTTAGCAACAGGGTCACCAAAACAAGGACTAGGGTATGCCAAAATGGGGCATTACAAAACACAAGAAAAATTCGTGAAAAAGCACTAAAAAAGTATTAAATAACTACCCAAAACTTTCACATTACAGGACTACTTACCTAACACTTGTATTCATAAAAATGAGACAATAATTTAGATTGCATCCATTATTATCACTATAACAAAGTAATTTAATTTGCTACGCATTCAATTCAACAACTTTAGGATCCTTCAAATATACGCACCTTGTCTCATTCATCCCTAGCTTGTCATCATGTAACATGCTTCAGAATCGCATCCAAATAAATATTGGAAAAGATAGTTTCTAAATCTCTTATTCCCCTACACCACCATTTTCCAGAGGGTTGGGTATCAGTTTAGTGTCATTTGGGTTGTTTTTACTTGAGAAAGAGGAAGGGAATATCATCACTCAAGTAGTAGGTAAGATCATTGTTGATATTGAATTTCATATTGTATGTCATAGTACTTGGTCTTGCCAGGTGGGAACTCAATAAGTTCATCAACTAGCAATGTCATCCTTGTAAGTTCAGTGAAAAAATCAATAAATTCTTTTTCTTCCCTAAAACATATTAGTTGCAGAAGTATTTGATTGTTCTTGGCGAAAAAAATGGCTGATGTATGTTTTTCTTTAACATATTTTCAGCCCACGATTGTAAGAAGGTGAGGTTTTGTGTGAGAAGAAGCACAAATTTTGTGACATTTGACACATGCTAAAGGCATGGGTGATTGATGGAAATTTAAGGGAATCACATCCGCACTAGTATTTGCATTAACATCATATCGACAGAAGCCATCATCTCTCATGTGCTAACTGTTGATCTGTATGATTGGATTCCATGCATTCTGCAGGATATGTAGAATCCATAAGCGCTTAGATCCTTATTCACAGAATTCGCAACAATGATACAGGGGAAAAGGGAGTGATTCATACGGCTTGATACCACCCTCATTCAATTCACCTTAATGAACTTGTTACATGGATGAGTTGGCCTAGTTTGGTTTCGGATTAGTTATAGGGTTTCATCAATTTCAATATGAATGATTTAAGTTTTGTAGAAAGCATTTTGAATGATGATGTTATAACAGAGGTGTCAAATCTTGTTGAGTATTCTTCTTGTATGTTGAGGGACAAGTGATCCTAGGCACTCACCATGCGCATGCACCGAAATTCCCGTGTTGTGATTCCATGAAAACTAAGTTATGTTACTGCAATAACTACAATTTATCATGTCCGCGTCTTTTTTGTAAGAACTGTAGGTTTTTACTCCTTCTGTGTCAATCATTACAAAGAAAATGTGTAACGTCTAGAAAGTGGTGAATGATTTAAGATACCACAAGTTATACCACCCCAACATATCGTTACAAATTATTTAGCTGGTCTTCATAGAACCTTTATCTGATTGCCACATATCTACCTTTATAATGTCTGAATACTTCCAATCGATTTCTATTATTTTATCCTTTATTAATTTTTAAAGGCGGAAAAAGTGATCATGAATGTCAGGGTCATAAATTTGTTGGAAATTGATAATTTCTCTCCGCATTCTTTTTCTATTATTAAGAAAATAAAAATGTAACTTGCTTTTCCATGCATAGTTTAGTTTTAAATAGATGTCCCTATTTTTAGGATAAAATAAAATTAAAAAATAACGTTGTTTGAATGAAAAAAAAATGTCACTTTTGTAAATGATAGTTCTATTTTTAAGATGTTCTATTTTTAATATCTTTTATTTTCAGAGTTCAATATTCTATTGTTAGATGAAAGACCTCTAGATATTGGAGGCAATTATAAGTGGCTTTACACACATGGATTGTGTTGAGCTGAAGTTCTGAAAAAGAAGAAGACATGTATGCACGTAAGTGCTGGTTTGAGTTAGGAAAAAAAAATTATTTGTAATATTATGATTTTTTTATGTTGTTCATTGTGTTATTTTCCTAATTTCTACAAATTGGTATCAAATCATTATTTTTCAGCATGTTTCTAACGACAACATGTTATGGATTCTACATCTAGTTTGTAGGTGCCACAATTTACGGAAAGAATTACAAGTATTGGTCATTAACCATGAAGGCAATATTAAAATCCTAGGATGTGTGGGAAATTGTAGAGAATGGGTCGATATATCCCACATATGCAACAACATATAACACACTCTCACAAGTAGAAAAATATACTTTGAAGGAATTAAGAGAGAAAATCTCTTTTCTATATTCATCAAGCCATGCATGAAATAATCCTACCTAGAGTGGCAACATCTAGTAAAAACCAAATAGCATGGGAAAATCTACAAGTAGTGTATCAAGGTAAAGAGAAAGTAAAAAATGCAAAGTTAAAATTACTTCAAACATATTTTGAAAATATATCAATGAAAGATTCAGATTCCATAGAATCATTATTTTTCTTTGTATTTGATTTAGCCATTCAAATTAAATCTCACCGTGAAAGGATTTTAGGCAGAAGGATTATTAAAATTTTGCTTATAAGTTTTCCTACAAAATTTTATCCTTTTGTATTAGTTTTTGAAGAAACTATGATTCTAAGTCCGTTTTCAATTAAGAAGTTATATGCATCACTAATAAATCATGAACAAAGGTTAACTAAATCACATATAGTTAGAGACCAAGATTTTTCATCACATGTATCAGGAATATGAGGAAGAGGAAGAGGAAGCTTCAACCCGGAGGTAGAGGAATAAGTTCATCTATAGGACACAACAATGGTCCATCGAACTTAAGTGGAAGAGGAAATAGTCAATAGCACAATCATAATCAATTTTTTGGTCAGAGATAGGATAATTCACATGTGCAGTGTCACTATTGCAAGAGATATGGATAGTATGCTTATGATTGTAGGAGAAAAGTAGTATGATCATAATAGGCAACATCAAAATCAGGTTGGGAGCTCTACTCCAATCTCCATGTTTATTACATGCAAAAAATTTCAAAGCATCACCTTTATCACCTTGAATATAATCTATCACAAGAGATTCCTTGTGATGTATGGTATTTGGATTCTAGTTGCATTAATCATGTGTCAGGTAACTTATATTTATTTTCCAATTCGAATGATTTAGGAAAGACATATGTTACCCTTGGGAATAATAATATAGTGTTTGTAAAAGGAAAAGGAACAATCAACATTCTAACTAAAAATGAGAAACAATATATTATGCATGATGTTTATTGTGTTGTAGGGTTGAACCAAAATCTAATGAGAATTGGTCAATTCATACAAAAGAATACATATTTTTTATTGAAGAAAATGAATGTGTGATCATAGATAAATCTCTAAGTACTTAGTTGATTTCTAATGTGAAGATGACGGGCAATATAATGTTTCCATTGAATATTAGACAAGCCAAGTCCGAAGCTTAGTCTACATCTTGAGATCATATTACATATCGATCTGAAGCTAAAGAAATTGAATCGAGATATTTAGTCAGTTGAAAAATATAAATCATGTGTATGGTATCTTAGGTTTTGTAAAAGGTTTACCTTTGACTCGAAACCAGAGAATTTTTGTGAAAGTTGGATTTTGGGGAAATAATCGGGAGAATCCTTCCCAATTGAAAAAATAACAAGAGCAAGTGCGCAACTTTAAATTGTTCACTCGAGTTATGTGCACCTATGCAAACAAATTCTATTGAGTTTTATCATATTTTATGAACTTCATTGATGAATTTATAAGCAAGAAATGGGTGCACTTTTTAAGACACAAATCATATGCTTTTGATATGTTTAAGCAGCTAAAGGCCTTAGTGGAAAAGAAAAGCGGGTACTACAACAAAGTTCTAAGGAAAGATAGAGGAGGTGAGTATGTTTCCAATGCTTTTTTGAATTTTTACAAATATCATGGTATACACAAGTAGTTTAGTACTAAGTATACACTTTGATTCGAATGGTGTGGCAAAGAGGAATAATAAAAACATCATAGAGATAGTAAGAACTATGATGAAGGAAAACCATATTTCAAATGCATATTGGGCAAAACCAAGAGCAAATTTTCTTTACATTTTAAACAGTGTATAACAAAAATTGTTCTAGACATGGTTTCTCAAAATCTTGGACTATCGAAACAAACTATTTCTTATTTTAGAATGTTTGGTTATGTTGCATATGCACATGTTCTGATGAGTTATGGAATAAATTAGACAAAAAAGGATAAAAGTGGATATTTTTAGGATACTAGTAGAATATAAAAGCTTACAAGTTTTTTAATCTTGTTATTAGGAAGGTCATAAACAACAAAGATGTACAGTTTGTTGAAAATGAGGCATTGGATGGAAGTATTGAGAGAACAGTCAATGTAGTATTAGTTATTCCTCATGATTATATGGAAGATGAAACTATAGAGTTGCAAGGTATTGTATCTTCTTTGAATCTTGGACATGCACCCCAAATTTTAGCACAAGCTACACCTCCATCTACAAATAGGAGGTCTCTAAGATTTCAGTCACCTTTAATCATGTAAGAGACACTACAAACAACACTAGAAGAAACTCCTTCAGTAAAAAACAATCCATCATCAGATAGCCCTTTGTAATGGAAAACAAGGAGTCTTAGAAAGATTTATGATGTTCATACAACTAACTCTTTTCGCTTTTACATTGTTTTCTCAAGCTCATGCAGATCTAGTACACTTTAAAGAGGCTATAATTAAAGAAGTTGGGTTCAAGCCATGGATAATTAAATAGACGCCATAAATAATAATCTAACATGGGAATTGGTAGATCTTCTTGAACGAAAGGACGTGATAGGAGTAAAGTGGGTCTACAAGACAAAATATACCGGTGATGGTAAAGTATAGAAATATAAATCAATGATAGTTACAAGAGTGTTTTCATAACAATATGGAGTAGATTACGATAATACATTTGCTCATGTATAACATTTGACATGGTAAGAATAGTTTTAGCAATTGCAGCTTAAAACAAATGGTTTATTTATCAGATTAATGTAATATCACCATTATTGAATGGTTTTCTAGAAGAAGAAATTTTATGTGAATAAAAAAGAATGTCATAAGATTGAATGTCATGAATGGAAGGTATACAAGTTATGAAAAGCCATCTATGGTCTCAAGAAACACCTAGATCTTGGTACAACATGATTGATTATTTTTTTATTCAGAATGGTTTCAGCAAGAGAAACAATATGTCTACCTTATACATCAAGATAAACGAGCAAGGTAAGATTGTAATTGTTTGTTTATATTTGGATGATTTAATCATTACTAGAAATCTATCTACATATTCATTCAAATCATTCATAAAGAAATAATTTGAGATACAAATCTAGGACTCATGAACTATTTTTTGGCCATTGAATTTCAAGAATTAGAACTTGGAGTTTTATTTCACAAGAAAAGTAAGCTAACATTTTTAAAGAGATTGAACATGTTAAATTGTAAATCATCGCCAAAATCAGTTACACTAGTGTTAAAGTTATGCAAATATGACAGCTAATCATTTTTGGATCCAAAATTATTCAAAAGATTAGTTGGAAGTCTCATGTATTAGGTGACAAAAAGGCGTTATATTATGTATGGTGGGAGCCTCATCTCAAGGTTTATGGCACTTCCAAAAGATTCACATTGGAAAGATGGAAAAAATATTTTGAGGTATTTATGTGGAGCTAAGAATCATGAAATTTTTTTATTCAACACAAGATGAGTTCAAACTCATAGGTATATAGATAGTGATAGTGATGGAAGTATAGATGACATAAAAATCACATCTGGATATAATTTTCACTTTGGAACACGAGTGGATTTATGGGCATAAAATAAGTAGCTCGTAGTCACACTATCTTCAGAAAAAAAAAGAGTATGCAGTAACAACAAGAGCAACATGTCAAGATGTCTGGATGAGAAGAGAGTTGAAATATTTGAAGTAGAGTCAAGAGGACGACGCTGCATAGATTTTTTGTCACAACAATTCAGCAATAGCATTGTCCAAAAATCATATTTTTCACAAGATGAGAAATCATATTGACATGAGATATCACTTCATTAGGGAATTGGTTAACAACAAGGAAATTTATTTTGAATTTTGCATATTCGAAGATCACTTTTTTGATATCTTTACAAAATATTTTGGAAATGATTTTGAGTATTTGAGAAGTTGTTTGGGAGTTTATAATGAGTAATATGTCAAATTAGAAAGTGCACACTCAACTCCGGACTAATAGAACTTTGAAGGTTGAAATTAAGAGGCGTGTTGGAAATAGGTAATTTCTCGCCACATGCTTAAGCTATTATTAGAACAAGAAAAAATCAACTTGCTTTTCCATGCATATTTTAGATTTAAATAGATTTCCTATTTTTAGGGTAAAAGAAAATCAAATAAATATATTTGTTTGCATGAACAATGTTGGTGAGTGTATTTTCCACGTCATCAAGTGAGTCATCTCACTTAGGTGAGATCGTAGGTCCACATATCATTTAGGGGTCATTATGAGATTCCCTTACGTGTCAGTGCGTCGGTCGTCACGCTCCACAAGTGCGTTAGTGCGTCATATGCGTCATTGGGAGTTACACTTCTATTATGGGAATGTAACTTCCCCTCTCTACTCGAGTTGTCATGAGTGCAAAGACTCAAGGTTACTCAACACCTCCTATATGTACACCCCATTTGATCTATGAGATAGAGGAGAGTTTTATGGCTTAACCAGTTCTCGCCCGTTTGTTGATTCTTTGCATGCACATTTGGTCGATACTCGCTCCTCTCGAGATCTCTTCACGCTGCTGTTCACACGTCCATTGATGTGCATGTCGTCCTCTTGTGATCCTTGCTTGTGGGTTTTCAAACCCTCTTTCATGGTATCAGAGCAGATTTTGTGGATTCGCACACCTTCGACATTTCCGTGTGTTTCCAGATTTCGGCGTGCTATCTAGATCTCATTACGTGTGTCATAATGGCGATTCCGACCATGCTCTACTTGCACTGATTCGAGCTTCATACCTCAGTTTGGTTTTTGGGTGTTCGTGGCTTTGTTTTTGGGGTTTAACAGTTTTTGCATCCTTGCATGCAGTTTTGGAGTGTTTACAATTTCAGATCTGAGCTCTAGAAGTGTTGGTTTTACTGGGCTTATAGTGGTGTTGGGCTTGGACTCCGTAGCTTCATGCTTTGTTTGGGTTTTGGATAGTCTTCGACCGCTCGGCATCTTGCTTCCTTGGCATTTTTGCTCACTATTCATATTGCTACGACCCTTGCATGGTCTTCGTGGAATCCTTGTAGCACCTCCCAGTGACCTCTCTCTCCCTAAATGACCACACCAGGTGTTGTTCGTGCAGCTCCCGCCATTTCTTCCATGTCCTCAACGTTTTTTACGTGGGATTGGAACATTTTTTGGTGTGTGTTCTTGCTTGCACGTTTTTTCCAAACCTTTGCATCGCACTACCAACGCACTGTTTTTTTCTCCTCTGCGTTGGTTTCCACACTGCTCTCATTCAGCTCCACGCACTCTGTTTAGACATGCATTTGGAATCCACGTAACCATTCATTGTATTTGCGCCTTGTGCTCTTGCAGCCCAAAGACGTGGCTCCAGCCTATCCCTCCGGCCGTTTTCAAGACCTCGGGCACTGCACGTGGACCATTCCCTCAAGAGCTCGCATAGTTTTTTTGGTGGTTTTCTCTCCACCAATTGCGTTGAATCCAGCTCCACTCGTCAACGTGGCATTTTTGCTTTTCACTTGCGTTGAAAAAAACTTTTTTGATCTCGCACACCCAACACAGCCATTTTTCTGGCTTTTCTGGCATTTTTTGGTGGTTTGGGTCTTCTCCGCCTTCCGCCTCAAAGACTCTCTCCCGACGTGGCTTCAAAGCACCTCCACTCCTTCCTCCAATGTTAAAAACATTTTTTCTAACCTCGCACGTAGCCTTGACATTTTTCGAGCCATCCTTGTTGTTGCAGACTGCGTTTTTATCTTTTGCGTGGGACTGCTCCAACAAAGAAGTTCAACGATCATCCCTCGGCTGTTCAATGTCTTCTTTTGTGGCAAACGCTGCAAAATTGCAGTTACAAACACGTGGCAACCTACAACCACCCAACAGCTCGGTGCATCTCCATGACTTGACAACGTGGGCCCCCACACACTCCTTATCACCTTCATTTTTAATGTTTTAGGGTGATTAAAAAAAAAAACATTTCATTCAATGCATTGTAATAAATTTTGGGCTGCATTTTTGCTTGTATTATTTCCTTCATTTGTGTGTCGAAGACGGAGGGCGAGGTCCGAGGTTGGCAGGAGGCTAACCCCCTCGTAGTCAAAACAAACCCCTATTAAAATTCCATGCCATTTCCAACGAGTACCCACACGATACCCTTTGCACCCATTTAGAGCATTTTTTTAATGTGTTTACAGTATCTAGTGCATTTTTCCATCAGTTGCGGGAATTGTATTTATGCCATAACTTTTGACTCGCTGCTCATTTTTGAGCGCTTCCTTGGTCAAAGTTGCATTATTTTTTACACACTACGTGATGGAATTTCCAATTTTGTAAACGCACTACTTTTATAAAGTGCCACATTCTGGGGGGGTTACTTGTACTCTTGGGCCTACACACGCAGACGCATTATCGGCCGAGTCCGACGTCTTGCTTTTGTGCATCTTTCATTTTTCATCATGGAGAGTGCTCTTTCCAGAAGTGAGCGTCGTAGGATTGCCTTATAGCCTCCGTCACTTCTCACCGGGAGAGAGACCTATTTAGCTTGGCGTGCTTCCATGGAACATTACTTCGCCTATGAGGGTCTTTTACCCTTCTTACTTGGGCCAGTTCCTTCACCCGCTAATCTTCATCATCTAGAGGACTTTCTCGACACTTGTGACCATGTCTTTGGTCACATGATGATGCATGTCTCTCGTTCTCTCTGGTTTCACGTGGCAGACTCAGATCCACCTCACCGTGTCTGGAGCATTCTTCAGTCCTTGTATGGAGACCCTTCACATACTGCCACCATTGTTGTTGCTGCTGATTCAGTTGTCTCCTCCATTTCTTCGTGTGATGATAGTTCCACTGACATAGGCTCGCTTGGTTCTACTTCTGATGATGAGGATTGTGCATCCAGTTTTGATGTCGAGAGTACTACAGAGGACTCTTCTCCTCTTTCTCTCACTATTCCAGACATTGTTGTCACTCCCCACATCTCATTAGATATCAAGCAGCCTCATATTCAGTCTCCCATCATGACTACACCAGCCTCCTTTCCACTTCGCCAATGTGTGAGGCCCACTTCACTCCTCTCTGCGCTTCATAGGATGACTCATACCTATCATACATCACTCTTGTTTGTTGAGCCCCGTCATTGGGACGAGTATCTGCCTGACCTTGGTCATCTTTTCGCAGAGTCTACTTGTGATGCACTACATGTCCCTTATCCATCTACAGGTGTTTCAAAGGAGTTCATCATCTTTGTTGTTGGGAGTGCCCCTTCCTAGAATCATGTCACCTCCACATTTCCAGAGACCTTCATTGATCCACCCTCAGCTATGGATTCCTTTTCTGTTGTGGAGGATGTTTTTTTCCCTTCACATCACTTGGACATCCTTTCTGTGGGTGTTCCTCTTCACTCTGACAGTTCTACGCATGTGGCATTACCTTCGGTTCCTTGGCACTCACTTGCTAGACCTATGTCACACTTCCGTGCACCAGACTCAGAGTTCTTTGTGTTACTGCCTTCAGTTTCCTTTGTGGAGTGGGCAGACTTCTAACACGTCATTTTTGTCCTTCCTAAGGGTAGACACATAGTTCGTTGTAGGTGGCTCTTCTTCAGTTTAGAAGCAGAGGATCTCATCATCGACATTCTTCTCGAAGACTTCCTACAGCTGCAGAGTTCAGATCCATCCATGGCATCTTCTGCATCCCTCTCGTCTCCCTCTTCTTCTCTCTTCTTCTTCTTTCCGAGAGATTGCCTCTTTGTACATGGGTACCTTTTCAGGCTCGTCTATGGCCGGGACCCATATTTGGCATCTTTCTTAGATTAGAGAGTGTTTTGCTCTCTTGTGGTGGATGTTATTCCCACTGGGTTTTTCTTCACTGCTTGGGACTTCTTTCTTGTGCATGGGTACCTCATCAGGCTTTGTGTAGGGACCCATTTCTCATTTTTGACTTGCCGCCTCATCCTAAGTTACAATGAAGGGGGTGTTGGTGTGTGTATTTTTCACATCATCAGGTGAGTCATCTCACTTAGGTGAGATCATATGTCCATGTGTCATTTAGGGGTCATTATGAGATTCCCTTACGTGTCGGTAGCCACAAGGTGCATCAAAGACGTCTATGCGTCTATATGCATCATTGGGAGTTACAATTCTATTATGGGAATGTAACTCCCCCTCTCTACTCGAGTTGTCATGATTGTAGCACTGGGGGTTACTCAGCACCTCCTATATGTACACTCCATTTGATCTATGAGATAGAGGAGAGTTTTATGGCTTAACCAGGTTCTGCCCATTTGTTGAATCTTTGCATGCACATTTGGTTGATGCTCGCTCCTCTCGAGATCTCTTCATGCTACCATTCGCACGTCCGTTGATATGCACATCATCCCTTGTGATCCTTGCTTGCATGTTTTCAAACCCTCTTTCAAACAAAAGCATGTGCTATTTGTAGATGATAGTTCTATTTTTATTTTTTTTTTTTTTTAGTGTGGAGTATTCTATTGTTAGATGAAATACCTCTATATATTGGAGGCAATTGTAAGTGTTTTTACACACACAAATTATATTGAGTTGAAGCTCTAACAAAGAAGAAGATATATATGCATAGAAGTGTTGATTTGAGTTTGGAATACTTTGTTTATTTGCAATATTATTTATTTTATTTAATTTTTTTCGTTTCTTTATTTTCTTAATTTCTAAAAAAATGCGTAAATACCGATCGAGCACACATTCTCAACAATACAAGTGTGTTTCCAGATGATACCTGGTATAGATAATTGTATCTGCATACATTACTTTTGGGTCGGTACTGGGCGACCTCATTACAAGCAAATGGTGGCCTCCTTTTTATTTTTCCCACCTCTATATCAACATGGGGCTTCTCCTAATATCCACGAACTACAAGATCTTTATTTTAGCAAGGCTTTCCATTTGCCAATCCTTGCAATCGAGGACACACTGGTGCGTTTATTTCTTCATGTGATATCATGTTTTCAAATTTATTAGAATTTTTTTATAGCTCCATACAACCACCTATACTCAAATATTTCAAGGATGTCAATTGTATAAAATTATCAGGTAGACCAAGGACTATTTGTAACACCCATCAATCAACAACTTGAAATACAGTTATCCAAAACCTTATGAAAGGTTTTGTAAGCTTGAACAATAACATAAATCGAGCGTCTCCAAAGAAGTAGGAAATGTAGATACATAGACCGTAGTGAGTTGTGAAGCTCCTCTTAAACAAACGTAAAGTTGAGATTTAATCTAGCTACAAGGCGTACCAAGCTTCGTAATCTATTGAAACCAACTCTTTCAAAGAAGGTAGTTTTGAAAACATTGGGGGTCACTCAGAATCAATGAGCCTCTTATGTAAAAATTGTAGGTGCTTGCCGCCTCTTTTTGTACAAAGGGTAGATCTCTCGCACCTCGTTGGCGTAAGATCCACGAAGAACAATCGATACAACAAAAACAATAGTATAGATGATCAGCAGAATGGTAATAATTTGGAGAAAACAACATACTCTAAAACGGTTAGTACCTCTAACAAAGTTGGAGGAGGAGATTGAACGATATAAATAAATTTTAATATATGTTCTCCAATGCCCCATTGGGCATCGAATTCCTTTTTTCCTTCCTTTCTGTATTGCTTTTTCTCAAACATTTATTTGAGCTCCATTTTTTATCGTTAGGTGGCTATGACCTTATTCCAGAGTTATTTCTTATATTTTCTTCCCTTCTTTCATTTCGTCTCCCCATCTAATTCTGTCGTAATTGCTCTTTTTTTTTCTTGAGGGTCTTTTCTAACTATCATTTAGTGAGATAATCATTATTTTGATCGGTCTGCAATGCATAATGTGTTTTGTTAAAATTTATAATAGAATATCAAAACCTTTTCAAAAAAAATTTCAATAATATGTTATTAAAAGTTACCTAATTGTTAACTAAATTTTAACTAGATTGATCTTCTACTTAATGTCTTCGCATGTTGGCACGATGGCCAGTATTAGCATGCATGGGAGTGGGAGGAATTTTTGTGGCACCAAGTTTTGAAGGGCTATTAATTAAATGCCCAGTTAATTTTTTACCTACTACCTTTCTCTACTTTTGGCAGTGACCTGGTCTTTATTTCATGGACCTTCACCAAATGGAAATTACCTTTGCTAGGCATTGTTTCATTACTTTATTTTGGTAAATTTTTGGCTATTTGTTCGTAGTTGGGTGAAAATTATGGCCATTCCTTTAAATGGTCTTCAATGTTTATTGATGGAAATGTGTGTGGCACACTTTGTGGGTCCTGTGTGCCTTTGGAAAGAAAGCTGCATTCTTGGTTTTGTTCCTTATTCTCATCTTTTCTTTTTTTCCTTTTGGTTTAAATGTTTACAACATTTTTTCATGTCTACGTAAGGTGGTGGAGGTTACAAAAATTGATTGAGGTGAAGAAGACATCAAACCTTATTTATATGTGTGTAGCATGTGCTAAGTCATTATCCATGTGTGAAGCCTTTTCTTCGGCCATGTGCTTAAGCATGGAGCCTGTCGTGGTGTTTTGGGTACCCAGCAAGTTCATGGCAAAAAAATTTGACTTTGGGTTTTGGTTGTAGCCATAATTAGAAAATGGCTGAATTGTGGAAGCTCCATTCAGGCATGATAAGCCTAACGGCCGCAATGTTTACTATCTTTAGCAATTTCATGAAATGAATGGATCTCTTTCTGAAAGGACATATTGTATTGGATTTTTTGTTTTTTTCTTAAGTTTCCTTGATCATGATGGTTGTCCTTGTGTTGTTTCCTTTATTTTTAAGGTTTCGAATGAATTTGGTTGCATAAAGAAAAGAAAAATACAAATAAAAAGAGGGGATTCCATTATTTTTACTCAGTTACATTTTTTATAGTGAGCTGTATTAAACGGCTTGGCATTATTGTATTCATCTTCCCCTGGGGAAAATTAGTAATGGGTTTAGATGATATGAATGCATAACATTTTAGAATGATGGTAAATCTTGGATGGAATGGGATAGGAATGTAAATAGACTTGTAATATATTAGTTGTTGTAAATTTTCATTCCTTTCTGCTTTATCTAGAATTGAGGAGTAGTAATTTTGATCCAACTTCCTTTTTATCTATGCATATGCGAAGTATGGGTGCTGTATGGTTGTATTTATGTGGTTGTGTGGATCCTTATAGGGAGCATTGTAATCTGTGATTTTGGGAGGATTTGGGTAAACCCAGTAACTTAGAGATTTTCTGGTATACTTTGTATTATTTATGTGTTAAATTTTTTTCTTCTACGTTAAATAAACCCCCTGTTGTGTTTATGGTTGTTGTTTGGTATATATGTGACTATGAAGGGTGCACGATTTGAGTGTGGGTTCTATGTGGATTTTTATCAAAAGAAACTCTTTTGGGTTATCAAATGAATATGTTAATAGTCCGAATATGTGAATGCAGGTTAACGCGTGGATAGGTTTTTATGGCTTACACCACTATTATTGATCTAGAAAGGAAATTAATCATTCATAAAGTTTCTATGTTGGAATATTGTGTCCGAGCACTTGAATCATCGATATATTGGTCATGTTGTTAAAATGTCAAGGATATACCTTTACGTTTATATGTCCTTTGGCTTGCTTATGTTAAAATGTTTATTCTCATCTCACCGACCTTTCTTTTTGATGAATGTTATGTGCTAGCTCCTCGGTTATGAAATCTATGGGGTTTTTACTATAGAGGATTAACCCGCCCCAAATGTTTGGGGATATCAACCAATATGATAATTAATGCTCCATTTATTTCTCGACCCTATTAGAATCTAGTTGAAGGGTTGTTTTAAAGGAAAATGCCCAATCTTTGTTTCGTGGACCTTCACCAAATGGAAATTACCTATGCTAAGAATTGTTTCTTTACTTTCTTTTTCTAATTTTTGGCTATTTGGAAGTTGGGTGAAAATTATTGTCATTCCTTTAAATGGTTTTCAATGCTTATTGATGGAAATGTGCCTCACACGCTTTATGGGTCTCAGGTAACTTTGGCAAACAAGAAACATTCTTGGTTTTGTTCTTTATTTTCATCTTTTATGGTTTTCCCCTTTTGGTTTAGCCGCTTATGCCATTTTAGCACGTCTGCATAAGTTGGTGAAGGTTACAGACGGTGATTGAGGTGAAGAAGGCATTGAAACCTTATTTAAATGTGTGTAACATGTGGTAAGTCATCCTAAATGTTTGTTGCCTTCTTCTGGACGTGCGTTCAAGGGGAGATAGTAGTGGTGTTTTGGGTGCCCAACAAGCTCGTGGAAAATAAATTAGAACTAGGGTTTTGGTTGCATTCCTACTTGTCAGTTTGGTGAATTGTGGAAGCTCCATTTAGGCATGATAAGCATAACCATAGCAATATTTACTATCTTTAACAAATCCATGAAATGAACTACTCTTTTTCTTGAAACGACATCTTGGATTGGATTTTTGGTTGTTTTATTTAGTTTCCTTCATCATGATGGCTGTCCCTCAGTTTTTTTTATGATTTTTATGGTTCTGAATGACTTTTCTTGCATAAAGAAAAGAAAAATAAAAATAAAAAGACAAAACTCCATTTTTTTTACTTTGTTACAATAGTAAGCTGTATTAAATGGCTTGGCATTATTGTATTTATCTTCCCTGGGTGAACTGGTAATGGGTTTATATGATATGAATGCAAAACATCTTAGAATGATGGTAAATCCTGGACGCAATGGGATAGGAATGTAAATAGTCCTATAATGTATTAGTTGTAAATTTTCTTTCCTTTTTGCCTTACTAAAAATGAGGAGTAGTAATTTTGATCCAACTTCCTTTTTATCGATGTGTATGTAAAGTATGGGTGCTTCATGGTTGTATTTGTGTGGTTGTTTTGATCCTTTTAGGGAGCATTGTAATCAATGATTTTGGGAGGATTCGGGTAAACCCAAAGAACTTAGAGATTTTCTTATATACTATGTATTATTGATGTGTTGTTAATGTTTTTTGTTTCTACGTTAAATAAACCCCCCTGCTGTGTTTATGGGCGTTGTTTGGTATATATGCACCTATGAAGGGCTCACAGATTTAATCATGGGTTCCATGTGGCTTTTAATCAAAAGAAAATCTCCTAGGTTATCAGAGGAATATGTTAACTAGTATGAATATGTGAATCTGGGTTAATGTGTGGATAGGTTTTCTATGGCTTGCACCACTATTCTTGATCTAGAAACGAAATAAATCATTCATAAATTTTTTATGTTGGAATATTCTATCTCGGCATTTGACTCATCAAGATATTGGTTATGGTATTAAAATGTCTAGGATAGACATTTACGTTTTTATGACCTTTGGCTTGCTTAGCTTAAAATGTTTATTCTCATCTCACCGACTTCCCTTTTTGATGTATACTACATGGCAGAATTTCGGTCATGAATTCTATGGGTTTTTTTTTTTTTTTTATAGAGGATTAACCGCCCCCCATTCTCGTGTACATTTGGGGATATCAACCAATATGAGAATTAATGTTCCTTTTATTTCTAGAACTTGTTAGAATCTTGTGGAAGGGTCGTTTTAAAGGAGGATACACACACACACACACACACACACACACACACACACACACACACACACACACACACACACACACACACACACACACATACATATATCCCAGTGTTTTAATTGTTGGCATGTTATTGATAAATCTTTGGTTTATCTATATATATGGATATATTAATTCATTATTGGCTTACGTTGGAAATTTGTTAAAATTATTAATGCCATTTGGGGTGTTGTATTTTATATTATTGATATGTTGTCGATTACAATTGGGATTGTTCTTCAAATAATGAATTTTGGTGTCATATATAAATACATTTTGAAGAGTTTTTTTGATTATGGTAACAAGTGTTACCCTAAAAGATCTTAGAAGGAGGAGGTAGTAAACTTCTTGTTTAGATAAAAAAAAATTTATTTTTTTAAAGATGGTTACGTTCCCATGTCGCTATGAAATTTGGAAGGATGTGTTAATGCTAATTTTGCTTAAATGGAATTGAAAGTTAACAGGCTTTCCACTCTCCCGTGCCTTGATATATTGAGTAACTTGGATGCTTGGGAATTCCATTTTTGGATTTTGTTAGCTATCAATTGTCTCTTATCATTATCCTTGTGGAGTCTCTTTTTTATGAGAAAATATAGTTTGCGGGTTTAGTATCAGTTTTCAACTCCTTTGATCACGTGATGGGACTCCTTATTTTACACTGGTTTGGTTGTTTCTAACTTTTAGGAAATGACCCCCCCCACATGTTAGGATTGTTATACTTTGTTGTTTTTTGTGTGTATGATCGTAGCTAGTATGTTTTGACTTCTCTAATATTTGAGATATGGATGGATTGAGTATTATATTTCAATCACGTAATCTATAGGATTACATGATTGAAATCATAAAACTCTTGACCTTTTTTCTAACTCATAAGTTCTACGGTGTTTCCTTGGTTAGTTGAGATATTTTTCAAAACTAAAATATTTAGCTTCCTTCTTAGTTGCATGGTGAAATTGTTTATCTTGTGTTAAGAAGTTGTTTGGTGGTTTGAGATTCGATCCATTTCTTGAAATAGGATGTTTCCTTTAATGATATTGTTAAATGTTAGCATATATTTTCAATGTGTAGTCTTATCATGCTTAGTTCTCGCGAACTGACTCAAGTTTATACTTGTGTAGATGGATTTTACGAGTAGAAAAAAGAATTATTTGTAGAAGTTTCATCGGTTTGATTTATGAAGTTCCTTGTAAATGCTTAATTTTTGGTAGATCTTAGAATAGTTTTTGTAGAGAAGTTTTGAGGGCCTTTTGTGTTGGGATTTTCTGTTTTTGAGAAGTAAGATTGTCTTAACCAGCTGTAACAAAATTTGAAAACATTACTGTGAGGAATAAAATTTGATTACCACTTTCTAATGAGTATTTTTTATGATATTATAGAAGTCTTGAAAATAGTGTAGCATGGCTTGAAAAAATTTATTACTTTCTTTTTCCCTAGTCAAGTTCAATCGAATATTTTAACACCTTTATTTTGTGTTCCTTATTGATAGAATTGTTGTACCACGTAGATATTTTCGCTATAAGTTATGGTAAGCTCTTCTTTCAAGTTATAATTTTTGTATAGTAACCCTCCTTGGTCATGGCATCAATGCAATTCTAGGTATATTTTTTAGTGGGTTGGAAATCACTTTTTAAAGTTAATCAAAAATAAAATAAAATGAATAAATAGATAAATAAATAAATAAAATAATAATGAAGTTGTGATCTTGTAGATAAAATCAAGAGTCTTTAAGTGGAAAAGAAGGGAGTTATCTACTTGTGTAAAAAGAATCTACCCTTGCTAACCTTAAGCTACGAATTAAACTTTATCCTCATTGTTGTGAGACGTTAATTAATTTTAAAAGTAATATCATTTTTTGGATTTTAGGGATATAGTTAGATCTTAGTTAGTAGGAGAGTTTTGATAAAAAACATTAAATCTAATGCATCCATTTTCGAACTCCATGTGTATCCTTTGATGAACTTAATGAAGAGAAGTTTAAATGAAGTATTTACCCAATCTAGATAAATTTCTAAGTATCATTAAAATCCTAGTTAATAACTAATGAGATCTTAAAGATGAATCTAATTTGATCTCCTTCCTCTAAATTATTCCAAAGTGCTTTGTAATTTATTCTTATTTGTTGTTAAACATTTGATCCTCGCACAAGGAGGTGGTAGTTCTAAAACTAAACAATACTTTCCCTCAACAGAGCTTTCCTTGTCACTTGGTGTAATGGAGGTGGGAAACACAATTCAAAAGAGCTTGAGTATGAATGTAGACACCCATAATTATGCCCGAGAAATTTAAATACATAAATTGAGTTAAGTATCTCCTTCTTACAAATTGATCACATATCGTCAAAGGTGCTCATATTCTCTCTTATCATCATTAATTAATTATAATACACTAATTAATTAATTCTTGGCTAATTAATTATACTATGCTAATTAACTAGGTGGCTTATCTAACAAACACCCTAATTAACGACCTTCTCGTTAATTAATCCCCTTTATATCTAGACCAATCAATTATCATCAATTAATTAGATTTCCCTTTCATTTAACCAATAAATCAATATTTAATTGATTTAATCCCATTCTATAGCCTAAATCATACTAATATTCCTATAATTACCTTCTATAAGCTTGTCAGATATACCTATTAATTAATCACCTTTGATTAATTAAAGCACCCCAACTCCCATGACTTGCTAAGTATAAATTAAACCCTCCTAAAGTAAGGTTACCTTTTATAAAGCAACCTTATCCATTCCTAATCTTGTTTTACCTTTTATCCCACATGCAAAGGGATGAACTGGTTCCTTTACCCATTGGGCTATATAAAGAGCCCTCCTCCTACCTTTACACTTATACCTAAACTTCTTGAGAAGATAACATCAAAGCATATAGCAAAATAGACTAAAAGCTTTCCTATAGACCAAGTACACTCCTGCCACCACACTATTTGTATAGGTGGTATTCACCGGAAAAAATGAGCCACTTTCGTCAATCTATCCACTTTGTGACCATAATGGCATCGTGATGGTATCTTGACATAGAAGCACTACTATGAAATCCATGGAATCATTGTCCCACTTCCACTCCAAAGATATCATGTGGGTAAATAAGGCCACATGGATGCTAATGCTTGTCCTTCACCCTCATACACTCCAAAAATCGAGACACGTACCAAGATATATCCCTCTCAATTCCTCTCCAATGATACAAATTTCTCAATGTTGCATGCATCTTCTTCACCGGATGGGATGAATAGGGTGTACGATGCACCTTAGTTAAGATACCCTATCGTAACCCTCTATCTTTAGCTACATAAATCCTACCTCTGTATCTCTCGGAAGTCCATCTAGATCCAATGTCAATCCCTCAAACTTTCCTTCAATAGGTCTCTGATATTCATTCTCTACTCTAGCTGAAAAGTAGAAGTTGTCGTGTGGAAGCTCATAAAATCATGTTCCTCAAGTCTCAGTATCCACTTATGTAGCGATAACCAAATGCCTCTACAAAATCAAATCATCTTCAACCACATTCTCCTTCCCTTTCACATTTCCTATCTCCATATCATACTCACATAACAACTTCTTCCAATGACGTTGAATAGCATTAAGATTAGGGTGAGTGAAGAGGTGATGTAGGCTCAAATGGTTTTTCCTGAGAATGATCCTCCTGCCTAACAGATATGTCTCCATCAAACCAAATCATGAACCACTACTAAAATATCAAGGTCATGAGTCAAATAATTGAGCTCATAATCCTTGATTTTTTGATACTCAAAAGTAACTACATTGAACCATCTTGCATCAATACTCCTCATATCCCTACCAATGAAGATTATTTACAAACAAATAAATCCCTTTGTGGATCTTGCAATCCTAGGATAAGTGGTGTGGTATGACATTCTTTCGCAGTCCTAAATACATGTTCACAACTGTCTAACCAAACAAACTTTTTCCCTTTCCATTGTATGGAAGTGATGTGATGAGAAATGTGTGATAAGTTTTGAACAAATCTCATGTAATAACCTGCTAATCCCACGAAGTTGTGCACCTTGTTCACACTTAGTCAAGATCGACAATCGATGATATCTCTAATCTTGGAAGGATTAAATGTGATACCCTCCCCATAAATAATGTGGCCTAGATATCGAACCTCTATCTCAAAGAATGCACACTTTTCCGTGTTCCCATAAATTTTCTACTCTTGAAGACAATGCGTAACCTAGTGAAGGTAATCCTTGTTCTCCTCATGCATGCATGATTATATCAATATGTTATCAAGGAAAATGAGCATAAATCAGTCAAAAATTCCCTTAATACCCCATTCATCAAAGACATCAATGTTGTGGGGAAATTCTTCGAACCGAATGACACAACCGTGAACTTTTAGTGGCCATATCTCATGCAGAAGCCCGTCCTATGAATATACATCTCCAAAATCCTCACCGACGATAACCCGAATTAAGGTCTATCTTGGAAAACATTTTATCCCCTTCATCTGATCAAACAAATCATCAATGTGTGGAAGGGGGTAATGATACTTGATCATTACTCTGTTTAGTGATCGTACTCAATACAAAATCATAGTGATATGTCCTTCTTCACAAAAATAATTGGTGTACCCCAAAGGATACACTAGGATGGATTAGGCCCTTCTCAAGAAGGCCCTCAAGCTATAACTTGATCTCACAAAGCTTAGGGGTAGTCATCATATAAGGTGCGCATGAGATAGGATATGCTCTAGGAAACAAATCTATATGAAAATCTATCTCATGTGGGGGAGGTAGGCCATGTAACTCACTCGGAAAAACATCTGCGAACTCCCTCAAAATGTGATGGTCATCAAGTGAGGGCCAACTAGACTCATCCTCTAACCTATTACTAAATTTAATAACATACATCTAACATCCTTACCTCAAACACCGCTTAAACTACATAGTGAATATAATCCAAATAGAAATAAGCCTCCTAAGCCCGACTATCACCGACTCAATTTCCAAATCATCAAAGATAAGATATCACCTTATTGTAACAATATAATCTATATTTTTGTGTAGATATCCATCCATACCCAAAATGACTCCATAAGAACCCAAGGGAAGGATGCAAAGATCCAAGGTTGTGGTGAAGGGTCCTAGGTAAATTACACATTCCTTAACCAAGGATTCCACTTTGCCAAAGATGGCTCCAAAAGGCATCTCAATGTCCTAAATATGACCTTTCCTAACTACCACTAGCCTACATTTATCTAATAATGATGGAGAAATAAATGAATCAAAATTTCCCAAATCAAACAAGATAGAGGTTGAAATACATACAATGCTACCAAAAATCTATATCAATGTGCCCTAGTGTTCTACCTCGGCGCTTCATGACCGCCGTGCATAAATCCCTTGACTATGTGTCATGTCACTAATTTTAGGCTTTGAAATCTGTCCCCTACCATTGTTACTAGGGTTATGTGGACACTCTCTCCAATGGTGTCCATGTACACCACATCCATAACAACTACTAGGATCTCTCCAATGAGAAGAGGATCCCCGGTGCTCTAGTGGTCTATGATGTACACCCCGACAATCCTGGTATGGATTTTTGTGGCCATTGTGGATGAGCTCCAACCGACGAGCTATGGAACCGCCCGTGTCCTAATGGGTCCTTTAAGCAGAAACCCCGCCCGCCCGCTCTCGCATCAAATATCTGTGGAGGTCTATGAAGAGGTATGTGGAGGTCAAATTATTAATCCATAGAAAAGAGTCACAACTTAATCTAATCATTAAGTGGCCCCATTCACTTAATATCAATACCTTTTTATTAAAAATTACCCATTCCCATCAAAAAAATGTAAACAACTTAAAATGTGTAGGGTTAAATCTCTACCATTATATTTAATCAATATGAGCCCTTAGATTTAGGTTTTCTCCAAAGATCCCTAATTATCCTTATATTTCTTTTATAACCTTTACTTTACCATAATCTCTCCATTTTTTCATTTTTTTGTTCGTTGTAGGATTTGGAAGCCATGGAAGCATGAGGGGAAACCATGGAGAAATTTCTTTTGGTTCAAGTTTTACAAATGGGAGGAAACCCTTCCTCCATTTTGCTCTAAATTTCATTATTTGCATTAGGATCATAATTTGTAGATTATGAATGGTTTTATTATATGATTCCAACCCAAGATATGGTTATGGGTATTTGTTTTCTCACATTTTCTTGAGATAAACATATGGAGAAATACCACTTTTATCCAAAGTGTATATATACACTTACATGCATATATACATATATGTAGATATATACATGTATATATACCTATTACAAAGATAGATCTACCATGTTTCCACAAATATATTCATTTAAGTCAAGTGGTTTGGGTTGAAAACATGTTTTTTGAAAAATAGTTTCATGCAGAGACAACCGGTTTCAATCGCTTAATTGACATGCTTTTCACTGTGCTACAAACTTTAATCGGGTCATGTCGACGATACATACTCTAATTCTAGCATATTTTATTTAAAATATATACGAATGTATAGATATTTAAATATATACATTTGTATATATTTTCAGAAAGGTTAGCATATGTTATAGTCCTTGTTTTATGGTTTTCTGAACAATAATCATGCACTAAGTTGAAAAGTTGAATTTATATAAAATTGTATACAAGTTATAGAGACCGATGTCGTAGTTGGTTGGATCAATCGTGCTGCTATGGAAAACAATTTGTTTGGGATATATATATATAATATATATATATATATATATATATATATATATATATATATATATCAAACAAGATTTCTAATTTACTAGTTTGTTACTGAGTAAAATTCTAATCAAAATAACCAATTTATTTCTTGTTTAAAATTACTAAATGTATAAGTTTTCCATTTGAAAAATTGTTTAAAATTTACCTACAAGGGTCCATTACAACCTCAATTCATCTATTTTGAAATAAGGGAATAAATTTGACCATCTACTATGTATAAGTTTATTTTCTCTTTACAAACAAGAATGATAAACATTTCAAGGGAAACAAATATATACTTCCATGTATTTTCAATGTAAGACAACTATTTTCAAAATGAAGGCACAAAGAAAACTTTTGATTCATTTCCAGATTTGAAAGGGACTACATTTCCACTAAATACAACTTACAAAATTCCTTCTTTCAACTATTACAATACATGGTTTGATAAATAAATTTTACAAGAACTCTCTTTAAAATACAAGTACATACAAGCCTTCCACTCAAAGGTGGAAACAACATGATGAAATTTACAAAAATAAACTTTCTCTTTCTTTGTCTTCTACACAATGTCTTCATCCCAAGAACTACTTCAAGCTACAAAGCTTTTCTTCAAATCCAAATCACAACAAGAAGGAAGGTATCATACGCAAAACTCACCTCCCAACCTTTATTCCAATGAGAAGGGGAAGCCACCTTTCTCATTTTCTCCCAAGAACCAAAAATGAAGTAATAAGGTATATTGAACAACCATGGTAACTCACTAAAAAGGATTCAACAATACACATACTCATGCCAGAAAGACTTACAAAACAACAAGCACAATAATGGACACAACATACAATTTTCCCAAACACAACGGATTAAAATCTAAGCTAAGGGAGAAAAGAAATATGGGGAATCCCTTATGCCTCCAAATCGGTTAAATATCTGACTTAAAACCTCTAAAAACATCATCGACACAACCAAAACCAAACTCTTATCCATCCCTCAAAAGAAACATACCAAGATAAGCAATAAATCTTTCTTATTTTCACAAGGTGGGACACCCAACCCAAAATCCCTCAAAATTATCCTTATATTTCTTATTTAACCTTTTTCTTTACCCTAATGTCTCCATTTGTTAATTTTTTTTTTCATGTTGAAGGATTTGGAAGCCATGGAAGTATTAGGGAAAACATGGAGAAATTTCTTTTGCTTCAAGTTTTGCAAATCGGAGGAAACCATTCCTCCATTTTGCTTTGTATTCCATTATTTGCATTAGGATCATAGTGTGTAGATTATCACTTGTTTTATTACAATATTCCAACCTCGTGATATGGTTGTGGGTATTTGTTTTCTCACATTTTCTTTACTTAAACATATGGATAAATCCCACTTTTTATCCAGTGTATATATACACTTACATACATATATACATACATGTATATATACCTATTACTAAGATAGATCTACATTTTGTTCACAAATATATTCATTTAAGTCACTGGTTTTGGTTGAAAACACATTTTTTGAAAAAGAGTTTCATGCACGACAACCGGTTTCGATCGCTTAACCGATCATAGTCCTCACTATGCTACAAAAGTCATTCGGGTTGTCGACGCACGATACTATAAATCTAGCATATTTTATTTAAAATATATATGAATATATATATATCTTAAAATATATACATTTTTATATATTTTCAGAAAGATTAACATATCTTATAACTCTTATTTTATGGTTCTTTGAACAATAATCATGCACTAAGTTGAAAATTTGAATTTATATAAAATCGTATATATGTTACACAAATCGATACCAAATGGCCGATCGGTGCCGCTTCTATGGAAAAAAATTGTTTTTAAAAAGTGAAATATATATATATATATATATATATATATAGAAAACAAGAGTTCTAATTTACTAGTTTAAATTTTTTTTTTTCAAAATTGTTTAAAATTTACATACTAGGGTCCATTACAACCACAATTCATCTATTTTGAAAGAAGGGAATAACTTTTACCATCTACTATGTATAAGTTTATTTTCACTTTACAAACAAGAATGATAAACATTTCAAGTGAAACAAATATATACTTCCATGTAATTTCAATGTAAGACAACTATTTTCAAAAGGAGGGAACAAAGTAAACTTTTGATTCATTTCCAGATTTGAAAGGGACTACATTTCCACTAATTACAACTTAGAAAATGTCTTCTTTCAACTATTATAATACATGGTTTGATAACTAAATTTTATAAGAACTCTCTTCAAATTACAAGTCCATACAATCCTTCCACTCAAAGGTGGAAACGACATGATGAAATTTTAAAAAATAAACTTTCTCTTTCTTTGTCTTCTACACAATGTCTTCATCCCAAGACCTACTTGCAGCTACAAATTTTTTCTTCAACTCCAAATCACCACAAGGGAGGGACCATAGGCAAAACTCACCTCCCAACCTTTATTCCAATGAGAAGGGGAAGCCACCCTTCTCATTTTCTCCCAAGAACCAACAATGAAGTAATAAGGTATATTGAGAAACCATGGTAGCTCACTACAAAGGATTCAACAATACATATACTCATGCCAAAAAGACTTACAGAACAACAAGCACAATAATGGATACAACATACAATTTTCCCAAACACAAAGGATTAAAATATAAGCCAAGTGAGAAGATAAATATGGGGAATCCCTTATGCCTCCAAATGGGTTAAATATCTGACTTAAAACCTCCAAAATCATCATTGACACAACCAAAACCAAACTCTTATCCATCCCTCAAAAGAAACATACCAAGGTAAGCAATAAATGTTTCTTAGTTTCACAAGGTGGGACACCCAACCCAAAATCCCTCAAAATGCATATACAAAAATCTTATACCTCCCTCAAAATATCCCCATTTTTCTTCTCCCACACCATCCTTAAGGTCATACTACCCAAATCCAAAACAACCACATACATTCATTCATTTTACATACAACACACAATAAGTAAAATAAAATGCAAAGGTAAAGACCCTACCTTGCCATTACAAGAACCTTCAATCCACAAGAAACAAGCTCAAGCTTCTTCCAAGTCCAAGCAAAACAAAAACAAGCTCCCAAGATCCCTAAACAAGAACTGAAGAAAATATTCTCCAAAAATGCAAGTGTTCAAGTAAACCAAGTAACCCCCAAACCTCCAAAATAACTTACATAAATAGAAAATGCAGAGAGAGTGATGATGTGGCTCTATGTATGATGCCATATCACTTCTCCTCCAATCCACTTCACCAAGTCAAACACAAATACTAAAGCTAATAAATGGGTCTCAGAGAATATGACAATTTTCCTTCCACACACAAACATCCACTCCATCCCTCTTTGGAAATAATTACAAGAATTTGTAAAAAGTTCAATTGATTTTCCCTTTTCCTTTCAAAAACACATAATGAGGCCTAAAATAAACCCCTCACATCATAGGTATAGTTTTTGAGTGAGTTTAAAAGGTATGGGACAAGCTTGTCTTATCTTAAAAGCATCCACAAGTGGCTCCTAAGCCCAAATTCGAGACTAGAAATGTGAGGTTGAGTACACAACTCTATAATCAATAAAATCCATCATAACTCGATAATATAACAAGGACTCTCTACCCCAATAAATGCCCACATACTCACATCTCAATTTAACTAAAACAAATGATTAATTGACTAAACCAAAACACATTAATTAAGAAATAATAAGATGACAATGCATTGCAATAAATAAATAACACACACAAGTAAAGAAATATTATGAAGTAGGAAAAGAAACACATAAACCCATGGTCACATTTGAGCTTATCCCTTCCCATGGGGACCCAAAACGTAATCAACAAGATACACAACACAAAGTTGGCAAGGTGACCTTGTTGCCGATATCCAAAATTCTTTCATGGTTTGTCTCCTAGCCCCTTCTTGTTTATTGTTGTATAATTTCCTACAAAATCAAAATAATTCCTCTTCATCCTCAAGGACGCATCAAATACATCATGAAATAAAATGCACATATACCTATCATCCAATAACATCATACACATATTTAAATCATCATCAAGATAAGAAAATATATTAATTTTACCATTTCATCAACATCAATGACATCACAAGACTAGCTCGATCATCTAAAAAAATCAATATATCAATAATCCAAAGTGTCAGGATATATATATATATATATATATATATATATATAATAGCAACACTAAATCATCATCAACACTCGAAATATGTATCCATGCCTATAGAGTCCATATAATCCACAATATGACTCAAAACATATCGACAATCCAAAATATCTATACTGTCTATCAATGTGCTAATCAAATATAATAATAATGTCCTTGTTGCTAGTCAACAATAATCAAAATCATAATATAATAAATAATAATGTTTTTATTTATTTTGTAGTAATCATCAACATCAATTATATATTAAGTCAAATTAATTAATTAATAAGATAAATTAGTAATAAAATTTGAGACAAAAAAATACAAATTTGAATTATTTGGTTGTAATCATGCTTATTAAAATTGATTGAAAAATATTAAAAATAACAATTTGATCACATTCAATTAAATACAAACCATACATACAACGTGATCTAAGTGATTAATTTATCTTTCTTTTATTTTCATCATTTTATTGAAAATAATAATAAGGATATCTATGAAAATGTAGGTTATCAAAAATTTATATTATTTAAATCATGAGCAAGGGATTTTAATATACATACAATGCATGGTTTATATTAACAAGAACGATTTAGATACGGAAATGATACACCTTGTGCAAGGGAAATAGAAGCCAACAGAACTAATTCTACAAAGAAGGAACCTTTATTGGTTACAAAAATGAAGAATCTTGACCCACATGAGAGTAGGTGCGAACTAAACAACACATTATATGTGAGGAAGTTGGACCGATTGATAAGTATCTAGATACGGGAATAAAAATAAGTGTTCCAGGAAACCATGAGTTTGATCGTAGATTTATAGGGCGAGATAGTATGTCTAAAACAACAAGCATGGGATTGAGAGCATGTGAAGGATGGAAAATTTCCAGAGAAGTATGTTGAACAATTCAGAAAGTCTTTAATATACATAGACAAGAAAATATCATACCCTTGCTAGGTGAATGGATACGAGAGAAGTTTTCGTGCATGGATAACGAAAGTGAGTGACAAATACTTCATACTAATCTACTACCTTCAAACATGAATATGGTAAGGAAATCATCTTGGATGTGGTTATTGATGCCTGGTTGGTGAGAAAAATATTGATTGACACTAGCGTAGAGGTAAACATTATAACCCTTGACTTATAGAATAGGATGAGGAGGCCACTACTACAACCATCTTCTAGTGTTATTTATATGGAAAATAGACCATAAGAATTCCCATGACCATTTTTAAGGGTACAAGAATAATTACCCAAGGGAATAATTCAAGGATGATTTTAAATTTTCAAGTATACAGAGTAAGATAACTTTCCGACATTAATTTTTCATCCATGGTGTTATGTAAACAATGCAGACTTGTACCTCAATAAGAACTATATTAGTTTTTAGATTGAGGATGAGAGTGTAGTGATTCCTATGGATGGTACAAGGATTGCACCCTACATAGATCCCATTATAGATGAAAACTTTGCGCAATCTAGAGTGTGTTGAGAAAAAATAAAAGGGAGTTCTCAAATGGGGAGATGTGTATCTCGATCATTGAAAATACAAGCATTACTTTTGATAATTGGTCTCATATAACATATGAAATGGGTGGTTAATAGTGTCGTGGATAAGTAACAAGGGTGATCATACCATGGATAGTTAGGTGGTTGGGAAGAACTAGGCTACTAAGGTATATAGGAGAAGAAAATCCTGAACTATTTTTACATGTAGTAGAACAATAGGTGCACGATAAACAAGATACAATGAATATGTTAATATAATTGTTGAGAGGAATAACAAAATGATGGTGGGTTGTGCACAGGGATAATATACTCATATGAAATGAGACAATAAATTCCTTATTGAAACTATTTGTTTGGAATAACCTTCCTTCAAAGATACCATCATACAATCAAAAAAACTCTCCTAGGTCTCACCTACATGCTTGTGAGAAACATTAGTTGGAAGGACCAGAAGTGTTACCACCATTTTTATGGGTCCATAAGTTCTATTCAATGTTTCATGGGTGTATTCATATGTGGTCCATACATGTCGAGCTAAAGTATGAAATTTTAAATTAGTGTTTATCCCATACTAGTGACCTAAGAGATTATAACTTAGTTATATAATAATATTATCCCATATGGGTGCATGAATGGATGTGCACAAACAAATGAAAATGTAAAATTGAGTGTGATGACACTCTCTGTTAGAGTGCACATAGAGGGAAATAGAAAAATCCAAGATCATGTACCTGATTGATGATGAAGAGGTTGAATATTTAAATATAGAGGACACATAGGATTAGCACAATGTATTAGATATGGAAGATAAGTAGGAACAAACATTTCATTTACTGTTTAAGATGAAAAAGGTGAATATTAGGACAGATGACATGCCTAAGGAGGAAATCATTGGTGACTATTGATTAGAATCAGAAGTTACAAAGATAGTCAAAATTTTAAATGACTTCCAAGTCCACTATATTAGGGGATACTACAAGTTGAAGGGTGTCCATCCATCACTAGGGGAGATGAAGATAAAGCTCAAGGAAGGTGTACAACTATTTCAAAAAATACCTTATAAAATGAATTCAAATTTGTGGGTGGAAGAAATTTACTAGATCAAAAACATGTTAAAGGCATATATCGTTGATCCAATTCAAGGATCAACCCAATGTTCATAAGTATAAAGAAATATAAAAGGATAAGGATATGTTTGGATTATAGAGTGTTGAATTCCTCTTGTGTAATTAATCCATTCCCTACACTCGCTTACTAAGGATATTCTTGAGGGTGTAGTAGGACAAAAAAATTATTCTTTCACATATGGTTTCTTTGGATAACATCAAGTTTGAAATACACATGAGGATCAAGTTAAAACCATATTTTCCACAAAATGGGGTTGTTTTGAATATAAAGTCATGCCTTTTGGTCTAAATAATATGCCAGTAGTATTTTTGTGCATTGATGTTGTGCAATATTTTCAGGACTTCATCCATAACATTCTCTAAGTGTACGTGTATGATTATACATTCTATGGATTAGTGAAGGAACCATGTAAGTACTTAAGGCTAATGTTTGAGAGATTCAGGAAGTTTGTTTTATCCTTGAATATCAAAAACGCATCTTTGTGAAACCATTCGACACATTGTTGGGGCAAATCATATGCAAAGAGGGTCTTCTAGTTTATCCGACATAGATAGCATTTATATTGGGGTTAGAAGATCAAATGAACCAAAGTGAAGTGTGTGGATTTCTTGGTCATACATGATATTAAAGGAAATTCATCAAGGGCTATTGGAAGATAGTCATGCAAATGGAAGAGATATTAAAGGTAAAGGGAATATTTTATAGGAATATTTCCCAACAGTAGGATTTTGAAAAATTAAAAGAAAGTTCAACTAACGTGCCTATCCTTCATTTCCCTTCATGTAATTTTCCATTCCATGTTCATGTGGATGCCTTAGGGATAAAAATTGGATAAGTTCTAAGTTGGGAGAAGGAAACATTGACCATATAATTTACTTTATGAGTAGGAATTTAAGACCTCTAGAATATAATTACACAACTTCATAACGCGAATAATTTTCTCTGGTTTATGCATAAACAACACATGGTAATTTCTATCGCTGGTATGGAAATCTCTAACACTCAAGAACGAGCCAACGTGTTCATCATTTCAAGTAGTCCAAAACAAAGTAGAGAGAGATATAGATAAAAAGAGAGAGAAACAAGGGATAATTTCCTCACATATTCACACTTCCACACTCATTTACACTTTTCTTTTTTGATTCAAGAGAGAGAGAGAGAGTAGGGAAGAGAGATAAAACTACAATACATTTTCTTTTCTATTCACAATATCGTAACTATTATACATTTTGTATACTATTTAAATTTATTTCACACCATCTATAACTTAAATCCATTTACATTTTCATGACCAACAAAGATTCACATTTATTTATAGAGAGAGAAAATGAAGGAGAGAGAAAAATTATAAACTATAAAATCCATTCATAAAAATAAATTAAATAAATCATATAGTACATAACACTCGCAACAATATGAAAAGGGTTTAGTAGTAATTACAAGTCCAATGGAATCCTCATAAGGAATTTCCATCTCAGGATGTGAGTTTGCAAAGTTGGCCAAAAGAGATAAAGCTTATATAATTTAGGTCCCAAAACACTTGTTTTAAGCTCGGACATAAAATTCTTGGAGTTCTACTTACTCCCGGGTATATACTTATAATCAAATTTGATATAAGTTGATTTTGAAGAATGAGGCTCAATTTATAAAGGTGACTTCGAGACCAATTATCATAAAAACATCAAACACTATTATTGTATAACAACCGATGGACCCCAAAACAAACTTGAAACTCTAACTTATGATTTTTTTTTCCTAAAACTGGAAGTCATTTTAAATTCGCCTCATGGAAGTGTAGAGATAGGTAGGTGTAGTTTTTCAGTTTCACCCTATTGATGTGGCAACCATAAGAAAAAATGGATTGCATTTTCTTAAACATGAGAATGTCACCAAAATTTACTGAAATTCTTAATGTGCTTTTAAAATCATCTCATTGAGGTTTTAAATTTATTTTGTCAGTTTATTTAAGGGAATTTGTGGTGTCATGGATTAATAGGGATCATGGTCAATGTTTTGATTGGTAAAATAGTATGGTCTAGCACGCACCAAGCACGTGAGTTCCAGTATCATCTTTTTAAGTTTTTGACTAGGGTAATATTTGTATTGTTCATTATCGTTACATTCTCTATTATTATAAAAATTAAATCCTAAACAGGAAATGATATAACTAAAAATTTTAATACAAAAGGAAAGGAAATCTATAACCATTTTAGAAATTTTCTTGAGGCATCTACTTAGGTCATGAAATTTGACGAATGAATCATATTCGTTTGCAAGTTTCCAACGTATTTTCAATGAATCTATTTTTTTCATATCTATAAATCAACGAATTCCATAAAACCATTTTTTTAAACCCCATTTTTATAGCCCTTGCAGTTCGGCCATGAACATTCCCACTAGGAAGATAAACCAATATACCATACCATTTTTCCACGCTAGAAAATCTTACAAAATTCCTTGAGGTTCCAAAAAAATAATATTTTCTCAATAGATTCCAAATCTGAGCCCACAAGCACTAATCTACAAACTGCCAATCGTTAAGCAAGATCAAAGAGTTAACACAAAAATTGTCGCCAAGCTACAAGTAGAGATTTGAGTTGTGGATTGATTATCAACATAGACACTTGAAGGATAAACAAGGAAGATAATAATTTTTGTATATCTTGTAACCATGCATTCCATGAGAATAAAGATCCTTCAGGCATTTTTTCAAACATATTCCATGTCTTGTCCAGGCTCCCAAATTTTACACAAACAAGGGGGCACTAAAAAAATTTAAAGTGTTTTATTTGTACATAAGCCAATATATTTTAGGAGTTTTGGATTCCTCGTGAGAAACACATAATAAAATATATATATTATGAGGGTTAGAAGGTATGTACCCATTTAGATCATTTAAATGTTCATAAGTAAATGCTTCAAAAGGAACTTTAACCTTGATATGAAATAATAAATCATTTTTACAAACCATGAGATCCTATAATAACTCAATAGAGGGAGATACGATGTAGAACACATAATATTATGGTTCACGAAATGATTGAACCTAAATTATTAATATTTAAGGGGTTAGAAGCCCATGGTAGATTATCCTAATCAATTAGTTTCCAAATCTAATTGTATTTATGTTAGGAATAATCATTGAACAAATAAAAATAATGAAATACAATGTAATAAAGCAATAGAAATGAGAGGGAGAAGAAGACTTAGCTAATTTTTTTATTTTTGTGCTAATGTGGGCTAACCTGATGACTAAAATGTAAGAAAATTATGTGACAGAGATTCACTACCAATTTTTTTTGCTAAACAATTACATGGAGCAAAGTGTATGGTAAGGCCCAAAACATACCATTGTTATGGCCCTTTTATATGCCCTCGTCCCTATGTACTTTCATCTCCTAAAAATTTCTAGATATATGCACTACTACTCGATCTTATCTTGTTCTCTTTTTCTAGATATATGCACTACTACTCGATCTTATCTTGTTCTCTATTTGGACCCTCAATATTTTTAGATGCTTGTTATGTATTTGAATGAATCTTAAAAAACCTAGATGGTGAAAGAGTATTGCAAAAAAAATATTACACATGGGTTGTTGGCACCCATGTGCACCGTTGACATTGCCACTACTTCAAAGAGAGCTCAAACTGCATTTCATTCTCTCCAAGCATTTTATATATATAATGTGTGCAACATAATTGATAATTATTACCTTTTATGAATGTGATTATACTTGACCTTTTCCATAACTTGACAAAAGGGGATGTTTCTTTTGTGCTTGCAGATCTGAGTGGATGTTTACACTAGAATGAGTATGTAGAGTATATGAAGTTCAAGGGAGCCTTGAAGTAACTTTTCTTGTGTTCTCATTTTAATGTTAGGTTTCTAGTAGATATAATTACCTCCTTCAATGAGAGAATAATAACTTACTTATACAAGTGTTCTAGATGTGGAAAACTCAAATAAAGATAAATATAATTGTACTAAAGGAAATCAAATTAAGAAAAGTACCATTAGAGGAAGAGAGACCAAAGAAGTTAGGTCAAAACATGTAGTGTATGGGTGCTATTGCCATTTCTGGACACTATGGTCCTAGATGCATGTGTGAGTAATCTCAAAGTTTTGATTATGATGTGCAAGGTTATGACCTAATTTGATAGATTAATATAATTTTTATGCAAACAAATCGGTTGTATGTGTAAGCAAGAAATAGTGCGAAATAGTTATGGATAACATACTTGATCAAATTGAGCATGTTTCGGTTAGTATAAGAGTGTTGTATAATTTGTGTTGTTACAAGACATGAATAACCAAAATGAGTGTCTATAAACTGTAATAAATAAGTTATATCTAAAAAAGAAAATTACATTATTGGATCCTATGTTAGACTAGAGTAGTATAGAAGTTCTGTGAAATTTATAGTGACCTCAATAGTGTACAACTTTGAAAAATATAAGAAAGGTATAAATGCAATGCTCCAAATAGGTAGTCCAATGTAAGGTCTACTTTATATGACTTCTGATGCTAAAATGAATGTTTGTTTCTAGAAATAAAATAAAATCTCAAAGAAATTGATCTCGTCCCTACAGACCTTAATAGGGAAGTTATTTCTAAATAGTAAATTCAAATGAATTGGATCCTATGTTAGACTAGATTAATGCATAACTTCCTTGAATTTTTTTAGGGCCTTAACAATGTATAATATTGAAAACATAAAAAAAGTATTAGTTCAATGCTTAAACTAAATAATTTGATCTAGTGTCTACTTTATATGATTTTTGTGCTAAAATAAATATTTATTTCTATAAATTGAATAAAATAAATACGTAAAAAATACCCATTAAACAAAACTCATTAGAACCACACATTCATTTATTTGGGTGCTTTATGATCATAGATATATAGTTTTGGTGAATAACTATAATGTTTTAGAGGTGAAAGGAACAAGGAAACATGGAAATTAAAATAAAATCTCAGCCACTTAATTGACAAAAACAAGAGTACTATAAAGTTATGAAATATTTTATGTTGAAAAAAATATACCGCCTATACAGTTCTAAATATCAACAAGAACAATGATGCTCCCAAGTACTACAATAACAAAAATTTCAATGTACAAGCTAAGAGAATGTTGAGAAAGGCATACCAATCAGGATGGACACCTGTTGCTTGTATTTGGTGAAACAATGTCAATGTCTCATGAGGAAACCAATGTTTTGGCTCATGATCACATTTCACAAGATGATATCTTGATCAGTCATTTTGTTAAACACTTCATGTGCATATCTTATTTAGTCATTTTGTTAGTCTAACTCAAATCCATGAGGGTTATGAAACATATATAATATTTTTGATACAAATATGTGACCCCAAACACAACACAATGAGCGCTAATTAAATGGTTTAAGAAATTAAAATTTAATATCCATTTTTTATCTGAGAAATAGATAATTGTCTCTAAAAATCATGAATGCCTAATGTTATGGTTTAGCTAGCAAACACTTTGTTGGAGGATCCCACTAAGTAATACCGAAGTAAAAATGTAGTTTTTACAACTCTAATTACCTACATGATGTGTTAGCCCAAGGAACTGCACAAAGATGTAACAATTGTACATGTTTCCCATTATTTGAAATGTCGGGATGCGAGATGACCCATTCTTCTACCGAAGTGGAATTAACAAAAATACTATGACATGACACACGAGCAAAAGTTGTGAAAAAACACTCAAAAAATATTATATAACTACTCAATTTTCACATTACAAGACTCACACAACACTTGTATTCATAAGAACGAGACAATACTTTAGATTGCATCCATTATTATCACTATAACAAAGTAATTTCAGTTGCTACACATTCAATTCAACGACTTTAGGCTCCTTGAAATATAGCCACCCTCTCTCATTCATCCCTAGCTTGTCATCATGTAACATGCCTATAACTGCATCCAAATAAATATTTGGAAAATATAGTTTCTAAATCTCGTGTTCCTCTACACCACCATTTTCCAGAGGGTTTGGTATCAATTGGGTTGTTGTTACTTGAGAAACAGGAAGGGAATATCATCGGTCAAGTAGTAGGTATGATCATTACTGATTTTGAATTTCATATTGTATGTCATAGTACTTGGTCTTGCTAGGTGGGAACTCAACAAGTTCATTAACTAGCAATGTCGTCCTTGTAAGTTTAGAGAAAAAAAATACTTTTTATTTTTCTTCCCTAAAACATATTAGTTGCATAAGTATTTGATTGTTCTTGACAAATAAAAGGTTGATGTATTTTTTTCTTTAACATATTTTTAGCCCACGACTGTAAGAAGGTGAGGTTTTGTGTGAGCAGAGGCACAAATTTTGTGACATTTGACACATGCTGAAGGCATGGGTGATTGATGGAAATTTATGGGAATCACATCCACACTAGAATTTACATTGGCATCATATCGACAGAAGCCATCATCTCTCATGTGCTAACTGTTGATCTATATGCTTGGATTCCATGCAGTCTATAGGATATATAGAATCCATAAGCTCTTAGATCCTTATTCATAGCATTCATAAAAATGATACAGTAGAAAAGGGAGTGATTCATATGGGTTGATACCACCCTCATTCAATTCACCTTAATGAACTTGGTACAGGGATGAGTTGGTCTAGTTTGCTTTGGGATTAGTTATAGAGTTTCATCAATTTCAATATGAATAATTCAAGTTTTGTAAAAATAATTTTGATTAATGACGTTATAACAGAGGTGACAAATCTTGTTGAGTATTCTTCCTATATGTTGATGGACAAGTGATCCTAGCCGCTCACCCTGTACATGCACCGAAATTCATGTGTTGTGATTCCATGAACACTGAGTTATGTTACTGCAATAACTACAATTTATCGTGTTCACGTATTTTTTGTAAGAACTGTAGGTTTTTTACTCCTTCTTTGTCAATCATTACAAAGAAAATGTGCAACATTTGGAAAGTGGTGAATGATTTAATATACCATAAATTATACCACCCCAACATATCGTTACAAAGTATTTAGCTAGTCTTCATAGAACCTTTATCCGATCACCATATGTCTACCTGTATAATGCCTACCTGTTTCCAATCGAGTTCTATCATTTTATCCTTTATTACTTTTAAAGGCGGAAAAATATGATCATGAATGTCGGGGTCATTAATATTTTGGAAATCGATAATTTCTCTCCACATTCTTTTTCTATTATTAGGAAAATGAAAATGTAACTTCCTTTTCCATGCATAGTTTAGTTTTAAATAGGTGTCCCTATTTTTAGGATAAAATAAAATTAAAAAATAACATTGTTTGAATGAAAAAAATAATGTCACTTTTGTAAATGATAGTTCTAGTTTTAAGATGTTCTATTTTTAATATGTTTTATTTTCATAGTTCAATAATCTATTGTTAGGTGAAATACCTATAGATATTGGAGGCAATTATAAGTGGTTTTACACACATGGATTGTGTCGAGCTGAAGTTCTGAAAAAGAAGAAGATATGTATGCAAAGAAGTGCTGGTTTGAGTTAGGAAAACTTTTTTTATTTGTAATATTATTATTTTTTTATGTTGTTCATTGTGTTATTTTCCTAATTTCTACAAATTGGTATTATATCTTTGTTTTTCGGAGGGTTCTAATTGACAACAGGTTATGGCTTCTACATCTGGTCTGCATATGCCATAATTTATAGGAAAGAATTACAAGTATTGGTCATTAACCATGAAGGCACTATTCAAATCCTAGGATGTGTGGGAAATTGTAGAGAATGGGTCCATATATCCCACATATGGAATAACATATAACACGCTCTCACGGTAGAAAAATATACTTTGAAGGAATTAAGAGAGAAACTATCTTTTCTATATTCATCAAGCCATGCATGAAATAATCCTACCTAGAGTGGCAACATCCAAAAAAAAAAAAATAGCATGGGAAAATCTACAAGTTGTGTATCAAGGTAAACAGAAAGTAAAAATGGCAAAGTTACAATTACTTCAAACATAATTTGAAATTATATGAATGAAAGTTTCAGATTCCATAGAATCATTATTTACTTTTGTATTTGGTTTAGCCATTCAAATTAAATCTCATGGTGAAACGATTTAAGGCGTAAGGATTATTGAAAATTTGCTTAGACGTTTTCTGCAAAATTTGATCCTCTCGTAGTATTTTTGAAGAAATTATGATTCTAAGTCATTTTTCAATTAAGAAGTTATATACATCACTAATAAATCATGAAAAAAGGTTAAATAAATCACATATAGTTATAGACCAATATTTTTCATCATAGGTATCAGGAATTTGTGGAAGAGGAAGAGGAAGATTCAACCCTGGAAGTAGAGGAAGAATTTCATCTAGAGGATGCAAAAATGGTCAATCAAACTTAAGTGGAAGAGGAAATAGTCAATAGCAAAATCACAATCAATTTTCTCGGTCGAGACAGGATAATCCACATGTGCGCTTTCACTATTTCAAGAGATATGGACAATATGCTTATGATTGTAGGAAAAAGTAGTATGATCATAATAGGAAACATCAAAATTAGGTTGGGAGCTCTACTCCAATCTCCATGTTTATTACATGCAAATATTTTCAAAGCATCACTTTTATCACCTTGAATAGAATTTATTACAAGAGATTTATTGTGATGTATGGTATTTGGATTCTCAGTTGCATTAATCACATGTCGGGTAACTTATATTTATTTTCCAATTCAGATGATTTAGCAAAGAAATATGTTACCCTTGGGAATAATAATACAGTGTTTGTAAAAGGAAAAGGAACAGTCAACATTCTAACTAAAAATGAGAAGCAAAATATTATGCATGATGTTTATTGTGTTGTAGGGTTGAAGCAAAATCCTATGAGCATTGGTCAATTCATATAAAAGGATACATATTTTTTATTAAAGACAATGAATGTGTGATCATAGATAAATCTTTAAGTACTCAGTTGATTTCTAATGTGAAGATGATGGGCAATAGAATGTTTCCATTGAAGATTAGACCAGCCAAGTCCGAGCTAGTCTACATCTAGAGATCATATTACGAGATCGGTTTGAAGCTACAGAAATTAAATCCACTATTTAGTTAGTTGAAAAAGATAAATCATGGGTATGGTATCTTAGGTTTTGTAAAAGGTTTACCTTTCACTTAGAAACCAGAGAATTTTTGTAAAAGTTGGATTTTGGGGATGCAACTAGGAGAATCCTTCCCATTGAAAAAATAGCAAGAGCAAGTGTGCCACTTGAAATTGTTCACTCAGATTTATGTGCACCGATGCAAAAATTCTATTGGAGTTTTATCATATTTTATGAAATTCATTGATAACTTTATAAGGAAGAAATGGGTGCACTTTTTAAGACACAAATCATATGCTTTTGATATATTTAAGCAGCTCAAGGCCTTAGTAGAAAAGAAAAGTGGGTAATACATCAAATTTTTGAGGAAATATAGAGGAGGTGAGTATGTTTCCAATGCTTTTCTAAATTTTTACAAATATAATGGTATACACCAACAGTTTAGTATTAGGGATACACTTGATTTAGAATGTTGTCACAGAGAGGAATAATAATACCATCATAGAGATGGTAAGAAGTATGATGAAGGAAAAACATATTTCAAATGAATATTGGGCAAAAGAAATAGCAACTTTTGTTTACATTTCAAACTGCTGTCTAACAAAAATTGATCTAGACATGGTTCCTCAAAAATCTTGGACTATTAGGAAACAAACTATTTCTTATTTTAGAATCTTTGGTTGTGTTGCATATGCACATGTTCCTGATGAGTTATGGAATAAATTAGACAACAAAGGATAAAAGTGGATATTTTTGGATACTCGTAGAATACAAAATCTTACAAGTTGTTTAATCTTGTTATTATGAAGGTAATAAACAACAAAGATGTACAATTTTTTTAAATGAGGCTTTGGATGGAAATATTGAGAGAACATTCAATGTAGCAGTACTTATTCCTCATGATGATATGGAAGATGAAACTATAGAGTTGCAAGGTATTGTATCTTCTTTGAATCTTGGACATGCACCCCAAATTTTAGCAAAATCTAAACCTCCAACTACAACTAGGAGGTCTGTAAGATTTCAGTAATCTTCAAACATGTAAGAGACACCAGAAACAACACTAGAAGAAAATCCTTCAATAAGAAATAATCCATCATCAGATAGCCCTTTACAGTGGAAAACAAGGACTTTTAGTAAGATTTATGACGTTCATTAAACTAACTCTTTTTCAGTTTTTGCATTGTTTTCTTAAGTTGTAGATCCAATACACTTTAAATAGGCTATAATTAATGAATTTGGGTTCAATCCATGGATAATGAGATAGATGCCATAAAGAATAATCTAACATGGGAATTGGTAGATATTCTAGAAGGAAAGGGCATGATAGGAGTAAAGTGGGTCTACAAGACAAAATATACTAGTGATGGTAAAGTACAGAAATATAAATCAATGATAGTTACAAGAGGTTTTTCACAACAATATGGAGTAGATTACGATAATACATTTGCACCTGTAGAACATTTGGACATGGTAAGAATAGTTTTAGCAATTTCAGCTCAAAACAAATGGTTTATTTATTAGATTTATGTAATATCACCATTATTGAATGGCTTTCTAGAAAAGAAATTTTATGTGAAACAAAAAAAAGGTTATAAGATTGAAGGTCATGAATGGAAGGTATACAGGTTATGAAAATCCATCTATGGTCTCAAGTAACACCTAGATCTTGGTACAACAGGATTGATTATTATTTGATTCAGAATGGTTTGATCAAGAGAAACAATATGTCTACCTTATACATCAAGATAAATGAGCAAGGTAATATTGTAATTGTTTGTTTATATGTGGATGATTTAATCATTACTAGCAATCTATCTACATATTCATTCAAATCATCAAAGAAGAACTAATTTGAGATGACAAATCTAGGACTCATGTATTATTTTTTGGCCATTGAATTTCAACAATCAGAAATTGGAGTTCTTATTTCACAAGAAAAGTATGCTGACATTGTTTTAAAGAGATTTAACATGTTAAATTGTAAATCATCGCCAAAATCAGTTACACTAGTTTTAAAGTTATGCAAATATGACAACAAATCATTTTTGGATACAAAATCATTCAAAAGATTTGTTGGAAGTCTCTTGTATTAGGTGGCCAAAAGGAGTTATATTATGTATGGCGGGAGCCTCATCTCAAGGTTTATGAAACTTCCAAAAGATTCACATTGGCAAGATGGAAAAAATATTTTGAGGTATTTATGTGGAGCTAAAAATCATGGAATTTTGCATTCAATAACTGATGAGTTCAAACTCATAGGTATATATATAGTGATAGTGATGAAAGTATAGATGACATAAAAATCACATCTGGATATAATTTTTGAAAAGTTAATATCATAATTGCATAAAGAAAATTCGAAATCTTACACTTTATTCTTGCTCAATACATATCCATTTAAATAGGAGATGTTGTTCCTATATTTAAGGAGATATAATCTCCATAAATATCTCCACACATAACTCCTAAAACAACTCCATGCTATTATACGTGAGATTTTGTTTTCTCACAAAACTAATATTGTTAATGATTTGTTTACTCAACAACTCATAACAATATTTACTCACCCACTCATAATTACATTTACAATAATGTAATTAATTATTACAACACATTATATTATCCTAGATAATATAATCACTTACATAATATTCTATGTTCACACTACAACATAGATATTCCTAACATTCGCCCCCTTAGTGTGAACATGGGGTAAGAGCTCCTGGAAACATCAACCTTGTCGGAGTATTCATTGCTACTGGATCTTGCTATCTGGATCTTGCTGCTAATGATCATCCTTGTCGTATGAACATCTTCATCGACTGATCACCTTCCACCGAAGTATGGCAGTCAGAGGACCGTACGACAGTCAGAGGACCGTACGTAGATGATTTTCCCCTGTAAGCTGAGTCATGCAGTTTGCTTCTTCCACACCAAATAGACACTCAGGAACTGTTGTTAGTCTATGTGAACACATTAAAATCAAAACATGAAACTAGTTTCACCCCCTTGTGTATAAACACACCACATAACTGAAATAAAATATCACCACATCTGTCATGACCCCATCGTTGGTGAATGACGAGAGGACGCTGATTTTCCTCCTTCCTCCATTGCCTCCTTCCTCCAACAAGAAAAGAGTCTACCATAGGAAATCCTCATCACTAGGACATGAAAGTTCTTCATCAGTTGAGTAGACTTCCCAATCAGTTTCTACTTCAGCTAGAAGGGCTTTCTGATCTATCTTGTCATCAAGAAGATCCTGAGCTCTCTTTTTACAGTTCAGTATTACATGCCCAATCTCATTACAATAAAAGCATTTTATTTTTCCATGTGAAGGAACCTTCTTTGGTTTATGTTTTTCCTTCTTAGATGAGGAGCTCGGTTTGTTTCCTACATATAGTACTTCTTCATGTTCTTCATGATTGCTTTGTTCTAACAATGTAGAAATCACTCCTTCTAGACTAATAGTAATTTTACTCAAAGTAAATACAATATTTGAGTAACTCTTAGGCATGCTATTAAGAAGAATAGCTTTAGCATCATCATCTTTTACATGTTCTTTAATTCCAGCTAGTTGATTTAGCAAAGAACGAAACTTACTTATATGATCTGCCATTTTTGAGTTCTCTTCCATTTTCAACCCGTACAAGCGTTGCTTCAATGTAGTCTTTGCCATTTCAGCTTCAGAACCAAACAATTTGTTAAGAGACTCCCAAATTTCTTTTGCAGATTTTGTGAAATCCACATGATGTAGATAGGCTTTTGATAAGCCCAGACCAATGGTACCCAATGCTCTCTGATCTTTTGCATTCCATTTTGCCAATTCATTTCCTCCAGTGGGTGGAGTTGAATTAGACTTCACCACATCCCATAGATCCTTTTCTATTAAATGTAATTGCATCTGTAGTTGCCATGTATGGAAATCTTGTCCTTCAAACTTTTCAATCAGATTTAGTTTCTCCATTATTTTGTACAATACTGATAAAAAAATACAAAATTGAATCAAGTACTTTAAAATTTTATATTGAATACCTTTTAACCTCCAAGCAAGTCAAGAACTTGTATTAACAATTCAACATTATTGAAAATTGGAGAAAACTTTCAGTAGAAGAATTGATGTGCTTAATTTGATAGCTGCATAGTAAAATCCATATTTCTTCCAAACTACGTTCTGGGTTCTTTTGAAATTTCTTCTGTAGTTTCTTGACTAGCACGTGATTCTGCACACAAAATTATAGAAAAACCCACATCTGGAAACGAAAAATATAATATATTCTTTGAGATGGATCTGATCATGAAAGCACTGAAATTTCTTGCATCAAACCTGCTCTGTTACCAAATGAAAAGTTAATATCATAATTGCATAAAGAAATTTCGAAATCTTACACTTTATTCTTGCTCAATACATATCCATTTAAATAGAAGATGTTGTTCCTATATTTAAGGAGATATAATCTCCATAAATATCTCCACACATAACTCCTAAAACAACTCCATGCTATTATACGTGAGATTTTGTTTTCTCACAAAACTAATATTGTTAATGATTTGTTTACTCAACAACTCATAACAATATTTACTCACCCACTCATAATTACATTTACAATAATGTAATTAATTATTACAACACATATTATATTATCCTAGATAATATAATCACTTACATAATATTCTATGTTCACACTACAACATAGATATTCCTAACAATTTTCACTTTGGAACTATAACACCGTGAAAAGACAACGCCACGCTCACGACAACGACGGCGACGATGGCGCCGCAAAACATCTGTCCCAAAAATACGACAAATTTTTTTTTAAGGTAGAGGTTCGTGCTTAATTTATTTTATCTACAATTTTGAGACCTGCTTGACCTTGGGAATAGATAAGCTTCAATCTTTTACTTTGTATTCCGCTCGCAAAACTAAAACTACAAGATTGTCGCAATTCCATCTACTCGAGATTTACTTCAATATTCGTTGTATTCGTCTCTATCCTTAGCGGATAAATTTCGAGTTTCAAGAATGGTGATACAAGACTGCATAGGGGTAATTGACCGCTGACCCCGTTTTCACTTTATGATCCAATTTATAAAAGGATGAAGGTGACCGGGTAATGTATGTATTATAATTTTATTGATGTTTTTTTTTTTGATATATTTTAATATATATATATTTGCCGAGATATGTTGCAAAGATAACACATATATGGCTATCTTGATGACTTTTAGAAATCTTTTAATAGATATGTTCTTAGATATCTCTTTAGGTACTTTTAATTTAAGTGATAAATATATATATAGATATATTATCCAAGTTTATACTCAAATACGCCTATATTCCTATACATGCATTGAATTCTGAATTTAAAAGAATAAAAGTCATTTCGATGAAAAAAACGTTCAATTTATATTTAATTCTTTTTGGTTGGGGTGATGGGTATTCATTTCAACCACCTGTCCGCCATTAAGACCTCCTCCCACTCCTTGGCGTGCACGCATCTTCCAACCGGCCGCCTAAAACATTGAATTCATTATATTTTGCAAATCAAATTTCTGTCCTATATTTGCCCTGTCATATTTCCACTGCCCCGGCCGCGTGCATTCAAAAGGAATGTTAATGTGGTGGTTGTGGGATGGAACCACAAAGTAGTGTAAGCAGGTGGAAACGTTGTTTTTGTTAGGAATACTTGTTTAGTGCTCACATTATTTAGATGTGTTTATTATATTGGTGAATATAATAATGTGGAGTAAATGAGTTGTAATAACAACTCATATAGTTATTTGAATGTGATTTGGTTGTTAAACCAAATTCACATGAAAAAGAAATGTGAGGAGTGTTGTTAGAACAACCTCCTAGAAAATAGGATCAATCTCTCCTATTTATTTGTAATATCTTGTACGAAGTAAATACAGGAAAGTTTTCTATGTGATAATATGTTGTAGCTTTTATATTTGGTATCAGAGCAGGAAATTCATGGAAGTTTATGAGAGGTTTTGAAGAAGTGATTGGGGGCAACTCAAACATTTTGTGACTGTCCCAATCCATGTTTTTAAATTAAATTAGTATTTGTTTACTTGAATCATTTGCAGAGTTGTTGGAGTTTGCTCTCTGAAACTCGGATTTACACGGCTGTGTTAGTTTTCTGCCAGATCCGGAGGCGATCGAGATTACTTCTGAATCCATTCTACTAGCAGTTTACAGTCACATGCAAGTAAACAGGCGTGACAATCTGACCAAGGCTGATCCATACGAAGTGGATCTCACAATCTGACTCGAGTTCGATTCCTGTGCAAAGGAAAAGAAAAGAAACGTGGCGGGCTCGACGGTATTTTTGCTCATTCCACAAAACACACGCATGCCATTGAAAACAGTTGAGATATCGATTTAATCACCATTTATATTAGTTTGGACATTTGATAATTGTGTGAATCGATCCAATCAGATAAAAGGAGGTGCTTTAAATTTTGTCTTAGATCCAAACATTCTGCAGTCAAGCGACAGGACCCGTCTCTTCTTTGTAAGCGCATCTATTTGCTGGAAATTATGCATCTGCCCTTTATATCGCTGCTTTGAAAGCCGACAAGTTGGATGATGTGGAAACGGAGCTGAAAAGTATTATAGATGCTGCTAAAGGCAGCCCCGCTTTTCAAAGTTTTATGAAGAATTTTTCCGTGCCAAGCAAAATCAGAGATATAATATAATTATTCTGTGTTTTATCTAATCCAAACCGTCTCTTCTCCTGTCAGATCCAAGATATTCGAATGCCAGGCTCAATCCACATACACAAAATCGTGTAGATTTCACACAGCCATGAATGGAGAAAATAGGTCGGTTTTGTTAATTGTGAGTCTTATTTAGTTTTTGTTTGCATAGTTTTGTGATCTAATTCATTCTGCCCACGTGGAGCAATTTTTTTGAAAATTTATTAAAAAGGCATGTAAATGTTTTCAATAGTGGTTAGGATTACTCTATGTCAACGAGAGAGCCGAGTATAGGTGTCATTAGTATTATTTTAGTCATTATTTTATGTCAAAGTTATAAGAGTCATTTTGAGTCATTTTGTTATTGTCGTCTATAGTCAAATGTGTTAAAGTCAAGTGTTGTGTAATTAAAATATTTTTTAATTCGTAGTCAATAAACATAAGTCGTTATTTGTTGCGTTGAGTAGTAGCGTCATTGTCAAAAAGTCAAAAGTCGTGTCATTGTAAAAGTCCAAAAATAAAAAAATTTGCCTCACAGACGCATTTTCGGTGGAATCCGACGTCTGATTGTAGTATATAATTTTGAGCCCCATGATCACATTCGGCTGAGTTAGCAGCAGATCTAATGGAGGAAGGAGGCATCGGAGGCTGGAGGTCAGACAACGACCTCTCGTCAGTCACCAACGACGGGGCCGCACAGAATGATTTGGTGGCACTGGTGTGCAGTGTGAGTATTTGATTTTCAGTGTGGTTTCCATTTTCTCAGTGTGCTTCATTTGCAGTGTTCCTGTTTTGTTTGGTATTTGATGGATGTTGGAAAGAAAGTTGTGTTGGAGCGCAGATGACTGTCAGTGATCCTCTGACTGACTTGGTCCTCTGACTACCGTACTTCGTTGGAAGATGGTCAGCTAGAAGAATACGTTCACTAGCATCAGTGACCATGTGCAGCAAGACCTAACTAGCAAGATCCATTCAGGAGTATGTTCTTCGATGCAGTTTGCTTCTCAGTATCTATATGTGTGGAATTTCACATTGTGGGGGGGAATACATACCAATGTTCCATTCCCATTCTCACCCAAAACGACTTAGTCAAGGAAAGCTTCCAAAGGCGGTGGCGATTTTTCTATGTTGTTCAAGATTGAGTGGCGTGATCAAAGACAGAGACTACAATTAAGAACATTACGATTCTTATAGGAAGTAATGTGAAATTTTTTTAGTATATCTTCTATTGTGCGCTTTTGAGATATGAATGTTGTGTTTCCTACATTATTCCCTGATGTATAAGCAGTGGTGAACAGTAGCACCAGAGTAAGTCGGTTCATGGATCTTGAAAGGGTTTGTGGGAGGATCCAGAAAACCACACGAGGTCGACAGTTGATGAGGTTCCTGTCACTTCAAGGTTTGTGGTAAGCCTGTTTAAAACCATGGAAGGAGTGAGCCTTTCTTTTGGATCAAGGTCATGAGTCACGAGTTGGACATGCCACAGGGGTGAGCATACTGCAGAGGAGTGTGTGGATGTTTTTCTACCATGTTCGCACTAAGGGGGGGAATGTTAGGAATACTTGTTTAGTGCTCACATTATTTAGATGTGTTTATTATATTGGTGAATATAATAATGTGGAGTAAATGAGTTGTAATAACAACTCATATAGTTATTTGAATGTGATTTGGTTGTTAAACCAAATTCACGTGAAAAAGAAATGTGAGGAGTGTTGTTAGAACAACCTCCAAGAAAATAGGATCAATCTCTCCTATTTATTTGTAATATCTTGTACAAAGTAAATACAGGAAAGTTTTCTATGTGATAATATGCTGTAGCTTTTATAGTTTTCAATTGCTTAGACCACGAAAAAAGGGCGAGGTGGTTACAGTGGGAGCCATAGCTCAAAGGAACGGCCGCTAGTTCGAGGTTATTCGGCCCTGGCCGCACAGGAGACCACATGGTGGTTGAAAACAAAAACACGGATCAGAGGGAGGCGTAGGATCTTGTTTGAATCGGCTCTAGGCCGCACAGACGAGGTGGTCGAACACAACATGCTACAGACACAAATTTAGGCAGAGAGGCTGGTTTGCCTTCTATCCTGGGCGCGCAGACAGATACGGGTAGTGGAGGTGAACCAGTGAGCAGGTCATCCAACATGTTGTTATCTGTTCAGCTATGGACCTCTTATACCAACAACTATTGCTTGTCTATTGCAACACTCTAAAATAGACGACCACAGAACTTGCTTTTGCAAGCACCGCAACAATTTAAATATTCCTTGTGACATTCGGTGCTTTATGTATCAAGTTGTCTATCGTGCATATCTCTTTGAAACGTATCATTCCTTTTTTTTTATATATTAGCAGCTATTCTCTTAGACACGATTTAAGGGTGATTGACTGGTCTTGATTTTGAGACTAACTTTACATTTGTTTGGGCAATTACGAGGCTGCCATGCATGCACTTGATATTTGTGAAGCTAAGACCACTCGCAGTGTCCTAATCTGTAAAAAAAACGTTTAAAATATTTGTAAACATTGCAACAATTTAAATATTCTTTGTGACGATCGTGCTTTGTGATTGAATCACACATTTAACAATCATGTGTAAGCACTAACAACTAATTCCAAACAACTATCTTGCGAGTATTTTTAATGGTGTATCATAGTATAGTGTATGCTCAACTCTTGATAGAGGACGAGTGCTCCTTTGTAGAGTCTCGTCTTTTGAGCTATTTCTGTGTAATTAATTTGGTTGTGTTTCCAAGCAGTAGATAACTAAAAATGTGATCTTGTCGAAGCAATCTGTAAACATAGTTTTGCACGGTAAAAAAAAAGCAATGTATCAGGCTTGCAGACATAATTTTTGATGCTAAGTGAAGTAATTTGTAAACATAGGCTTGCACCATAACAAGGCGCACTATGTCGACCTATGGTGATAAAGAAAGGACCAGTTCTATTTCCGCTTCTAATTTTTATTTTTATTTTAATTTTCCAAGTAGTTGGAGATCTAGATTATGCTATTGACTTCATAAAATACAGATATTATTGTAGGCAATGTGCATTGGCACCAAGAATAAAGAGAAGGTGGATGCAACCAATTATTTATAAACTACTTTTATCTATTTTACAAGGATAAAGATTGCACCAATATTCCCATTTTTCATTATATATCCTTCAAGTAATTAAGGCAAAATTTAATATGTGTTTTTGTAAAATTTCCCAACACCCTTCAAGAGGGTTCCAAAATTACTTTCAATAAGGTTTAAAGCAAGAACTACTAACATGTAAACAAGATTAACATACTCATGAGAGGTTCCAAGTCAAGTAAAAAAGAGAATAGATAGATTGTCATCCTTTCAACTTTTGATTCCATCTATATTACATACTTATTATTGGAATTAAAACAAAGCAACTTTCATTCAACATTTGTTACAACACTTTCTATTTCATGTGGAAATAAATTTGCAATAATGTAAGCTAAAGAAAGTAAAGCAATATTACATTTTTCCCTCACCCAAGGTGGGTAAATACATGATGTTTTTACATTGTCAACAACAAGGTTCTTGTGTTCCAAGATGTTCTTCCTCCATGCTCCAAGTTCCAAGTAGCTCAAATCACAACCAAGATAGGGGGAGAGGCAACACTCTCCTCCCAACCAAAACTCAATGGAGAAGAGAAGCAATCTCCTCCATTGACCCCGAGCCCCAAACACAACACAATGAAGGGTGGTCTCCAACTCAAGGCAACATCACTTGCTTCCACAATACAATTTTCTTCACAACATTCAAAGCTAAAATAGAAGAAACAAAGAGGCACACAAATAACACCAAACATTTCACAACAAGGCTTTCATCCAAGCCAACAAGAGAAGGAACTATGGGAAAGTTTTCCTTATGCCTCCCATTGAGATGAGATGCCCATCCAAAACCCTCCACAATAAAACTCAAGCCCCTATGACTCTTATGCCTCCCTCAAGTACCCCTTTTTCCTCCCATACTCTTATGCCTCCCTCCTCTTATGGCTCCCTCAAGAACAAGGTAAGAATGTGAACATTCTTACCCAAGATGGGCATCCCTCTCAAACTCCCTCCACAATATCCTATTCTACTCTTATGCCTCCCTCATGAGTTTTCCCATAGACCTCTCCTACACTACACATTAAGCACTCTATCCATTTTCACAATACACAAAAGTAAACATACATTATTCACAATTTTAGCATCAACAACAATATGAAAGCAACAAAAAAGAGAAGGTTTCCTACCTCTCCATTGGAGGAGCCTAAACCAAGAAGCTTTGCACAAGCTCCCTCCAAAAACAATCCCAAGCATGCAAGTCCAAGCTCCTTCTTTTTCTCTTTCTCCCAATTCTTTCCTCTCCCAAAAAAAAAAAAGAAAAGAACTCAACAACAAAAAAAAAACTCCAACCCCCTCAACAAGAGAGGAAGTTTCTATAAATAGACAAAAGGGAAGAGTGAGGGTGATGTGGCTCCTCAGGATGCCACATCACACATCCTCAAGACCACCTCCCTTTAGTCAACTCAAATCCCAAAACACCATAAATGGGTGGTTGGGTTGAATGACATCTCTTTTCCACATCCATCCCTTCCCATGTGTCTTAAGGCACAATTAAATGCAAAAGAAGACAAGTGCACTCCAAAGTCACATTTCCCTTCCCAAAACAATAAATAATCCCCTTTTTGGATTCCCAACCCATAGATATGGTTGGTAAGGGGTTTTGGGAAGTGTGGGACAAGTTCAACTTGTCCCACAAGTCCCCCAAAATTGCCCTAAATCTCAAATTCGAGATTCAAAGGATTTGGAGTGGTCAACACTCAAAACCAAGCATTCAATACATGAGGAAACACAAGGCTCAAGGAGCCAACCATCAAAATTAATTACATCCACTAGACTTCCCTCCAAAACTTAAAATTTAAAACAAGATGTTAATTTAATCTAAACACACTTAGCAAAAGAAATTTTAAAAAGATATCACAAATAAAATCACCTACTAAAGTAAGTTAAAACAAGTAAATAAAATTCTTACCCCCTTGGTCACATTAGAAAATTTCCCCCTCATGGAAATTTTTCTTAACACATAAAAGAACAAAGGTAACACAATACAATTCACTAGTTGCCTTGACGACCAAATGTTGTAACCACCCGACATTCTGTTGTGTTTGGTTCCCAATCCCCCTTTAGGTTGTGATCATGTTGTGTTTCCTGCAAAATACAAAATACCTCCTTCGGCCTTATGGCCATGTCAAAATATCCAAAATAACCATATGCATGAAATTTATTAACATCTATACATAATTCAATCAATCATTATTTCTAGGTCTAAATCACAACTTAATTATGCATTTCATCATTATCCAAAATTATAGTAATGTAAATTCAACAACTACATTCTACTCATCATGGCGAAGAAATCCAATGTTAGAACACATGCAATATATCCATATAAAAATAATATCGGTATCCAATAGTCTGTCCATGAGTCAGTGTAGATCATACTGAAAACAAAATCCAATCATAATCCAAATGCATCTAGTCACAAAACATCATGCTAATCAACATAAGTATAAGTCATGTCCATATCCAAAGTCTGCATAACTCAAAATGATAATCAACTAAGTGTCGTAGGGAAGTGGGCATTACATCCCCCTCCCCTTAGACTAGACTTCCTCCTGGAAGTCACTGAAATAAGTGTGGAAACTGAGCTCGCAATGATGTAGCATCCTCCCAAGTAGCAGTTAGCCTCATCGCACTGTCCCATCGGACCCGAACCTGATCAATCTCTCTCGCCGCAAGGCCTGTGGTCCTACGATCTAAAATGCGCACGGCTCCACCATCACCTCGCCCTCGATCCCGCACTCCGCAATGCAGTCTAATCTAGTACATGAGAAGGATCAAACATATCTCCTAAGCACGTAAATGTGAAATACATCATGGACGCGCGATAAGCTAGGTGGCAAAGTGCTAGGATAGGCTAAGGGGCCGAGGCGCTCCAACATCTCAAAGGGACCCAAAATGTAGGAGCAAGCTTAGAACCTTTTCCATAACGGATATGGCTCTTATGCGGTCTCGACACGAAGAAACACCTTCGTGCCTACCTCAAAACTGTGATCTCGTCCTATGCTGGTCTCGCATACTTCTTCCGTCTCGCATCTCGCCTCCTCCCGCATCTCTCGTCCGATCAATGTAACCTGCTGCTCCATGTCCTGTAATAATGCTGGCCCAAGAGAAACCCTGTCCTCAATCTTGTCCCAACTAAGAGGTGTCCTACACTCTCTACCATATAAGGCCTGAAAAGGAGCCATGCCTATAGAACTCTGGAAAATATTATTGTAGGCAAACTCCACCAAATACAGATACTCCTCCCATCTCGACTGATGATCCATCACGTACATCCTGAGCATATCCTCCAAAATCTGATTCACCCTCTCTGTCTGTCCATCGGTCTCAGGGTGATAAGCTATGCTGAAATTAATCCTCGTCCCAAGAGCATACTACAAGGTGGTCTAGAAATGGGAGGTGTACAAGGGGTCGTGGTCGTAAATGATCTTCCACGGAATCCCATGTAATCCGACAATCTCATCAAGGTATACTGCGTGCCACAAAGACTTCGCTGTATAGGTGGTCTTCACCGGGGAAAATGAGCTACCTTCACAATTTATCCACCGTGACCATGATGGCGTCGTGGTGGTATCTCGACGTCAAGGCAACCCAATAATGAAATCCATAGAAATGGTGTCCCACTTCCACTCCAATATGGCGTGAGGATAGAGAAGGCCAGCTGGATGCTGATGTTCGGCCTTCACCCTCTGGCACTCTAAATAGCGGGATACAAATGAAGCTATGTCTCTCTGAAGTCCTCTCCAAAAGTACAACTGTCTCAGGTGGCGTGCATCTTCTTCACCCCGGGATGGGCTGAATACGGTGCACGATGAGCCTCTGTCAAAATGTCATGTCTCAAGCCTCCATCTCTAGGAACATATATTTGACCTCTGTGTCTGAGAAGACCATCTGCCTCTAATGAGAATCCAAAAAATCTCCCCTCAAGGGGTCTCTGAGACTCAATCTCTGCTCTGGCTGCAAGGTAGAAACTATCCTGAGGAAGCTGCTATAAGATCCTACTCCGCAAATCTGTGCCCACTGAGGTGGCCATAGCCACATGTCTCCATCTACTCAAGGCATCTGCAACCACATTCTCCTTCCCTTTCACATGCTCTATCTCCATGTCATACTCATAGAGTAACTCCATCCAACGCCGCTGATGAGCGTTGAGATTGGGCTGCGTGAAGAGGTGGCGAAGACTCAAGTGATCAATCCTGAGTGTAAATCTCCACCAAGAAGAAAATGTCTCCACCGCACTAAGGCATGTACCACTGCTGCAAGCTCAAGGTCATGGGTCAGATAATTGAGCTCATAATCCTTGAGTTTGCGGAGCTCAAAGGCAACTACTCTACCCTCCTGCATTAACACTCCTCCAAGTCCTACCAAGGAAGCATCTGTGCATACAAAAAACTCTCCATGAGGATCTCGCAGCACTCGTAAGGATAGGTGCTCTCATAAGGCATTCCTTCAGTGGTATGAAGGCCTGCTCACATCTATCTGACCATAAAAACTTCTTCCCTTTCCACTGAAGAGAAGTGATGGGGTGCGCAATCCGGGAAAAATCCTGAACAAACCTCCTGTAGTATCCTGCTAGACCCATGAAACTACGCACCTCGGTCACACTAGTGGGTGCTGGCCAATCCATGATGGCTCGAATCTTGGAAGGATCGACTGTGATACCTTCCCCAAATGATGTGGCCCAAATACTGCACCTCAGGCTGAAAGAACGCACACTTCTCCAAGTTCCCGTAAAGGTGCTGCTTGCGAAGACACTGAAGAACCTGGCGAAGGTGCTCCTTGTGGTCCTCACGTGTGCATGATTAAATCAGAATGTCATCAAGGAAGATAAGCACGAAGCGGTGAAGGAAATTCCTGAATACCCCATTCATCAAACTCATAAACACTACGGGGCATTCGTAAAACCGAAAGGTACCACTGTGAACTCGTAGTGGCCATATCTCGTACGGAAAGCTGTCTTGTGAATAACTGTCTCCGCAATCCTGAGCTGATGGTATCCTGACTTAAGATCTATCTTAGAGAAAACTGTAGCTCCCTTCATATGATCAAATAAATCATAAATGCGTGGAAGGGGGTAACGATTCTTGATCGTTACTTTATTCAACTGACGGTAGTCAATACACAGCTGAAGAGATCCATCCTTCTTCTTCACGAAGATAACTGGTGCACCCCAAGGGGATACACTAGGGTGGATGAGGCCTTTCTCCGTAAGGTCCTCAAGTCAGTGCAACTTGAGCTCACATAACTCGAGTAGTCATCCGATAAGGTGCTCGTGAGATAGGCTCACGCTGCCTGGAACTAGATCTATATGGAAGTCAATCTCACGTGGGGGAGGTAACCCCGGTAGCTCCCCTAGAAACACATCGGGAACTCTGATAAGATGGGATGATCATCGAGGGAAGGTCCTCTTGACTCATCCTCTGATCTCGTCACTAATCAGAATAAAGATACAACCTGGCAACCCTGTCGCACACACCGCTTAAGCTGCATAGCGGAGATGGTGCGAATAGAAACGGGTCTCTTAACCCCTGATATCACTAACTCCGCCCCAAGATCATCTATGCAAGCAATAGTCTTGTGGTAGCAATCCACCCTAGCTCTGTGAGCGGACAACCAATCCATGCCTAAAATGATGCCATAAGATCCTAATGGAAGGATCCGAAGATCAGAAGTAGTGGTGAAGGGTCCCAAATCCACTACACACTCCTTGACCAAGGAGTCTACAGAAATTTTGGCTCCAGAAGCCATCTCAACGTCCCAACTACGGCCCTGCCTAACTGCCACCAGCCTACAACGCTCTACTAAAGATGGTGCAATAAAAGAATCAGAAGAACCAGAATCAAATAATATAGAGGTGGAAATACCACCAATACTACCTGTCGTCTCAATCACAAGATTTGATGCTCAGCCTGGCGGTTCTCGACCACTGCGTAGATCCAATGACTCCGTGCCATATCTCCAACAGTAGGCTCTGAGCTCTGTCTTACCCTTGGTAGGGTTATGTGGGCAATCTCTCCAAAGATGTCCAACAACACCGCAACCATAACAACTGCCTGGTCCTCTCCAGTGGGAAGCAGCTCCAGCTGGTACTCTAGATGACTGAGATACAGATCCTGACGATCCGGCTATGGACTGCTGAGGTCTCTGCTGACGAGCTCCTACTGACTAAGCTCTCGGTGCACCCTGTGTCCTGATGGGACCCCTAGGAGGAGGCCCCATACTACGTCCTCTCTGTGCATCAAATCTCTGAGGAGGTCGGTAAGGTGGGCGGGTCTGCTGCTGCTGCTGCTGCTGTGGTGGCCTGAATGAAGCTTTCCCTGAACTCTGTCCACCCCGTGGAGGAGGAACTGACCCCTTCGACCTACTATCCTCGCATCTCGCCGAATACGTCTCCGAACTCGTCTTTAGCTCGCCGTGTTTCCCCGTGTCTCTCTCTGCAATATAGGCCTTCTCCACGGCCTCTGCTAATGTCTGTGGGCGGTGAATGCGCACTGCGCCACCTAAATCCAAGTTCAGCCCCGGATGAACTCCGTGAATCCGTGCACTCACTCATCCTGCGCATATAGTCGACGTACTGGAGTAGGTCCAGAAATCAACTCTCATACTTAGCTACTATCATCGATGCCTGACGGAGGTCATGAAACTCGCCATGCGCTACTGCCAGTATAAATCTCCGGGTAAATATCTGCTCCCAAACGCTCCTCAAACAGCTCCCAGGTAATCATCTCTGAGTCGACATGGAGCTTCTGCTCCTCGGTCCTCCACCAGACTCCTGCTCCATCCTTCAGAAGATGGATCGCAACACGAGCTTTCATGTTGCTACTACAAGGACAGAGCTTGAAGCATCCGCTCAAGCTCACCAACCAGGCCTCTGCCTGAAAACTACCTAGTATCACCTGAATACTGAGATGGTCGTAGCTTCAGGATCTCCCTGATATGGTCTGCAGCTGATGTATGATGAATCCTAGATCTCTCTGTATGCTCCTCCCTCTGTCTAGGGCTCCGAGACCTGTCCCTATGTCCTGAGATCCTGTCCCCATGTCCTCTCTGTGGTGACTCTGCCCTAGCCGACTCTGCACGGAAATTCTCTACTCTGTGCTCCTCGCTGTGTCGAGGGGATGCCTGGGCATCTACTGATGGCTCCAAACTATGCCTAGCAAGTCGTCCTCCCAAGGGCTCTCCGCGTATAGCGGCATTGACATCCTGGAGTGTCTGCAAGATCTGAGGCAGAAGGGCTGCTACGGCCTGCTCTGGCGGTGGTATGTCTAGGTCTATGTGAAGAGACCCCTCGCCCAATCTGCGCCTCCTGCACAAATCAAGGCGAGAGTTAGTTCATCATTCTAGGTCTTGTGCTAGTTTTCAAAATTTATTGTTTACTATAATTATCAACATTATGGTTTTATATTTTAAAAGAATAATGTTCTGCACTAAGTTAAGTGTTCCTGTTTCGCATTTTCTATGTGTGCCCAAGGGTCCCAGCTTCGAACCCCTGGCTCTGATACTAAAATGTAACACCTTGAAAAAGACGATGCCACGCTCACGACAACGATGGCGACGATGGTGCCGCAAAACATCCGTCCCGAAAATACGACAATTTTTTTTTTTTTTTTTTGTAGAGGTTCGTGCTTAATTTATTTTATCTGCAAGTTTTGAGACCTGCTTGACCTTGGGAACAGATAAGCTTCAATCTTTTACTTTGTATTCCGCTCGCAAAACTAAAACTACAAGATTGTCGCAATTCCATCTGCTCGAGATTTACTTCAATATTCGTTGTATTTGTCTCTATCCTTAGCGGATAAATTTCGAGTTTTAAAACGGTGATACAAGACTGCATAGGGGTAATTGACCGGCGACTCATTTTCACTTTATGATCCAATTTATAAAAGGATGAAGGTGACCAGGGTAATGTATGTATTATAATTTTATTGATGTTTTTTTTTGATATATTTTAATATATATATATTTGCCGAGATATGTTGCAAAGATAACACATATATGGCTATCTTGATGACTTTTAGAAATCTTTTAATAGATATGTTCTTAGATATCTCTTTAGGTACTTTTAATTTAAGTGATAAATATATATATAGATATATTATCCAAGTTTATACTCAAATAAGCCTATATTCCTATACATGCATTGAATTTTGAATTTAAAGGAATAAAAGTCAATTCGATGAAAAAACGCTCAATTTATATTTAATTCTTTTGGTTGGGGTGATGGGTATTCATTTCAACTACCTGTCCGCCATTAAGACCTCCTCCCACTCCTGGCGTGCACGCATCCTCCAACCGCCACCTAAAACATTGAATTCATTATATTTTGCAAATCAAATTTCTCGTCTGCACTCGCCTCGTCATATTTCCACTTTTTACTACCATGCATTCAAAAGGAATGTTAATGTGGTGGTTGTGGGATGGAACCACAGTGAGTGTAGCAGGTGGAAACGTTGTTTTCAATTGCTCAGACCACAAAAAAAGGGCGAGGTGGTTAAAGTGGGAGCCATAGCTCAAAGGAACGGCCGCTAGTTCAAGGTTGTTCAGCCCTGGCCGCGGAGGAGACCACATGGTGGTTGAAAACGAAAACACGGATCAGAGGGACGCGTAGGATCTTGTTTGAATTGGCTCTAGGCCGCGCAGACGGGAGGTGGTCGAACACAACATGCTACAGGCACAAATTTAGGCTCGGCTAGTAGGGGAGGCGAACCAGTGAGCAGGTCGTCCAACATGTTGTTATCTGTTCAGCTATGGACCTCTTATACCAACAACTATTGCTTGTCTATTGCAACACTCTAAAATAGACGACCACAGAACTCACTTTTGCAAGCACCGCAACAATTTAAATATTCCCTGTGACAAATTGGTGCTTTGTGTATGAAGTTGTCTATCGTGCATATCTACTTGAAATGTATCATTCCTTTTTTTTTATATATTAGCGGTTATTCTCTTAGACACGATTTAAGGGTGATTGACTGGTCTTGATTTTGAGACTAACTTTACATTTGTTTGGGCAGTTGTGAGGCCTGCCATGTAGCTTGATATTTGTGAAGCTAAGACCACTCGCAGTGTCCTAATCTAAAAAAAAAAAGACGTTTAAAATATTTGTAAACATTGCAACAATTTAAATATTCTTTGTGACAGCATCGTGCTTTTGATTGAATCACACATTTAACAATCATGTGTAAGCACTAACAACTAATTCCAAACAACTATCTTGCGAGTATTTTTAATGGTGTATCATAGTATAGTGTATGCTCAACTCTTGATAGAGGACGAGTGCTCCTTTGTAGAGTCTCGTCTTTTGAGCTATTTCTGTGTAATTAATTTGGTTGTGTTTCCAAGCAGTAGATAACTAAAAATGTGATCTTGTCGAAGCAATCTGTAAACATAGTTTTGCACGGTAAAAAAAATGCAATGTATCAGGCTTGCAGACATAATTTTTGATGCTAAGTGAAGCAATTTGTAAACATAGGCTTGCACCATAACAAGGCGCACTGTGTCAGACCTATGGTGATAAAGAAAGGACCAGGTTCTATTTCCAGTTTCTAAATTTTTTAATTTTCCAAGTAGTTGGAGATCTAGATTATGCTATTGACTTCATAAAATACAGTATTATTGTAGGCAATGTGCATTGGCACCAAGAATAAAGAGAAGGTGGACGCAACCAATTATTTATAAACTACTTTTATCTATTTTACAAGGATAAAGATTGCACCAATATTCCCATTTTTCATTATATATCCTTCAAGTAATTAAGGCAAAATTTAATATGTGTTTTTGTAAAATTTCCCAACACCCTTCAAGAGGGTTCCAAAATTACTTTCAATAAGGTTTAAAGCAAGAACTACTAACATGTAAACAAGATTAACATACTCATGAGAGGTTCCAAGTCAAGTAAAAAAGAGAATAGATAGATTGTCATCCTTTCAACTTTTGATTCCATCTATATTACATACTTATTATTGGAATTAAAAAAACAACTTTCATTCAACATTTGTTACAACACTTCCTATTTCATGTGGAAATAAAATTGTAATAATGTAAGCTAAAGAAAGTAAAGCAATATTACATTTTTCCCTCACCCAAGGTGGGTAAATACATGATGTTTTTACATTGTCAACAACAAGATTCTTGTGTCCAAGATGTTCTTCCTCCATGCTCCAAGTTCCAAGTAGCTCAAATCACAACCAAGATAGGGGGAGAGGCAACACTCTCCTCCCAACCAAAACTCAATGGAGAAGAGAAGCAATCTCCTCCATTGATCCCCGAGCCCCAAACACAACACAGTGAAGGGTGGTCTCCAACTCAAGGCAACATCACTTGCTTCCACAATACAATTTTCTTCACAACATTCAAAGCTAAAATAGAAGAAACAAAGAGGCACACAAATAACACCAAACATTTCACAACAAGGCTTTCATCCAAGCCAACAAGAGAAGGAACTATGGGAAAGTTTTCCTTATGCCTCCCATTGAGATGAGATGCCCATCCAAAACCCTCCACAATAAAACTCAAGCCCCTATGACTCTTATGCCTCCCTCAAGTACCCCTTTTTCCTCCCATACTCTTATGCCTCCCTCCTCTTATGGCTCCCTCAAGAACAAGGTAAGAATGTGAACATTCTTACCCAAGATGGGCATCCCTCTCAAACTCCCTCCACAATATCCTATTCTACTCTTATGCCTCCCTCATGAGTTTTCCCATAGACCTCTCCTACACTACACATTAAGCACTCTATCCATTTTCACAATACACAAAAGTAAACATACATTATTCACAATTTTAGCATCAACAACAATATGAAAGCAACAAAAAGAGAAGGTTTCCTACCTCTCCATTGGAGAAGCCTAAACCAAGAAGCTTTGCACAAGCTCCCTCCAAAAGCAATCCCAAGCATGCAAGTCCAAGCTCCTTCTTTTCTCTTTCTCCCAATTCTTTCCTCTCCCAAAAAAAAATAAAAAAAGAACTCCTCAACAAAAAAAAAACTCCAACCCCCTCAACAAGAGAGGAAGTTTCCATAAATAGACAAAAGGAAGAGTGAGGGTGATGTGGCTCCTTGTAGGATGCCACATCACACATCCTCAAGACCACCTCCCTTTAGTCAACTCAAATCCCAAAACACCATAAATGGGTGGTTGGGTTGAATGACATCTCTTTTCCACATCCATCCCTTCCCATGTGTCTTAAGGCACAATTAAATGCAAAAGGAAGACAAGTGCACTCCAAAGTCACATTTCCCTTCCCAAAACAATAAATAATCCCCTTTTTGGATTCCCAACCCATAGATATGGTTGGTAAGGGGTTTTGGGAAGTGTGGGACAAGTTCAACTTGTCCCACAAGTCCCCCAAAATTGCCCTAAATCTCAAATTCGAGATTCAAAGGGTTTGGAGTGGTCAACACTCAAAACCAAGCATTCAATACATGAGGAAACACAAGGCTCAAGGAGCCAACCATCAAAATTAATTACATCCACTAGACTTCCCTCCAAAACTTAAAATTTAAAACAAGATGTTAATTTAATCTAAACACACTTAGCAAAAGAAATTTTAAAAAGATATCACAAATAAAATCACCTACTAAAGTAAGTTAAAACAAGTAAATAAAATTCTTACCCCCTTGGTCACATTAGAAAATTTCCCCCTCATGGAAATTTTTTTTTCTTAACACATAAAAGAACAAAGGTAACACAATACAATTCACTAGTTGCCTTGACGACCAAATGTTGTAACCACCCGACATTCTGTTGTGTTTGGTTCCCAATCCCCCTTTAGGTTGTGATCATGTTGTGTTTCCTGCAAAATACAAAATACCTCCTTCGGCCTTGCGGCCATGTCAAAATATCCAAAATAACCATATGCATGAAATTTATTAACATCTATACGTAATTCAATCAATCATTATTTCTAGGTCTAAATCACAACTTAATTATGCATTTCATCATTATCCAAAATTATAGTAATGTAAATTCAACAACTACATTCTACTCATCATGGCGAAGAAATCCAATGTTAGAACACCTACAATATATCCATATAAAAATAATATCGGTATCCAATAGTCTGTCCATGAGTCAGTGTAGATCATACTGAAAACAAAATCCAATCATAATCCAAATGCATCTAGTCACCAAACATCATGCTAATCAACATAAGTATAAGTCATGTCCATATCCAAAGTCTGCATAACTCAAAATGATAATCAACTAAGTGTCGTAGGGAAGTGGGCATTACAGAACACAGTGGTTTTGTGGGCATCAAAGAAGTAGCTCATAGTAACACTATCTTCAAAAAAAAAAAATAGTTTGCTGCAATAACCGAGATAAACATGTCAAGATGTGTGGATGAGGAGAGAGTTGAAAGATTTGAAGTAGAGTCAAGAGGACGACGCCGTAGATTTTTTTGTCATAACAATTCAGCAATAACATTGTCCAAAAATCACATTTTTCACAAGATGAGAAAGAATATTGACATGAGATATCACTTCATCGGGAATTGGTTAACAAGAAGGAAATTTATTTTTAATTTTGCAGATTCGAAGATCGGTTTGTTGATATCTTTACGAAATCATTTGGAAATGATTTTGAGTAGTTGAGAAGTTGTTTGGGATTTTATGATGAGGAATATGTCAGATTAGGAATTGCACACTCAAATCCAAACTAATAAAAATTTGAAGGTTGAAATTAAGGGGGAGTGTTGGAAATAGGTAATTTCTCCCCACATGCTTTTGCTATTATTAGGAAAATTAAAAAATAAACTTGCTTTTCCATGCATATTTTAGATTTAAATAGATGTCCTATTTTTAGGATAAAAGAAAATAAAATAAATAAATTTGTTTGCATGAACAAAAGCATGTGCTATTTGTAGATGATAGTTATATTTTTAATATCTTTTATTTTTCAAAGGTTCGAGTGTTCTATTTTTAGATGAAAAACCTCTATATATTGGAAGCAATTGTAAGTGTTTTTATACATACATTTTATATTGAGTTGAATCTCTAACAAAGAAGAAGATATATATGTACGTAGAGTTGATGTGAGTTTAGAATAATTTTTTTATTTGCATTATTATTTATTTTATTTCTGTTTCTTCATTTCTTTATCTTCCTAATTTCTAAAAAATTATGCGTAAATACTGATCGGGTCACACGTTCTCAACAATACAAGTGTGTTTCCAGATGATACCCTAGTATAGATAATTGTATCCACATACATTAATTTTGGGTCGGTGCCACTGGCAACCTCATTACACGCAAATGGTGGCCTCCTTTTTTTTCTTCCTACCTCTATATAAATATGGGGCTTCTCCTAATATCCACAAACTCTAGGATCTTTATTTTAGCAAGGCTTTCCATTTGCCAATCCTTGCAATTGAGGACACGTTGATGCATTTATTTGTTTATGTGATATCATGTTTTCAAATTTATTAGAATTTTTTAAAGCTCCATAGAACCACCTATACTCAAATATTTCAACGATGTCAATTGTATAAAATTATCGGTAAACCAGACTATTTGTAGCACCCATCCATCAACAACTTCAAATACCTGAGTTGTCCAAAACCTTTTGAAAGGTGTTGTAAGCTTGAACAATAACCTAAATTGAGCATCTCCAAAGAAGTGGGAAATGTAGATACACAGACCGTAGTGATTTTTGAAGTGCCTCTTAAACAAAGGTAAAGTAGAGATTTAAGCTAGCCGGAAGGCATACCAAGCTTTTGTAATCTATCAAACCAAATATTTTGAAGAAGGTAGTTTGGAAAACATTGGGGGTCACTCAGGAAGTAGTGAGCCTCCTATGTAAGAAATATAGGTGTTTGCCACCTTTTTTGTACAAAGGGTAGATCTCTCAGACCTCGTTGGCAGAAGATCCAAGAAGAACAATCGATATAACAAAAACAATAGTGCAGGCGATCAGCAAAATGGTAATAATTTGGAGAAAACAACAGACTGTAAAACGGTTAGTACCTCTAAATAAGTTGGAGGAGGAGATTGAACGATATAAATAAATTTTAATATATGTTCTCTAATGCCCGTTGGGCATCAACTTACATTTTCTCTTCCTTGCCCTAGTTGGTTTTTGTCAAACATTTACTTGAGCTCCCTTTTTATGATTAGGTGACTATGACCTTATTGCAGAGTTATTTTTACATATTTTCTTCCCTTCTTTCATTTCGTCTCCCCCATCTAATTCAATGCAGTAATTGCTCTTTTGTTGTTGAGGGTCTTTTCTAACTATCTTTTAGTGAGATAATCATGCTTTTGATTAGTGGAATGCATAATGAGTTTTATTAAAAGTTATAATGGAATATTAAAACCTTTTCAAAAGTTATTTTAGGCATATGTTATTAAAAGGTACCTTATTGTTTAGCTAATTTTTAACTAGATTGATCTTCTACTTAATGTCTTCACATGTCGACACGATGGCCTGTATTGGCATGTGTGGGAGTGGAAGGAATTTTTTGTGGTACCAAGTTTTGAAGGGCTATTAATTAAATTACCAGTTAATTTTTTACCTACCACCTTTCTCTACTTTTGGCAACGACCTGGTCTTTGTTTAATGGACCTTCACCAAATGGAAATTACCTTTGCTGGGTGTTGGTTCCTTACATTCTTTTGCCAAATTTTTTTCTATTATTTCGTAGTTGGGTGAAAATTATGGCCATTCCTTTAAATGGTATTTAATGTTTATTGATGGAAATGTTTGTGGCACACTTTGTGGGTCTTTGCACATTTGGAAAGAAAGCCACATTCTTGGTTTTGTTCCTTATTCTCATATTTTAGTTTTTTCCCCTTTTGGTTTAGCTGCTTATGACATTTTTCCATGTATGCATAAGTTGGTGAAGGTTACAGAAATTGATTGAGGTGAAGAAGTCATTGAAACCTTATTTATATGTGTGTAACATGTGCTAAGTCGTTATCCATGCCTCAAAGCCTTCTTCTTCTAGCCATGTGCTCAAGCATGGAGCTTGTCGTGGTGTTTTGGGTACCCAAAGAAGTTTGTGGAAAATAAATTCAACCTAGGGTTTTGGTTGTAGCCATAATTGGCAGATGGGTGAATCATAGAATCTCCATTTAGGCATGATAAGCCTAACCATTGCAATGTTTACTATCTTTAACAATTTCATGAAATGAATGGATCTCTTTCCTAAAAGGACATATTGTATTGGGTTTTTGGTTTTTTTCTTAAGTTGCCTTGATCATGATGGTTGTCCCTATGTTGCTTCCTTGATTTTTAAGGTTTCTAATGAATTTGCTTGCATAAAGAAAAGAAAAATAAAAATAAAAGAGGGGATTCCATTTTTTTAGTCTCATTACATTTTTATAGTGAGTTGTATTAAACGGCTTGGAATTATTGTATTCATCTTCCCTAGGGAAAATCGGTAATGGGTTTAGATGATATGAATGCATAACATTTTAGAATGATGGTAAATCTTGGACGAATGGGATAGGAATGTAAATGGACTGTAATGTATTAATTGTTGTAAATTCTCTTTCCTTTCTCGCTTCACCGAGAATTGAGGAGTATTAATTTTGATCCGACTTCCTTTTTTATCTATGCATATGCGAAGTATGGGTGTTGTATGGTTGTATTTTTGTCATTGTATGGATCCTTATAGGGAGCATTGTAATCTGTTATATTGGGAGGATTTCAAAGTGAACCCAAAGTAACTTAGAGCTTTTCGGTATACTATGTATTATTGATGTGTTAATTTATTTTTCTTCTACGTTAAATAAACACCATGTTGTGTTTATGGTTGTTGTTTACTATATATGTGCCTATGAAGGGTGCACATATTTGAGCATGGGTTCTATGTGGCTTTTTATCAAAATAAACTCTTCTAGGTTATCATACGAATATGTTAATTAGTCCGAATATGTGAATCAAGTTAATGTGTGCATAGGTTTTCAATGACTTACACCACTATTCTTGATCTAGAAAGGAAACCGATCATTCATATAGTTTCTATATTGGAATATTGTGTCTGAGCATTTGAATCATTAGTATATTGGTCATGGTGTTAAAATGTCCAGGATAGACCTTTGCGTTTCTATTTCCTTTGGCTTACTTATGTTAAAAAATTTATTCCCATCTCACCGACCTCCCTTTTCAATGAATGCTATGTGTCACTCTTTTTCATGAACTCTATGGGGTTTTTATTATAGAGGATTAACCCCCCAACGTTTGGGGATATCAACTAATACGATAATTAATGCTCCTTTTATTTCTCAACCCTATTAGAATCTGGTTAAAGGGTTGTTTTAGGTTTTTTTAAAGTAAAATACTCAATATTTGTTTTGTGGCCCTTCACCAAATGGAAATTACCTATGCTAAGAGTTGTTTCCTTACTTTCTTTTGTTAAATTTTTGTCTATTAGCTAGAAGTTGGGTGAAAATTATGGTTGTTCCTTCAAATGGTCTTCAATGCTTATTGATGGAAATGTGACTCACACATTTTGTGGGCTTGTACAACTTTGGAAAGCAGGACACATCCTTGGTTTTGTTCCTTATTCTCATCTTTTTGGTTTTCTCCTTTTGGTTTAACTCGCTTATGCTATTTTAGCATGTCTCGTATAAGTTTGTGAAGGTTACGGACGGTGATTGAGGTGACGAAGGCATTGAAACCTTCTTTAAATGCATGTAACATGTGGTAAGTCATCCTAAATGCCTATTTCCTTCTTCTAGATGTGCATTCAAGGGGGAGCTTGTAGTGGTGTTTTGGGTGTTGAACAAGCTCGTGGAAAATTAATTAGAACTATGTTTTTTGTTACATTCCTACTTGTTGGACTGGTGAATTGTGGAATCTCCATTCAAGCATGATAAGCCTAACCATTGCAATATTTACTATCTTTAACTATTCCATGAAATGAATTGCTCTCTTTCCTGAAACAACATCTTAGATTGGATTTGTGGTTGTTTTCTTTAGTCGCCTTGATCATGATGGCTATCCCTCGCTTATTTCTATGATTTTTATGGTTCTAAATGACTTTTCTTGCATAAAGAAAAGAAAAATAAAAATAAATAGATGGGATTCCTTTTTTTTTTACTTTGTTACATTTATGATAGTGAGTTGTATTAAACAACCTGGCATTATTGTATTTATCTTCCCTTGGGGTGAACTGGTAATGGGTTTATATGATATGAATTCATAACATCTTAGAATGATGGTAAATCCTGGACACAATGGGATAGGAATGTAAATAGTCATATAATGTAGTAGTTGTTGTAAATTTTCTTTCCTTTTTGCTTTACTAAAAATTGAGGAGTAGTAATTTCGATCCAACTTCCTCTCGTTATCTATGTGTATGAAAATTATGGGTGCTACATGGTTGTATTTGTGTGGTTGTTTTGACCCTTTTAGGGAGCAGTGTAAACTTTGATTTTGGGAGGAATTGGGTAAACCCAAGAACTTAGAGATTTTCTCGGTATACTATGTATTATTGATGTGTTGTTAATGTTTTTTTCTTCTCAGATAAATAAACCCCCCTTACTATGTTAATGGGTGTTGTTTGGTATATATGTGCCTATGAATGGATCAGAGATTTAATCATGGGTTCTATGTGGCTTTTAATCAAAAGAAACTTTCCTGGGTTATCAGACAAATATGTTAACTAGTCTGAATATGTGAATCTGGGTTAATGTGTGGATAGGTTTTCTATGGCTTGCACTACTATTCTTGATCTAGAAAGGAAACAAATCATTCATATAGTTTGTATTTTGGAATATTGTGTCGTGCATTTGACTCATCAGTATATTGGTCATGGTATTAAAATATCCAGGATAGACCTTTATGTTTTTATGTCCTTTGGCTTGCTTAGGTTAAAATGTCTATTCTCATCTCACCGACCTCCCTTTTGATGTATGCTACATGATAGATTTTCGGTCATGAATTATATCGCCACCCCCCCGCACCCTCATGCACGTTTGGGGATATCAACCAATATGAGAATTAATGTTCCTTTTGTTTCTATACCCTGTTATAATCTTATTGAAGGGTTGTTTTAAAGGAGGATACACACACACACACACACACACACACACACACACACACACACACACACACACACACACAACACATCCCAGTGTTTTAATTTTTGGCATGTTATTGATAAATCGTTGGTTTATCTATATATATGGATATATCAATGCATTGTTGGCTTACGTTGGAAATTTGTTAAAATTATTAATGACTTTTGGTGTCATATGTAAATAAGTTTTTAAGACTTTCTTTGATTATGGTAACAAGTGTTACCCTAATGACTTAGAAGGAGGAGGTGGTAAAATTATTGTTTAGATAAAAACAAATCTTTTTTTTAGAGATGGTTACATTCCCATGTTGCTTTATGAAACTTGGAAGGATGTGTTAATGCTAATTTTTCTTAAATGGAATCAAAAGTTAGCAGGATTTCTATTCTCCCGTGCCTTGATATATCGAGTAACTTGGATGCTTAGGAATTCCCTTTTTGGATTTTGTTATCTATCATTTGTCTCTTATCATTATCCTTGTGGAGTCTCTTTATTGAGGAGAGAATATAGTTTTTGGGTTTAATATAAGTTTTCAACTCCTTTGATCACATGATGGGACTCCCTTTTTACACTTGTTTGGTTGTTTCAAACTTTAAGGGCAATGAACCCCCCCAACCTGTTAGGATTCTTATACTTTGTTGTTTTGTGTGTATGATCGTAGATAGTATGTTTTGACTTCTCTAATATTTGAGAGATGGATGGATTGAGTATTATATTTCAATCACGTAATCTATAGGATTATATGTTTGAAATCATAAAACTCTTGAACATTTTTGTCTAACTCATCATGTTTATGATCTTTCTTTGGTTAGTTTAAATATTTTTCACAACTAAAATATTTGGCTTCCTTCTTAGTTGGATGCTGAAATTGTTTATCTTGTGTTAAGAAGTTGTGTGGTGGTTTGAGCTTCGATCCATTTCTTGAAATAGGATGTTTCTTTTAATGATATTGTTAAATGTTAGCATACATTTATTCGATGTGTGGTCTTATCATGCATAGTTCTCCTGAACAGACTCAAGTTTATACTTTTGTAGATTGATTTTATGAGTAAAAAAAGGAACTATTTGTCAAATTTGCATCAGTTTGATTTATGAAGTTCCTTGTACGAATTCTTAATTTTTAATAGATCTTAGAATGGTGCTTGTGTAGAAGTTTCGAGGGCATTTTGCATTGGGTTTTCTATTTTTGAGAAGTAAGATTGTCTTAACCAGTGTAACAAAACTTGTAAACATTATTGTGAGGAATAAAATTTTATTACCACTTTGTGATGAGTATATTCTATGATATTATAGAAATCTTGAAAATAGTGTAGTATGGCTTCACAAATTTTATTACTTTCTTGTTCCCTAGTCAAGTTCAATCGAATATTTTAACACCTTTATTTTGCATGCCTTATTGGATAGAATTGTTGTACCCACATAGATATTTTCACTATAAGTTATGGTAAACTCTTATTTCAAGTTATAACTTTTGTATAGAAACCCTCCTCGTCATGGCATCGGTGCAACTCTAGGTATATTTTTAGTGGGTTGAAATCAATTTTTAAAGTTAATAAAAAATAAAATAAAATGAATAAATAGATAAATAAATAAATAAAATAATAATGATGTTGTCATCTTGTAGATAAAATCAAGAGTCTTTAACTCGAAAAGAAGGGATTTATCTATTGGTGTAAAAATAATCTATCCTTTAACCTTAAGCTACAAAATAAACGTTATCCTCATTGTTCATACACATTAATTAATTTTAAAAGTAATATAATTTTTTGGATTTTGGGTATATAGTTAGATATTAGTTAGGATGGGAGTTATAATAAGAAAAAATTAAGTCTAATGCTTCCATTTTCGAAACTCCATGTGTAACCTTTGACAAACTTAATGAAGAGAAGTTTAAATGAAGCATTTACCAAATCTAGATAAATTCCTAAGTTTCGTTAAAATCCTGGTTAATAAATAATGAGATCTTAAAGATGAATCCAATTCAATTTCCTTCCTCTAAATTATTCCGAAGTTCTTTGTAATTTAATCTTATTTATTGTTAAAAATTTGATCATTGCACAAGGAGGTGGTAGTTCCAAAACTAAACCATAATTTCCCCTCAAAATGAGATTTCCTTGTCACCTAGTGTAATGGAGGTGGGAAACACAATTCAGTAGCTTGATTATGAATGTAGACACCCATAATTACGCCTGAGCAATTTAAATACTTAAATTGCACTAATTATCTCCCTTCTTACAAATTGGCGACATATCGTGAAAGGTGCTCATATTCTCTCTTATCGTTGTTAATTAATTAAAATATGGAAATTAACTAAGTTTTCGCTAATTAATTACAATACGCTAATTAATTAGGTAGATTATCCAACAAACACCCTAATTAATGACCTTCCGTTAATTAATCCCCCTTTCTATTTAGACTAATTAATTATTAACAATTGATTAGATTTCCTTTCATTTAACCAATAAATCAATATTTAATTGATTTAATCCCATTCTATAGCCTAAATCATACTAATATTCCTCTAATTAGCTTCTATAAGCTTACATCTACCTATTAATTAATCACCTTTGATTAATTAAAGCACCCCCCAACTACCATGCCTTGCTAAGTATAAATTAAACCCTTCTAAAGTAAGGTTACATTTTTCAAAGTAACCTTATCCATTCCTAATCTTGTTTTACCTTTTATCCCACATGCAAAGGGATGAAGCGGTTCCTTTACCCATTGGACTATATAAAGAGCCCTCCTCCTACCTTTACACTTAGACCTAAACTTCTTGAGAAGATAAAAGAAAAGCATATAGCAAAATAGACTAAAATCTTTCCTTTGTTTTCTTGAGAATTCATCATCTTGAAAAGCTAAAGCCTCATTTCTAGCCAAAGTTCTTAGGTCATATGGGAGGTATCAAAAGGGCCTTGTTAGGAAACTTTGACAAGCCCTCATTCCTAGGTTCTTGGATACTAAAGACAACCATTTTTTGATTGCCATGTAGCCTACATAGGTTCATTCATTTATTTGTTGTTAAAGAATGGAGAATTTAGACAATTAACATGTTAGTTTCAAAGTTTTAAATATGATAAATGTTAGTGTCTAACCTTGTTTAATTCTTATCTTGATGGTGCTTTGTACTTTACATTAATTTTGCTAATTAAGACTACTAGGCATTAGTCTTTATTTTCATTAACTTAGTTTTGAAAATCATGCACACAATGAAAAAGTAACCTTGTGAGAGATGGAAACTGTCCTTTATAAATCAAACAAATTAAACAAGTTATTGACATATAATTGATGACCCTCTTTTAGAAAAATTGGTCTTAAGACAATTACTCAATAGTATAAAAGAAAGAAGTTCACCTTTGTAAAAAGAATTGTGTGAATCAAAACATGAATCTCCTAGATCATAAAGTCAAGTTTGAAAGAAATTTTTGTAAATACATAACCTTAAAATATTTTACACCATGGGATGTCCTTAACTATAACTATGTATTGTGTTTGGAATTTTATGTTGTGCCTTGTCGAAGAGAAAATTGAATTGTTCATGTTGGGTGTTGTATGTTTCCTTGTTTCCTATGTGGTCAACGTTGTGTCAAGCTTATTGAGAGTTGGTCGTAGCCCCTTCTGGTCACTTGTGTTGACGTGTAAACTCCAAGTAAGTCAAAAAAAAATTATCCAAGTTTTTTCAGTGTTGTATTTGTGTGTGTATTAGTGGGCATTACACTTGGTATCAGAGTGGAGGTTTATGCTTTCGAACCTCTAGAACAAATTTGAGTTATGATGGTGGTGGATATTAGAAGAGTAATGTGATATAAACATGATGTGAACTATGTCGTAATTGTGATATTGTTTTCGCACATGTTTTGTATGTAACTTAGTGCATAATCGTTGGCATGTTACCATGTTTGAGATGACATTATTCTCTCTCCTTTTCAGGAATTCAATGAGAATTTTATTTTGATGTACCGTCTTGTTGTGTGTATGAAAGGAATGTTATTTTGGATTGTGGATTGTTGGAGATTTTTGGCATTATGTGATATGAAGGTGTATTGATTACATGAAAAAATGGTGTAAAGTGAATTTGATTGTATCATGATGTCATCATCATGTTGTGAAGAAATGTGTATATCACCATGTCATATTGGAATTGACTATAGGTTGTTATTGTGCTCATCATAAGTATAACTTGTGTAATATGTAATGGTATATGTCATGATTTAGGGACATATGGTGAGTATATGATCCCTATCGTAAAGTGATTGCACTTTGGGTGCAACATATGGTAATGTGGTGTGTTGTAAACCGTGAATGTTATGTATGTGATTTACCCTGTTTATGTACCATGTGAAGGCACTATGGTTAATGTGTGTGAACCACCATTATGTTAGTAATGTACATATGTGTTATGTTGTGAACCTTACGCTAACCGACCTCAAGGAAATTTGCAAAAGTGTATGTTTCAAGTGAGGAGATGTGTACCATGGACCAGTAACTTGAGCTGGCCTTAGGATCAGTAGATGACAATACGTGCTCCTCGTTCTCTCTCTCTCTCCTTGTGCTTATCATATGGATTCAACCTAAGTGTAGCTATGACTATGTTTAACCTTTTCTAAGTGGTGGCAGGATGATTCAGATATAGATGATAATAGTTGTACTATTGATGTGTTATTTTATGAGATGAGGTTCGATGTTCCGAGTGTCAAGAACTCATTGAATACCCCCTTAGTGGCCAAATAATGCCACATACTCATTGTAATTTTCTATTCTTATCTCAGTATATTTAATTTTTAAATTAAACTTTTTATTTTATTTCTACAAGGACAAGTAGATTTCTTGATTGTCATGTTTTATATTTTGGGCATTTCCTTGCTTTGTGGTACTAACATGTGGATTTATTCACTAACTATGGCTATTTGGCCGTTTGTTTTTCTTGGATTTGGGTCTTCTTCAAATTTTATTTTTTTACATCCTAGCCTAAGGCTTGTACTTTGCAACTAGGAATTTGAATCGAAATACTATGTTGGTTCTATTGTGCACCACATAATTTTTGGACCTATGGACCCACTTCATCAGTATGGGGTACACCCTAAGGAGTTACAGATAACTAGCGGGTTTCCAAACCACGAGTTATGTCTCTTGGGTTAGGGGTGTCTTGACTCTTTGTGCCTAGGGACATAGGGAAACTGGCCTCTTTGTGGAGTGAAAAGGAAATTTTATTTATTATTTCTTGAGGGAGGCATAAGAGATTTGAGGGAGGCATAAGATACTTGAGGGCGACATAAGAGATTTGAGGGAGGCATAAGAGACTTGAGGGAGACATAAGAGACTTGAGGGATGCATAAGAGATTTGTGTGTATTATTGATGCTTCAGGATATATGTTGAGTTGTTGTGATGTCTTGGGAGTGGTGCTATGATGTATGTGTTACTCATGTTAGTAGGATATGTTTTGTGATGTTGTGGATATGGTTTTGATGCCCTTGTTGACACTATGTACCAGATGCTATTGTTCGAGCTATGTGACATCTTCACCAAAGGTGGAATTGTGGAAATTTTTGGTTGTTGTAGTACACTTTTGTTCGAGTATTATATGGTAGTCATATATGTGTGACATGTACTAGGTTATGTGGACCATGCCTTTTCTCTTCCATAATTTGGTTAAACTCTTGTGGTGTGGTACAATCATGAAAGTATGTAAAATTATGCTTGTAAGTCATAAGTGTTGTGATAATGGTTCATCTTGGCCACCCACAAGAATAAATAAACTAGAACTCTACAACAATTAATTTTTTTCAAATTAATTAGGAATAATGTAAACGGAAAAAGACTAATTAAATAATGAATAAGAGGGAACTGCCAATCTTCACATAAATTTGAAAGTTAAACATTCTACCAAGATGTTTCTAAGATTACCCCATGGCCATGTTTTAATGACTGAAATTTTAACCATAGGGTGTACTTTTGTCTTTATTTGTTCCTTGTTGCTTACCACTTTTCCTTCCTTCTAAGTGTAAGTCACATCGAGGACAATGTTTCCTTAAGGGGAGGAGAATGTAATTCCTATTGGGCATTGAATTATTTTTTTGCTTCCTTGCCCCTGTTGTTGCTTTTTTGTCGAACATTTATTTGAGCTACCTTTTTTATCGTTAGGTGACTATGACCTTATTACGGAGTTATTTTGGCATATTTCCTTCCCTTCTTTCATTTCGTCTCACCATCTCATTCTGTCGTAAGTGATCTTTTGTTTCCAAGGGTATTTTCTAACTCTCTTTTAGTGAGATAATCATGCTTTTGATCAGTGGAATGTGTAATGACATTTTGTTAAAAGTTATAATGGAATATTAAAACCTTTTCAAAATTTATTTTAGGCATATGTTATTAAAAGGTACCTAATTTTTTAGCTAAAGTTTAACTAGATTGATCTTCTACTTAATGTCTTAGCATGTTGGCACAATGCCTAGTATTGGCATACGTGGGAGTGGAACGGTTATGTTGGCACAAAGTTTTTAAGGGCTATTAATTAAATGCCAAGTTAATACTTTTATCTACCACCTTTCTCTACGTTTTTAGTGACCGATATTTGTTTCGTGGCCCTTCACCAAATGGAATTTACCTCTGCTAAGCGTTGTTTCTTTACTTTATTTCGCTAATTTTTTGGCTATTAGCTAGCAATTGTTGGGTGAACATTATTTTCATTACTTAAAATGGTCTTCAATGCTTTTTGTTGGAAATGTTCCCGAACATTATGTGTGTCTTTTTGCCTTTGGAAGCAGGACGCATTCTTGGTTTTGTTCCTTATTCTCACATTTTCTAGATCCCCTTTTAGTTTAATTGCTTATGCCATTTTGTATGTCTCGCATAAGTTGTTCGAGGTTATAGATGGTGATTGAGGTGAAGAAGGCATTGAAACCTTCTTTAAATGCATGTAACATGTGGTAAGGCGTCCTCTATGCTTGTTGCCTTCTTTTTGGCCTTGCGTTCAAGTGGGGAGCCTTTAGTGGTGTTCGGGTGCCTAAGAAGCTCATGGAAAATAAATTTGACTCGGGGTTTTTGTTGCATTCCTACTTAGTGAATGGGCCAATTGTAGAAGATCCATTTACGCATGATGATCCTAATCATTGCGATGTTTACTATCTTTAACAATTTCATGAAATGAACTACTCTCTTTCCTGAAACAACATCTTATATTGGATTTGTGGTTGTTTTCTTTAGTCAACTTGATCATGTTGGTTTTCCCTGAGTTTTTTCCATGATTTTTGTGGTTCTGAATGACTTTTCTTGTATAAAGAAAAGAAAAGAAACAAAAAAAGAAGGGACTCCAATTTTTTTACTCTATTACTTTTTTTATAGTGAGTTGTATTAAACGACTTGACATTATTGAATTCATCTTCCCTTGGGGTGAAATGGTAATGGGTTTAGATGATATGAATGCATAGCATCTTAGAAAGATGGTAAATCGTGGACGCAATAGGATAGGAATGTAAATAGACCTGTAATGTATTATTTGTTGTAAATTTTCTTTCCTTTCTGCTTCACTAAAAATTGAGGAGTAGTAATTTTGATCCAATTTCCTCTGATTATCTATGCATATGCAAAGTATGGGTGTTCCCTCGGTTGTATTTACTGGCTATTGTGATCCTTTTAGGGAGCACTGTAATCTGTGATTTTGGGAGGATTTGGGTAAACCTAGTGACTTATATCCTTTCTCGGTATACCGTGTATTATTGATGTGTTGTTGATGTTTTTTTCTTCGTGTTAGATAAACCACCCCGGTGTGTTTTGGGTGTCATTAGTTATATATGTGCCTATGAAGGGATCACAAATTTATGCGGCTTTTAATCAAAAGAAAATCTCCTAGGTTATCGACGAATATGTTAACTAGTCTTAATATATGAATCAAGTTAATGTGTGGATAGGTTTTCTATGGCTTGCACCACTATTCTTGATCTAGAAAGGAAAAAAATCATTCATATAATTTGTATGTTGGAATATTGTGTCTCGGGAATTTGAATCATTAGTATATTGGTCATGATATTAAAATATCCGAATAGACATTTACATTTTTATGACCTTTGGCTTGCTTAGCTTAAAATGTTTATTTTCATATCACCGACCTCCCTTTTCGATGAATGCTATATGGCAAATTTTCGGTCATGAATTCTATGGGTTTTTTCAATTGTTTTAATTGTTGGCATATTATTGATAAATCGTTGGTTTATGTATATATATGGATATATGTATATATATCAATATATTAATGCGTTGTTGGCTTACGTAAGAAATTAGTTAAAACTATTAATGACATTTGGCGTGTTGTCTTTATATTATTGATATGTTGTCGATTACGATTGGAATTGTTGTTCGAATAATGACTTTTGGTGTCATATCTAAATATGTTTTTAAGAGTTGTTTTGATTATGGTAACAAGTGTTGCCCTAAAATATCTTGTAAGGAGGAGGTAGTAAATTACTTATTGTTCAGACAAAAAAAGTTAGATTGTTAAAAGAGGATTACGTACCCATGTTGTTATGAAACTCTGAAGGATGTGTAAATGCTAATTTTTCTTAAATGGAATTGAAAATTAGCAGGCTTGCCACTATCCCGTGCCTCGATATATCGAGTAACTTGGATGCTTGGCAAAGCCCTTTTTAGATTTTGTTAGCTATCATTTGTCTCTTATCATTATCCTTATGGAGTCTCTTTTTTGATGAGAAAATATAGTTTGCGGGTTGAATATAAATTTTCAGCTCCTTTGATCATGTGATGAGACTCCCTTTTTACACTTGTTCGGTTGTTTCTAAATTATAGGCCAATGATCCCCCTTCCTGGTAGGATTGTTGTTTTGTGTGTATGATTGTAACTCATATGTTTTGACTTCTCTAATATTTTAGAGATGGATGGGTTGAGTATTAGATTTCAATCACATAATCTATAAGATTACAAAATTAAAATCCCAATACTCTTGACCTTTGACTTCTAACTTATAAGGTTTATGGTCTTACCTTGGTTAGTTGAGATATTGTTCATAACTAAAATATTTTAATTCCTTCTTAGTTAGCTGGTGAATTTTTTTATCTTGTGTTAAGAAGTTGTTTGGTGGTTTGAGCTTTGATCCATTTCTTGAAATAGAATGTTTCCTTTCATGATATTGTTAAATGTTAGCACATATTTTCAATGTGTAGTATTATCATGCTCTGGCCTCTCACGAAATGACTCAATTTTATACTTGTGTAGATTGTAACGACTCCAAAAATCCGCATTACCACGAACAACACAAAGTGAAATACAGATAACCTTTTTTTTTTTTACTTGCTTGACACATAACATGACGCAACATGTCGTCACCAAGGATACAACTAACACTAGTGAACAACTTGATACAAGGATGGCCATAAAGGCAGCACGGAAACATTCACACCTATCAAGGACAATTTACTTTTCTTTTGTGAAAGGACATGGCAAAAGACCAACCACATTACATAGTTATAGCTGAAGACATCCCACTGTGAAAATCTTCTTAAGATTACTGATTTACTAGAGACATCTTACAATTCTTAGCTTACGTTCTAGAAGGTTCATGATATGTTTCATACCATTCTTCTTATAGGATTAAGTTTCTTTTCTTTTATATAACTTGAGGACTATCCTAGGATCACCTATAATATGAAAATTCCTTGATTAATTTGTTTACAAAACCAGGAGGTAAGCAATTCCACAAGGCTATCTATCTAAACCCCCACTACTGAAACTCATTTCATACCCACATTGCATAAGGAGGCAAGCGTAAGATCAAAAGGAGAGGAGTATCGTTAAGGTTCAGAACCCTAATCATCTTTGATCAAGAATTAAAAATTTATCATAGCTTAGACAAGGACTACAAGGTACCATGGTAATGGTTAGAGAGAGAAGATAATTTATTTTATTATGATCTATTTAGTTATTAACCGGTCTTTTAATGAGTCTTAAGAGTTCAATTGAATTTTGGTAAAAGCTTCATTTAGAAATCATCTTGATTAAGTTCGTCGGGGATACACAGGGGTTCCCAACATGGAAGCATTATACTTAATGTGTTTTTATTCAAACTCCTGTACTAGATAAGATCTACCGATATCCCCAAAAGCCAACAGTGATATTACTTTTAAAATTAATTAACGTTTCCCAACAAGAGGACAATGTTTAATCCATAGCTTAAGGTTAGCAATGGTAGGTATTTTTTTATTTTTTTACATCGTTAGATAAACACTTTCTTTCCAATTAAAGACTCTTAATTTTATCAACCAAATACAACTTCATTATTATCTTCTTTATTTATTCATCTATGTATTCCTCTTCTTTTATCTTTGATTATCTTTAGAAAAAGGGGTTTCAACCCACTAAAATATGCCTAGAATAACATTGATACTAGTACCAAGGAGGGTTACTAAACCAATAAGCATTATGACCTGAAAGAAGAAATTATCGTTATTTAACAAGAACACAAACCACGGTTATAACATTTCCATTCAACATGGCACATGAACCAAAGGAGTCAAGAGATTGGATTTCACTTGGGTCAAGAACAAGAAGGTAACAAAATAAGCCAAGCCATGCTACAAAATTTCCATGACTGTAAATGATATCACCAAAAGAATACTCATAACAAGGTCAAGATTGAATATTATTTCTCACAAAGGTAATTTACCAGTTAACCTACAGAAGGACAAGACAACATCATCATGAAATTTCAGAACAACCCAAGGCAAGAGGTTTTCTAAACTCCTTTGCAAGCACTATTACAAAATTTACCTCACATTGGACATTTTTACAAGGAACTTCATAAATTGCACTGATGAAACCTTTACAACTCTTTCCTTTAATCTACTCGCATAATCCATCTGCACAAATACTAGCTGGAATCATTCAGTAGAACTGAGCATGTTAAGGCTACTCATTGCAATAGTAAGCTAACATTTAACAATATCAAGAAAGGAAATTTCTAATTCAAAAATGGATTAAAACACAACCCACAACTCCAAAACTATTCGCATGAGAAATAAATCTAAACCATCTAGCAAGGAGAAAGTCAAAATACCAAGAAGAACAAATCACATAAATCAAGGCAAGACCTTATGGGTTAGGAACAAGAAGGTCAAGAGTGTTGATATCTCCTTCATGTAATCCTATGGATTACATGATTGGAATCCAAAACTTACTCCATCCAACTAAAGGGGTCCAAGAGAAGACAAAACATACTAATTATTATCGTAGGCGCGGAACAAAATGATGTTATCCAAATCTCCTGGGGGAGGCTTCATAGCAATAATTAGGGTTCGACACCCTAAAAGAAAAACAACTATAGTTTCAGCTTTTAACCAAGGTGTTTACCACTACTTCTTATAGGATTTCTTAAACGTAATACTAGCTAACAAAACAAATCCACTCTTCCCAAAAGCGTAAAAGAGACACAAAAAGGGCCATTATTCTCCCAACAAACCTTATCCTAATCATCAACTTCTCTACATAATATAAGGAGGATAAATCCCAAAAGTCGTTAATAATTTTTATATATATTTCGACAATGCCAATAAGTATTAAAATAAAAATTGATTTCCTTAACAAGGCCACAAAATGAGACCTTTAGTAACCAAGTTTGAAGTATAAGATATTTGAGTTCGAAAACAAAGGGCATTCGATACGCAGAGGGTAAAACACCAACGATGCCCCGACTCAAAAGACCTTACCACGAGTGCAAACACAAAAATAAGAACCAACACACATATCCATCAGAAGGTTACGCAGCAGCAATCAGGGCCTAAAAGTTCTATGAACTCCTTGCCAAAGGTATAGAAGATGGAAATTTTACCCGATCCATGTGGGCTTATCGAGGAAAATGTCTAGAAATATCAAATAGATAAATATTAACCACCTATGATATTATCACTGAAATCAGCTGCCATCTAACAGAAACGAGTTCACGAGTCCAATACCATGGATTCACCTATAACTTTTGTTTCAGGTCCAAATAGTAATAACTTGCTTGCGACCCTTATAAAATTGTAGAGATTTCATTCAATTAAACTTACAATGTTTCCCACTTTACTTTAATCAAACAAGACTTTGAACTAGGTAGTAGGTATAGTAATTTCTCAACACGTAGAGGCCAAAATAGATGTCGGGTTATTCATCCTCTAGAACTAGGTACAATAAGTCAACCATGTACAGCTTCTAAAACAAAACCTAAATTTCATTTCTAATCAAACAAAAAGTAAGGAATTCCCATAGGCTTAAACAAGTTTTAGAACAACGTCACTATTAATGTACCTTTAGCAAAACAGAGAGCCCTAAACAGAAATACGTATTTATTCAACCAAATAGAGATATGAAGGCTTAACCTTCCATTTACCTTCATTATAACTACCATCACAAAATTCTTTTAAAAGAGAGTCATATAAGCAAACAAAACTCAATAATGTTTCCTTCCCTACAAAACTAGATCGCATCACTCAATATTGCAGTAGCCCATTTAGACAAATATGAAATAGAGTAAGCTATAAGGAGGAATAGAACCTTCCAAGCAAAACCAAATAAATTGGATCGAGATTTAAAGGAACAACCAACACAATCAGTAGTGTGATATAAACAACCACGAAAACATTTAGTCTAGGCCATTCAAGAGGAAAGAAAATTCATTTCAAGATACTAAAAAAAAGGTAGAAAACTACTACAAAGAGTAGAGTTAACATGCTTGTTTTAAAATTCTTCCAATCCAACAAGCACGTCGACGTGTGGACACCTTCTCCCAACAGTCCCAAAATTATTTCTCCACCAAATTCACGCTTCCAACTCGGCATCCCAAATATCACATAAAAGGGGGTGATTGAAATATGCCTTCTTGGAATCCTGAGCAACTCCGGGAAGATAGAAGAAAGTTCATTCTAGAGCGCATCAACCCCATATTCCCAAATGTAATTCCATGAAACAAAGCAATAGAAATTTGGAATAATTAATACATTTTGCATGTCCTTGCACATCCTGCTTTTACTCCACACAGTCTAGATTTAGAACTAGAATCATATATATTGCCAAGTTTCCAACTCATGAATTACTTTCCTATTTAAAACACATTGTCTATTAGTCTTTAAATCCATTAGGACGCACTATTACATTAGTTTACCCATCAATTTGTGCGCAAAGAAAACATTCTTTCCAACTAAAATCAAAGTTGATTCATGCTTACCATCTGTCTCAACATTATAGATACTTCACAGTTAACATCACTTTTATCCTCCAAACACCATTTCTTGACGCATTTTTCAAATAGAAATGGCCACATCCAAGGCACCAAACATCACCATCTCTACTCCATTGGGGCTTCAAAATTAGACTCCATAACTTATTTCTCCCAATCGTTTCAATCCGAAGCCATAACATCAAGAAAGGGATCAACATGAGAAGAATTGTTATAATTTCTAATCAAATAATCAAGTAGCCCAACTTGACATGCAGATTGGATAGTGTAAGAAATCATGAAATCTTCTCCTGGACTCTAGAGAATGTTTTGAGATCCTACATTGTGGACTTTGAAATCTCCAAGACATTTTCTCCAACATTGCATATGATCTCCCACTGTTCATACTCTATCCAAAGGACATTGTGCTTCATGAATACACCAAATGGAACAGTCCGCCTTAGATCCTTTCCAAGAGTTACATTGTAGAACAAGCAAGGTCTCGTAGATAACCTTTGTAATAAATTTCTCGATTTCTGTTAACACTGTCATCAAATTTAATCGATTTGATAAAAATATCTTGTGGACTTAAGCTCCGCCTCCTGATCTTGTGATACAATGCAGAAAAATTAGCATTCAACTAGTTGATTGTATAAATGCAAGGAGTAATGGGATGATTTCTACAAATCGAAGCATGCCTGTTAGGCATCGCTATTATTACAATTGCAAGCAAACGTGCTTCATGATTCCCATCTCGAATCGAGGATACCGCCTCCAAGAAACCCTCTTCCAGAGCTACATGAACGAGAAGAGCGTAGAAGCATTACCCAACCTCAAGATTTGATAAAGCTTCTTCCTTGTTAAATTCACCACCTGACGGAAGAGACTTTCCAAAAAAAAAAAGGCAAGACATCTCAACTAAAACTTTATCTCGTTCTTCCACTTCAGTTGCAAGATTTTACAACCAATCATCACGACCGTGGTCGCGTGCAACCGAAACATCGGGATTCAACACCAACGGTTCCTTGGGATCACCCTACGCAGCTGTCGCACTTAACTCTCTCTGGAGGCCACTTATTTTCTAAGATAAGTTTACTTCTCTACCCTGTAGCTGCACGCATATAGCCAACCACTTCCTCACGGCACTTTCCTAGGGAGAATTTCAGTTCTACGCTCCACTAAAACTACCTGTACAGCATGATTTTGAGGATCCACACCCACCCACGCAACATCAGGGTGATAGACCTTCATTTCACCATCAATTAATCCACTAACCAACACGCCAAATGCATCAGCTACGATGGAGCGCACCAAGGTTTCTTTGGTTTAGGCGTAGGTCAAAATGAGGTAGCCCAGGTGAAAGAAAAAATGCCAAATTTTAAGAAAATGCGCCAACACCCACATCGATACATTGAAAGGAGAATCCAAAAGAGATTATGGTGAAGAAAATGACTCCAGTGAAAAGACAAGCACACAAGGAAGATCATGGCAATAAAAAAAATTTTTTTTTTTTAAAGCTACGGGTGGTTGGGAGGAGGACATAGGTGGCAAGTGGGTAGAAAAAAATCCAATGCATTAATTTTACATTCTCCATCCCCCAAAGAAAGCATGGCTTTTCGATGTGACATAACACAATTAAAAGAAATGGTTCGCATCTGAACATGAAGTTCCTTGTACACTTTATGGTTTAAAATTTTAGTTGATTAAAGGTTCTTGTAGAGAAGTACCCTTAGGAACATTTGGTAGAAATTTTAACTTTCAAAGTTTTGAAAATAAGATTCTTTCTTTTCATCATTTCATTTGTAAACATTATTGTGAGAAGTAAAATTTCTCACCACTTTAATTATGAGTTTATTTATGATATTATAGAAATCTTGAAAATAGTTTGGCTTTACCAATTTTGTTACTTTCTTGTTCCCCAATTGATTTAACAATCAAATTTATCGGACACCTTTAGACCCTACGTGCCATGTTGGATAGAAATGTTATACTTCAAGATTTTTTCTCAAAAGTTATCAAATACGGTAAAATAGGCTTTCAAGCTATAATTTTACTTGTCACACATCAATGACTCCTCTACAAAATCTCAACCAAAAGAGTACTAATCCACCGGTATATTTCCTCAATGGGTTGCATCACGATTTAAAGAATTCACATAAAACCAAACCATGAATAAATAGATAAATAAATAAATCCAAAATAATCAATGACATATCCACATCACAACACATATCCATCTTTAAGTGGATGAGTAACACATATCTCAAAAGACCTCTACCAAACATCACCCTGAATCTTAACATATATCCCGTAAACATCAACCATACACACAAATATCATATGCCTCCCTCAAACTTTAAAAGTCAAGTCTCTTATGCCTCCCTCAATCTTATGCCTCCCTCAAAGGACACATATCTTAGAATTAGTAGGGGAGTTTGCATAAGAAAACATTAAGTCTAATACTTCCATTTTGGGAACCCCATGTGTAGCCTTCATCGGGAAACTTAATCAAGAATATGTTGGAAGGATAATGGCTTTTATGCATCCTTGCGATAAATTCACCTTCCTACATAATAATGAACTTGCAATAATAAGAGAAACTTGGGTCACCTTAAATATTTTCTCCTCTTCTAACTTCCTTTGCTTATAATTTGAACTCCAAACATTTGATCCTTTTTTTAAGTTGAAGTATATGTTGATCATAAATTTTATAGAGAATTTATTTTTTATTCTAGTTGCAATGGATATTTTTTGATGTTTATATAATTTATTAATACTTTCACTACCTAATCTCCAATATTTTATGTAGCTATCCTTCCCTTTACATGAAGATCATGAGATTTGTGTAATCAAAACCCAAAATCATTAAGTCATGTTTGAAAGACATTTTTGACAACCTTAAAAAACACTTTGTGGGAGGTCCTTATAAAGTTTTTGTGTTTAGACTTTTTTTTCAAGACTTGTTCATATTGGGTGTGACACAACGGTCAATGTTGTGTCAAGCTTATTGAGAGTTGACACAACATGTTGATGTCGTAACTTTTTTTTTTTTTTGACTTGGTTACACAACATGTCGTCACAATCACTAGAACCACTTGTTACGGGGAGACCACAAGTTCAAGCACGGAAACGTTTCAAGGACAATGTACTCTTCTTTTGACAAGACAACATGGAAGTCCAATCCACATGACACACTCACAACTAGGGCATCCCATGAGGAATTTCTTGTTAAATTTTCTTGTTTACTAAAGTGTCTCTTAATTCTTAACTTACGTTCTTATAAAATTTCATGTAATGATTCACACAATTCTTTTCACAAGGGAGAACTTCTTTCTTTTCAACTATTGACTGAATAGCTTAAGGCCAAGCTTTCTAAACTAGGATCATCAATTTTATGTCCAAATCTTTCTTATTCATTTGATTTTAGAACATTTTCCATTTCTTACAAGGTTAATTAATCTTATCAAGCCACTAACACATGTTCCACACTCTATTGCACAGTGAAGGCATAAGCTCCGATTGAGTGAAAGTACCGCTTAGGGTTCATAACAATAGCCTTCTTGTTTAAGGATTAAATTTTGACCTTGCTTAAGAAATATCACCATGAATTAAGGCATGGGTTAACAGAACAGGACAACAAAATTTAGCTTCAGGGTCACATGGTTTACTATCCGTCTTTTATTGAGGTTAAGGGTTTATCAAGATTGGTTAAATGTTCCATCTAGACTTTACTTAATTAAGTTTGACAAAGGAAAACATTCCAAACGATAGAGAGAGAGATTTAAGGTTTAATTAATCGATTTCCCTCCTACTTATTAAATCCTATCATCTTCTAAAATCTAACCATTGCTTTCACCATGAGGTCATTTAAGATTTCACCATAAAAGGATAATGTTTATTAGCTTGGCTCAAATAAAAAAATAATAATAATAAGTTATCATATTTCGTTACAAAAGATAGTTTCCTCTTGATTGTTCCAGGTCTCAAAGGTTATCAAGTAGATCACATCTACATAATATATTCATATATATAAATTTTTAGTTTAACTTTTATCAGGATTATCCAGCTCACTTTATAGTGCTTACAAACTCATTGCTACTAAGCCTTAGGAGGATTTACAACTCAACATTTTAACTCAAGAGCAAAGTTTAACAGTACTCGTTTGCGGAAACAAAACAAGGTTATATCAATTCATTCCAACATGATGCACAAATCAAAGGGACATACCATCTCTATTGAACCATGACTAGGGAGCAAGAGAGTAATAACATGGGACATGCCCCACTACTATACTAAGGATTAAAATTCACTAGAATATCCCATAACCAAGCGGTAATCAAATTTCATCTTTCACATGATAACCAAACAAGCCAAAGTTTCAACAATTATAACAACAATACTCTACAATACATTTACTAGGCACTGACCCTTCTTCTAAAATGTCCAAAGGCCCTTTCCAAATTTTATAACATAATACACATTCATACAAAGGAACATCATAACCAAGATTGATGCAATAATCTACAAGTCTTTCCATCATCTAACCACGTAAGCCATCTGCAACAATTAATAACCTGAGTCAGTTCGCGAGAACTGAGCAAGATAAGACTATACATAGCAACAATAAGCTACTAGCTAACAATACCATGAAAGGAAACATTCTATTTCAGGAAATGGATCAAAGTTCTAACCTCTAACAACCTTTTGAAACAAGATATAATTTTCAACATATCAACTAAGAAGAAAACCATAAGTTTTAGTTATGAAAATACCTCTAAAACTACAAAAGTTTGACAACCAAATACGCAAGACTATGAAATTTAAATGATTAGACACAAGAGTTGAGAGTATTAGGATTTCAATCATATAATCCCGTAGATTACGTGATTGAAATCTAAAGTGTAACCCATCAATCCACATTCTCAAGGTGAAGTCAAAAGATAAAAACCAGACCCGATCTTAGCTACCAAAAAGAATATAGTTTTGGAATCGTTCCGTAGGGCCATAGGCCTAATAGGCTATAAACGAACAACGAGGGTAAAAACAAAGTTCCATCATGTAATCAAAAAGGTTTAAAGGATGAAAATCTTATATTCAAACCCACAACCATTATATCTTAGGTAATAAGTGACTTCATAGCTAATAAGGATGAGTGGAAAGGATGGTAAGAATGTCCGGAATAGGTATTGCCTAACAGCCTACCTACTGAACATAACCAGGGCCGGAATAGCGACAAGCCTCATTAATACCCAAGTTGAGTAGGCAATCTAGCATTCTAAACACATCCTTGCAATTTTCATAATACCTTAGATTTATAATCCTCCCGTTTTAGAGGAACATAGCCATGAATCTAGACTTGGTTGAAATTTTCCGACATCAACTCACTTCCTAATATCATAAACGATGTATACAAAGGAAAAGGTCTCTCAACTCTCCTTAATTTACATCTCATCACTAAGTTTATGGTAACCTATGCAGAGATTAAACACATAATATACCATTGAAGATAGATATCCTCCAATAACGAACTTCTATAACGATGTAATTACAATTATTACGTTCGACACATAAACAAACTATTCCATAGCTTCTTTTCCCTTTTTGACAACAAAATATATTCACGACCTTCCATCACAATCATTCTAAATTTGCAATGAAAGGTCACTCATCAAGAAGGAAGTACAAAACAAGTTTGACTAAATTAAGGAACTTCATGTTACCTTAAGCAATTGATGAAAACCTTAACTTTCACGAACCGTGAAAGATATTACCTTACTCCATCAAGGCATTATGTCTATACATGATTAAATCGATCACACAAGGAATCATCAACATACCATATCTTAACACCATAAAGGTCATTAATTTTATCAAATTTTACTCATAGAAAGAGTAGAATCAAAATGGGGTTCTATCAATAATTTATGCCCTTCTATCAACCCAGGACATATTTTCGGCCCAAAACTTCCTTCTTAACAAGCATATATATTGAACTTCTAATTTCCAAAAGCCCTAATAATTTGCACAATACACGAAGTGCATAATCACGCTTATCATAAAAATAATAATAATAATTTAACTGTATGTTTTCCTCTAGGGCAACAACATAACAGGAAACCAATACTAGTCAACGCTGCAACGTTCTAGGGGCGATTACATACCCAGGTTCACAAAAGAAACAACGACATTTTTTTGCGAAGAAGAAGTAACTTTAAAATTATATATATATATATATATATATTATATATATATCATATCATATCAATCAATCATACATACTGAGAACCTTTGTTTGTTTTATATATAAAAAATGGGTTGATCACGTCAACAAGAACAACCAATGAGGCAAATCCGTAGAAGTAACAAACTGTTAACCATATATTGAACACAAATCCACAAAATCACAGATTTAAACCAATTTCTAGAAAGAAAAAGTTTCATTTCAAGAGGTTTATTAGATACTAGCATATTATGTATATGGTTAGTCTATCTTGCCTGTTTTAACGCATCCACCAGTCAGAACATCCAAATGGATCACATGCCACACGCCTTCCGCTTTATCCTCTGCTTCACTGGTCTTTTCTTGCAATATACCACACCAGGATTCCCTTTTGAAGGCACGACTAGAAGAATGCAATAGGTGGCTGTCCAAACACTAGATTGCTTCAATGCAGCTGCTTTGGGGGGGGTACAGTCAATGAACTGTCACACGGCCTATAGCATCGCTACCCGATCATTTGCCTCTTATAAAGCCTTCGAATCAGACGACATGACGGTAACCAAATACCCGTCATAAGGGCAGGCCCTAGTAGTACTCAGCACATAAGCTAGGCAAGGCTTGCAGTAAAGATGTGTGCATCGGGTTTGCACAGCCTCATTAGGGTAAACAAGCTGCCTACAAACTGGACAGAAAACCAATTTATGAGAAGACAGAGGCCGTAGTCGGTGGAGCAGCTGAAGTGGAATAACTCAACGGAGGTAAAAATTGTGTGAAGGTGACGAAACAGAAGAAATATCTCCATTTCCACAGACAACAGCAACCTTGCCTTCGATTTTTATCATCACATCAAAGGGCTCTCATCAGACCATCTAGCAGAGAGTGCTCGCATCCGTACAAGCTATCGAACTTGCTCTTGGTAACAGAATCATTGTCATTAATAGCAGGGAAGAGCAACGATCCAATAGCTTGCATCTGGTATAGCCTGTGAACACCGGTAGTTGTTTCCTCATATAAACAACCAATCTTTCCTTCCTCTTGTGATATATGAGGACAACATCAAACTCTCGGTGCAACATTGCATAGATGTGTAGCTTGTAAGGTGTGATAATTCCAACAAAGACCCTTTTATGCCTCGCCAACATAGTGACTCGTTGAAGATGCTCATATAATTGCAAAGCAAAATTGTGCTTCATGAATATTCGACATGAAACGAGATCCACGCCTAAGAGATTCTCTCCCCATGAGTTACATCAAAAAAACAAGTAAAGTCTCAAAGAGAATCTCTCAATAATTTCATCGTCTCTGGTAACACTCTCACTTTATCATCACTTAATCGATTTTGAGAAAAAAAACTCAAGGATGATCCGAATTCCGAAAAATATCTTGCTACCTTCAACTCATCTCCCAACAACATTTTCTCAACATTGCATGATCTCTACTACTATCCATGTGGGTGCATGATCTCATCACCAACACAAAAAGGCATGTGCCATTATTACATCAAAGCACCTGCTTCATGAATATTCTTATCAGAACAGCAGTCCGCCTCTTGAGACTCTCTTCTATAACCTACCATATCAAAAAATCCATGTCTCAAGAGAGAAATCTCGTAATAAAATTCATCGGGTCTCCCACACAACACTCTCACCGTGCACTTAATCGATTTTGATGAAAATATCTTGAAGGAGAATCCAAAATTTGAGGGTGCGGTCAATAACAGAACAGAATAACAACATAGTGGACAACTTGATCGTTAAAGCACTCAAAACGGCTTCTACTACTGAACTTGCAAGATTTTGCAACAAATCGATCTCCACTATGATCGCGTGCATAAGACATCGATCATGCAATCAACAACCAACGGTTCCTCGGGCATCGACATCAACACACCACGGCTCCACAGCCTCGCTCACTCTCGGCCCTCACGGACTGCTCGACATGTTACTACTCTCTCTGGAGGCCGCTGGTTTTCTCGAGATAAGTTTACCACTTTCCTACAGAATCTCGCTCGCTGCACACAACCAAAAATGATTCCTCACAACTTTCTAAGGAGGATCCCGAAGAGGAGGATTTTCAAAGCTCCATGCAGAACTGCACACACAAGAACACACCGCATGATTTTCGAGACCCACACCCACCAAGTCAATTTTGTACATTGCAAATGAGAGGATCAAAAGATTTTGGCAAGAAAAAATGTGACTCCACCCACTCCCATCTCTCACGAAGCAAGGACAAAAGAAAAATCAAAACACGGTGGTCAGGAGGAGGCCAAGGTGGTGAGAGGGAGGGGCAGGTAAAAGCAAAAAAGCCGATGCCCAAGGGGCAGGCATTACATTCTCCTCCCCTTAAGAAAGCATCGTCCTCGATGCGACATAACACAAGGAAAAGAAAAGGTTCATAACAAGGATAGATAGAGAGAAAGTACACACCTATGGTTTAAAATTTAGTTGATTAAAGCACACGGTCACAAGGTAGCCTTAGGAACATTTGGTAGAAATTTTAACTTTCAATGTTCTGTGAAGATTGGCGCTTCTTTCTTGTTCATCATTTCATTAGTCTCTTTTCATTATCATTATTTCTTAGTTTAATTTCTTTTAAAAAAAATATCATCATCAAGAGTTTTGATTTATTCCTTATTGTGGGTGCCCAACATGAATCTGCTAACACAACACCCTATCAGTTCACAAGACACTCATGATTCACAAGCACACAAGTATATACTTCAAGATTGTATTACACCACAAAAGGTTACTCAAATACGGAATGGAATAGGCACACTATCACATAACATAGTACTCATCACACATCAATGACTGACATACCAAAATACTCAAACAAAAGAGTACTACAATCCACCAGACATTTCCTCAATTTGCATCAATGAAAACTCACATAACACCAAACCATGCTACACAGTACATACATAGTGTCCACAAGGGAATCAATGACATGTCCACAACATCACAACACATATCCATCTGACATGAGTAACACATACATCAAAAGACCACTACCAAACATCACAATAACTCAACATATATCCTGAAACATCAACCATACAGACAAATATCATAAGCCTCCCTCAAACTCTTATGCCTCCCTCAAACTCTTATGCCTCCCTCAAGTCTCTTATGCCTCCCTCAAACTCTTATGCCTCCCTCAAGTCTCTTATGCCTCCCTCAAACTCTTATGCCTCCCTCAAACTCTTATGCCTCCCTCAAACTCTTATGCCTCCCTCAAGGAGGCCGGTTGTCCCTATGGTCCAAGACACATAGAGTTCGAACACTCCTAACCCAAGTGACATAATAACGCGTGGTTCAACAACCCGCTAGTTATATGTACCCCTTGGGGCGTACCCCCATACAACGAAGCGGGTCCATAGGTCCAACCAATCCATGGTGCATCCCATGACCCTATTCCACACATCACGACATTAGAACCAACACAACAATCCAATCAAAGTGCCAAGTGGCAAAGTACAAGCCTTGGGCAAGGCGGTAAAAATTCCAAATTTAAAAGAAGACCCCAAATCAAGCTAAAATAAATGGCCAAATAGCCAAAGTTAGTATCAAAATCCCCATGTTAGTGCCACAAACCAAGGAAATGCCCAAAATTGTAAAGCATTGCAATCAAGAAAAGATGCTGGTCCTTGCAAAATAAAGTAAAAGCTCAATTTACGAATAAAATCAACTTATAATAATGTCACATTACGATAACTGTGTGGCCTTATCTAGCCACCAAAGGGGTACTCAACGAGTTGCTAGCACTCGGAACATCGAGCCTCAGCTCGTAAAATACATATCAATAATACAACTGTCATCACCTCCATCTGAATCATCCCGCCACCACTTCGACAAGGCTAAACATAGTCATAGATACACTAAGGTTGCATACATACAACCACATAGGGAGAGAGGAAAGAATCACATGTTATCTACTAAACCGAGTTTTAGCTCGAGTTATTGACCCATGGTACACCATTCCTCACTCTCAACATACACTTCTACCGATTTCCCTCAGGATCGGTTAGCGTAAGGTTCACAACATAACATACAACAACATCACTAACATAACGGTGGCACACACATAACTACCATAACGTCTCACGTATGGTATGTATACAGGGTAGATCACAATCATACATTCACTGAGTGTAACACATCACTTTACCACATTCTGCACCCAAAGTGCAAGCACCATACGATAGGGTTCATACACTCACCGTATGACCCAAAATCACAACATGAAGCATTACATATTACACAACTCATATATACGATGAACATAATAACATCACAACATAACATCCATTGCTTCATAACAAGGTGGTACACACATTTCTTCAAAACATGGTAAAAACATCATGATACAACTCATTTCTTTTAACATCAATCTAGTCATACAACACATTGATACACTTACATATCACAATATGTCACAATGTTCCAACACTATGTCATCCACATTATAATTCTTTTCACACATCACAAACAACAATTCACACGTGAACTCTTCATAGAATCCACAAGAAGGAGAGAGAATACTCTCATCCCCAACACATCAACATGATCACAAACACGCACAAGGTGACATACACATCATGTGCGTTCACAATATCACAATTACGACAATAATCACATCACGCTTAAAGCACATTACTCTTCCAATATAACCACCATCATGCAACATCATCATCATCATGCAGTATCATCATGTAACACCACCACCACCATGTAACATCATCATATAACACCAATCCGGCCCATAGGTTCGAGAGCATGAACCTACGCTCTGATACCAAAGTGTAACACACCAAAAATACCAACACAAGGACAACACAGTGAAATACAGGATAACTTTTTTTTTTTTTTTTGCTTTGACACAACACGACACAACATGTCGTCACAAGGTTACAACCAACACTAGGAACCACTTGTTACGGGGAGACCACAAGGTCAGCACGGAAACGTTCACACCTATCAAGGACAATGTACTCTTCTTTTGACAAGACAACATGGAAGTCCAATCCACATGACACACTCACAACTAGGGCATCCCATGAGGAATTTCTTGTTAAATTTTCTTGTTTACTAAAGTGTCTCTTAATTCTTAACTTACGTTCTTATAAAATTTCATGTAATGATTCACACAATTCTTTTCACAAGGGAGAACTTCTTTCTTTTCAACTATTGACTAAATAGCTTAAGGCCAAGCTTTCTAAACTAGGATCATCAATTTGATGTCCAAATCTTTCTTATTCATTTGATTTTAGAACATTTTCCATTTCTTACAAGGTTAATTAATCTTATTCAAGCCACTAACACATGTTCCACACCTCTATTGCACAGGTGAAGGCATAAGTTCCGATTGAGTGGAAAGTACCGCTTAGGGTTCATAACAATAACCTTCTTGTTTAAGGATCAAATTTTGACCTTGCTTAAGAAATATCACCATGAATTAAGGCATGGGTTAACAGAACAGGACAACAGAATTTAGCTTCAGGGTCACATGGTTTACTATCCGTCTTTTATTGAGGTTAAGGGTTTATCAAGATTGGTTAAATGTTCCATCTAGACTTTACTTAATTAAGTTTGACAAAGGAGGACATTTCAAACGATAGAGAGATATTTAAGGTTTAATTAATCATTTCCTCCTACTTATTAAATCCTATCATCTTCTAAAATCTAACCATTGCTTTCACCATGAGGTCATTTAAGATTTCACCATAAAAGGATAATGTTTATTAGCTTGGCTCGAATAAAAAAATAATAATAATATTATTTTTCATTACAAAAGATAGTTTCCTCTTGATTGTTCCAGTCTCAAAGGTTATCAAGTAGATCACATCTACATAATATATTCATATATATAAATTTTTAGTTTAACTTTTATCGATTATCCAAATTCACTTTATAGTGCTTACAAACTCATTGCTACTAAGCCTTAGGAGGATTTACAACTCAACATTTTAACTCAAGAGCAAAGTTTAACAGTACTCGTTTGCGGAAACAAAACAAGGTTATATCAATTCATTCCAACATGATGCACAAATCAAAGGGACATACCATCTCTATTGAACCATGACTAGGGAGCAAGAGAGTAATAACATGGGACATGCCCCGCTACTATACTAAGGGTTAAAATTCACTAGAATATCCCATAACCAAGCGGTAATCAAATTTCATCTTTCACATGATAACCAAACAAGCCAAAGTTTCAACAGTTACAACAACAATACTCTACAATACATTTACTAGGCACTGACCCTTCTTCTAAAATGTCCAAAGGCCCTTTCCAAATTTTATAACATAATACACATTCGTACAAAGGAACATCATAACCAAGATTGATGCAATAATCTACAAGTCTTTCCATCATCTAACCACGTAAGCCATCTGCAACAATTAATAACCTGAGTCAGTTCATGAGAACTGAGCAAGATAAGACTATACATAGCAACAATAAGCTACTAGCTAACAATACCATGAAAGGAAACATTCTATTTCAGGAAATGGATCAAAGTTCTAACCTCTAACAACCTTTTGAAACAAGATATAATTTTCAACATATCAACTAAGAAGAAAACCATAAGTTTTAGTTATGAAAATACCTCTAAAACTACAAAAGTTTGACAACCAAATACGCAAGACTATGAAATTTAAATGATTAGACACAAGAGTTGAGAGTATTAGGATTTCAATCATGTAATCCCGTAGATTACGTGATTGAAATCTAAAGTGTAACCCATCAATCCACATTCTCAAGGTGAAGTCAAAAGATAAAAACCAGACCCGATCTTAGCTGCCAAAAAGAATATAGTTTTGGAATCGTTCCGTAGGGCCATAGGCCTAATAGGCTATAAACGAACAACGAGGGTAAAAACAAAGTTCCATCATGTAATCAAAAAGGTTTAAAGGATGAAAATCTTATATTCAAACCCACCATTTATATCTTAGGTAATAAGTGACTTCATAGCTAATAAGGATGAGTGGAAAGGACGGTAAGAATGTCCTGGAATAGGTATTGCCTAACAGCCTACCTACTGAACATAACCAGGGCCGGAATAGCGACAAGCCTCATTAATACCCAAGTTGAGTAGGCAATCTAGCATTCTAAACACATCCTTGCAATTTTCATAATACCTTAGATTTATAATCCTCCCGTTTTAGAGGAACATAGCCATGAATCTAGACTTGGTTGAAATTTTCCGACATCAACTCACTTCCTAATATCATAAACGATGTATACAAAGGAAAAGGTCTCTCAACTCTCCTTAATTTACATCTCATCACTAAGTTTATGGTAACCTATGCAGAGATTAAACACATAATATACCATTGAAGATAGATATCCTCCAATAACGAACTTCTATAACGATGTAATTACAATTATTACGTTCGACACATAAACAAACTATTCCATAGCTTCTTTTCCCTTTTTGACAACAAAATATATTCACGACCTTCCATCACAATCATTCTAAATTTGCAATGAAAGGTCACTCATCAAGAAGGAAGTACAAAACAAGTTTGACTAAATTAAGGAACTTCATGTTACCTTAAGCAGTTGATGAAAACCTTAACTTTCACGAACCGTGAAAGATATTACCTTACTCCATCAAGGCATTATGTCTATACATGATTAAATCGATCACACAAGGAATCATCAACATACCATATCTTAACACCATAAAGGTCATTAATTTTATCAAATTTTACTCATAGAAAGAGTAGAATCAAAATGGGGTTCTATCAATAATTTATGCCCTTCTATCAACCCAGGACATATTTTTGGCCCAAAACTTCCTTCTTAACAAGCATATATATTGAACTTCTAATTTCCAAAAGCCCTAATAATTTGCACAATACACGAAGTGCATAATCACGCTTATCATAAAAATAATAATAATAATTTAACTGTATGTTTTCCTCTAGGGCAACAACATAACAGGAAACCAATACTAGTCAACGCTGCAACGTTCTAGGGGCGATTACATACCCAGGTTCACAAAAGAAACAACGACATTTTTGCAGAAGGAAGTAACTTTAAAATTATATATATATATATATATATATATATATATATATATATATATATATATGATCAATCAAAGCATACACTGAGAACCTTTGTTTGTTTTATATATATAAAATGGGTTGATCACGTCAACAAGAACAACCAACAGAGGCAAATCCGAAGTAACAAAAACTCATTAACCATATACTTGAACGCAAAAATCCACAAAATCACAGATTTAAACCAATTTCTAGAAAGAAAAAGTTTCATTTCAAGAGGTTATTAGATACTAGCATATTATGTATATGGTTAGTCTATCTTGCCTGTTTTAACGCATCCACCACTCGTGAACATCCAGCAGGGGACTCACACATGCCACACGCCTTCGCTTTATCCTCTCGCTTCACCGGGTCTTTTCTTGCAATATATACCACCAGATTCCCTTTTGAAGGCACGACTAGAAGGATGCAATAGGTGGCTGTCCAAACACTAGATTGCTTCAATGCACTGCTGCTTTGGGGGTAGAATGAACTGTCACACGCCTATAAGCATCACCAAGACTGGATTTGCCTCTCGCAATGCCTTCGAATCAGATGCAAACCAAATACCCGACATATAAGGGCAGGCCCTAGTAGTACTCAACACATAAGCTAGGCAAGGCTAAGTAAAGATGTGTGCATCGGGTTTGCATAGCCTCATTAGGGTAAACAAGCTGCCTACAAACACAACAAAAACCAATTTATGAGAAGATCAAAGGCCGTAGTCGGTGGAGGAGCAAAAAGTGGAATAACTCAACGGAGGTAAAAATTGTGTGAAGGTGACGAAACAAAGAAATATCTCCATTTCCACAGCAAACAAAGAACAACTTGCAAAAATCATCACATCGCTGGCTCTCATCGACCATCTAGCTCATCGAGAGTGCCAGAGAGTCCGCATCCGATATCTATCGAACTTGCTCTTGGTAATGAATCATTGTCATTAATAGCAGGAAGAGCAACATCCAATAGCTTGCATTCAAGATTCTGTACTCATGACAGTGAACACCGGTAGTTGTTTCCTCGATACAACAACCAATCTTTCCTTCCTCTCTTGATATATGAGGACAACATCAAACTCTCGGTGCAAATTGTCACATGACCGTAGCTTGTAAGGTGTGATAATTCCAACAAAGACCCTTTATGCCTCGCCAACATAGTGACTCGTTGAAGATGCTCATATAATTGCAAAGCAAAATTGTGCTTCATGAATATTCATCGATATGATACATCCACGCCTATGAGATTCTCTTCCATGAGTTACATCAAGAAAAAGTAAGTAAAGTCTCAAAAGAGAATCTTTCAAATAAATTTCATCAGGTCTCCTGGTAACACTCTCACTCTCACTGTCATCGATTTTGATAAAAATATCTTGAAGGAGAATCTCGAAATCAAGATGAAATCTCAATCAACTAATGAACAAGTCGATCTCAACAAAATAATATCTGCTACCTTCATCTCCCAAAATGCAAATTTTCTCCAACATTAATAGATCTCCTGCTTTGCAAATCTGTGTGATCACATCAAACACAAAAGTTTGTGATCTATCCATTAATTACATCAAAGCACGTGCTTCAAGTGAAAAGGAGGTAATATTCTTACTACAAAGCAGAGCTTCATCTATAACCACCATATCAAACCCATGGCTACATCAGAAACAAAAAATGTCTCAAGAGAATCTACAAATAAAAAATTCATCTCATCTCCCTGCAAACTTGCCTCAAGATTTGTCATTAATCGATTTTGATGAAAATATCTTGAAGGAGAATCCCAAATTTGAGGATGCACTTCTTCGAAAAGAAACAACATAGTGGACAACTCAACTAAAGAAGCACTCAAAAACTTCTCTACACTTGCAAGATTTTGCAACAATCGATCTCCACTCGTGGTCGCGCAAACTGCGTGGTCATCGGGATCACTTAACACCAACGGCTCCCTACACAGCGAAACTGCATCGCCTCGCAAACAGGCTGCAGACACACAGTTTCTCTCTCTCTCTGAGGCCACCTTTCCTCATTCTGAGATAAGTTTACTTCGAGATAAGTTTACCTCTCGACCCAAACAAAGCCTCACGCACAAACTAGAAAAAACCAACTCACGAAACTTTCCTAGAGGATTTCAGTTCAAAATATCTTGAAGGAGGACGCCCGCAATGAATGCAGTCGCACATGATTTTCGAGACCCACACCCACCTCGCATGCATCAAGGAGGATCAGATCCTGAAGAGATTTGGCAAAGAAAAATGTGACTCCACCCACTCCCTCTCCCTCACGCAAGGGATCAAAACAAAGATTTTGGTGAAAAAAAAATGGGTGGTCTGGTGGCCACCAAAGGATTCCATCACGGCAAGCAAAGGCGGAGGCCAGGTCAAAATTTGGCGAAGATGGGGGAGGCCAGGTGGCGAAAGGAAGCCCAGCCCGGCATTACATTCTCCTCCCCTTAAGAAAGCATCGTCCTCGATGCGACATAACACAACGGAAAAAAAGGTTCAACAAGGGAATAGATAAAGAAGAAAGTACCTATGGTTTAAAATTTTAGTTGATTAAAGCACGGTCACAAGGTAGCCTTAGGAACATTTGGTAGAAATTTTAACTTTCAATGTTCTGTGAAGATTGGCAGTTCTTTCTTGTTCATCATTTCATTAGTCTCTTTCCATTATCATTATTTTAGTTTAATTTCTTTTAAAATTTCATCATTGAAGAGTTTTGATTTATTCCTTATTGTGGGTGCCCAACATGAACTACTAACACAACACCCTATCAGGTTCACAAGACACTACAGATTCACAAGCACACAAGTATATACTTCAAGATTGTATTACACCACAAAAGGTTACTCAAATACGGAATGGAATAGGCACACTCCACATAACATAGTACTCATCACACATCAATGACTGACATACCAAAATACTTAACCAAAACAGTACTACAATCCACTAGACATTTCCTCAATTTGCATCAATGAAAACTCACATAACACCAAACCATGCTACAGGTACATAGTGTCCACAAGGGGATCAATGACATAACCACAACATCACAACACATATCCATCTGACATGAGTAACACATACATCAAAAGACCACTACCAAACATCACAATAACTCAACATATATCCCAAACATCAACCATACATACAAAATATCATAAGCCTCCCTCAAACTCTTATGCCTCCTCAAGTCTCTTATGCCTCCCTCAAACTCTTATGCCTCCTCAAGTCTCTTATGCCTCCCTCAAACTCTTATGCCTCCCTCAAACTCTCTATGCCTCCCTCAAGTCTCTTATGCCTCCCTCAAACTCTTATGCCTCCCTCAAGTCTCTTATGCCTCCCTCAAACTCTTATGCCTCCCTCAAGGAGGCCGGTTGTCCCTATGGTCCAAGACACATAGAGTTCGAACACTCCTAACCCAAGTGACATAATAACGCGTGGTTCAACAACCCGCTAGTTATATGTACCCCTTGGGGCGTACCCCCATACAACGAAGCGGGTCCATAGGTCCAACCAATCCATGGTGCATCCCATGACCCTATTCCACACATCACGACATTAGAACCAGCACAACAATCCAATCAAAGTGCCAAGTGGCAAAGTACAAGCCTTGGGCAAGGCGGTAAGAATTCCAAATTTAAAAGAAGACCCCAAATCAAGCTAAAATAAATGGCCAAATAGCCAAAGTTAGTATCAAAATCCCCATGTTAGTGCCACAAACCAAGGAAATGCCCAAAATTGTAAAGCATTGCAATCAAGAAAAGATGCTGGTCCTTGCAAAATAAAGTAAAAGCTCAATTTACGAATAAAATCAACTTATAATAATGTCACATTACGATAACTGTGTGGCCTTATCTAGCCACCAAAGGGGTACTCAACGAGTTGCTAGCACTCGGAACATCGAGCCTCAGCTCGTAAAATACATATCAATAATACAACTGTCATCACCTCCATCTGAATCATCCCGCCACCCTTCGACAAGGCTAAACATAGTCATAGATACACTAAGGTTGCATACATACAACCACATAGGGAGAGAGGAAAGAATCACATGTTATCTACTAAACCGAGTTTTAGCTCGAGTTATTGACCCATGGTACACCATTCCTCACTCTCAACATACACTTCTACCGATTTCCCTCAGGATCGGTTAGCGTAAGGTTCACAACATAACATACAACAACATCACTAACATAACGGTGGCACACACATAACTACCATAACGTCTCACGTATGGTATGTATACAGGGTAGATCACAATCATACATTCACAGGGCGTAACACATCACTTTACCACATTCTGCACCCAAAGTGCAATCACCATACGATAGGGTTCATACACTCACCGTATGACCCAAAATCACAACATGAAGCATTACATATTACACAACTCATATATACGATGAACATAGTACATCACAACATAACATCCATTGCTACATAACAAGGTGGTACACACATTTCTTCAAAACATGGTAAAAACATCATGATACAACTCATTTCTTTTAACATCAATCTAGTCATACAACACACGATACACTTACATATCACAATATGTCACAATGTTCCAACACTATGTCATCCACATTATAATTCTTTTCACACATCACAAACAATAAATTCACACGTGAACTCTTCATAGAATCCACAAGAAGGAGAGAGAATACTCTCATCCCCAACACATCAACATGATCACAAACACGCACAAGGTGACATACACATCATGTGCGTTCACAATATCACAATTACGACAATAATCACATCACGCTTAAAGCACATTACTCTTCCAATATAAATCATCATCATGCAACATCATCATCATCATGCAAGTATCATCATGTAACACCACCACCACCATGTAACATCATCATATAACACCAATCCGGCCCATAGGTTCGAGAGCATGAACCTACGCTCGATACCAAAGTGTAACACACCAAAAATACACACAAAGACAACACAAAGAAATACAGATAACTTTTTTTTTTTTTTGACTTGCTTTGACACAACACGACACAACATGTCGTCACAAGGGTACAACCAACACTAGGAACCACTTGTTACGGGGAGACCACAAGGTCAAACACGGAAACGTTCACACCTATCAAGGACAATTTACTTTTCCTTTTTACAAGACAACATGGAAGTCCAACCACATGACACACTTACATTAAGGGGCATCCCACGAGGAAATTCTTGTTAAATTTTCTTGTTTACTAAAGTGTCTCTTAATTCTTAACTTACGTTCTTATAAAATTTCATGTAATGATTCACACAATTCTTTTCACAAGGGAGAACTTCTTTCTTTTCAACTATTGACTAAATAGCTTAAGGCCAAGCTTTCTAAACTAGGATCATCAATTTTATGTCCAAATCTTTCTTATTCATTTGATTTTAGAACATTTTCCATTTCTTACAAGGTTAATTAATCTTACTCAAGCCACTAACACATGTTCCACACCTCTATTGCACAGGTGAAGGCATAAGTTCCGATTGAGTGAAAGTACCGCTTAGGGTTCATAACAATAACCTTCTTGTTTAAGGATCAAATTTTGACCTTGCTTAAGAAATATCACCATGAATTAAGGCATGGGTTAACAGAACAGGACAACAGAATTTAGCTTCAGGGTCACATGGTTTACTATCCGTCTTTTATTGAGGTTAAGGGTTTATCAAGATTGGTTAAATGTTCCATCTAGACTTTACTTAATTAAGTTTGACAAAGGAAAATTTCCAAATGATAGAGAGAGATTTAAGGTTTAATTAATCAATTTCCTCCTACTTATTAAATCCTATCATCTTCTAAAATCTAACCATTGATTTCACCATGAGGTCATTTAAGATTTCACCATAAAAGGATAATGTTTATTAGCTTGGCTCGAATAAAAAAAATAATAATAATAAGTTATCATATTTCGTTACAAAAGATAGTTTCCTCTTGATTGTTCCAGGTCTCAAAGGTTATCAAGTAGATCACATCTACATTAATATGTTCATATATATAAATTTTTAGTTTAACTTTTATCAGGATTATCCAGCTCACTTTATAGTGCTTACAAACTCATTGCTACTAAGCCTTAGGAGGATTTACAACTCAACATTTTAACTCAAGAGCAAAGTTTAACAGTACTCGTTTTGGAAACAAAACAAGGTTATATCAATTCATTCCAACATGATGCACAAATCAAAGGGACATACCATCTCTATTGAACCATGACTAGGGAGCAAGAGAGTAATAACATGGGACATGCCCCACTACTATACTAAGGGTTAAAATTCACTAGAATATCCCATAACCAAGCGGTAATCAAATTTCATCTTTCACATGATAACCAAACAAGCCAAAGTTTCAACAGTTACAACAACAATACTCTACAATACATTTACTAGGCACTGACCCTTCTTCTAAAATGTCCAAAGGCCCTTTCCAAATTTTATAACATAATACACATTCGTACAAAGGAACATCATAACCAAGATTGATGCAATAATCTACAAGTCTTTCCATCATCTAACCACGTAAGCCATCTCGAACAATTATTAATAACTTTGAGTCGGTTCCATGAGAATCGAGCAAGATAAGACTATACATAGCAACAATAAGCTACTAGCTAACAATACCATGAAAGGAAACATTCTATTTCAGAAATGGATCAAAGTTCTAACCTCTAACAACCTTTTGAAACAAGATATAATTTTCAACATATCAACTAAGAAGAAAACCATAAGTTTTAGTTATGAAAATACCTCTAAAACTACAAAAGTTTGACAACCAAATACGCAAGACTATGAAATTTAAATGATTAGACACAAGAGTTGAGAGTATTAGGATTTCAATCATATAATCCCGTAGATTACGTGATTGAAATCTAAAGTGTAACCCATCAATCCACATTCTCAAGGTGAAGTCAAAAGATAAAACCAGACCCGATCTTAGCTGCCAAAAAGAATATAGTTTTGGAATCGTTCCGTAGGGCCATAGGCCTAATAGGCTATAAACGAACAACGAGGGTAAAAACAAAGTTCCATCATGTAATCAAAAAGGTTTAAAGGATGAAAATCTTATATTCAAACCCACAACCATTATATCTTAGGTAATAAGTGACTTCATAGCTAATAAGGATGAGTGGAAAGGACGGTAAGAATGTCCGGAATAGGTATTGCCTAACAACTTACCTACTGAACATAACCAGGGCTGGAATAGCGACAAGCCTCATTAATACCCAAGTTGAGTAGGCAATCTAGCATTCTAAACACATCCTTGCAATTTTCATAATACCTTAGATTTATAATCCTCCCGATTTAGAGGAACATAGCCATGAATCTAGACTTGGTTGAAATTTTCCGACATCAACTCACTTCCTAATATCATAAACGATGTATACAAAGGAAAAGGTCTCTCAACTCTCCTTAATTTACATCTCATCACTAAGTTTATGGTAACCTATGCAGTGATTAAACACATAATATACCATTGAAGATAGATATCCTCCAATAACGAACTTCTATAACGATGTAATTACAATTATTACGTTCGACACATAAAAAAACTATTCCATAGCTTCTTTTCCCTTTTTGACAACAAAATATATTCACGACCTTCCATCACAATCATTCTAAATTTGCAATGAAAGGTCACTCATCAAGAAGGAAGTACAAAACAAGTTTGACTAAATTAAGGAACTTCATGTTACCTTAAGCAGTTGATGAAAACCTTAACTTTCACGAACCGTGAAAGATATTACCTTACTCCATCAAGGCATTATGTCTATACATGATTAAATCGATCACACAAGGAATCATCAACATACCATATCTTAACACCATAAAGGTCATTAATTTTATCAAATTTTACTCATAGAAAGAGTAGAATCAAAATGGGGTTCTATCAATAATTTATGCCCTTCTATCAACCTAGGACATATTTTCGGCCCAAAACTTCCTTCTTAACAAGCATATATATTGAACTTCTAATTTCCAAAAGCCCTAATAATTTGCACAATACACGAAGTGCATAATCACGCTTATCATAAAAATAATAATAATAATTTAACTGTATGTTTTCCTCTAGGGCAACAACATAACAGGAAACCAATACTAGTCAACGCTGCAACGTTCTAGGGGCGATTACATACCCAGGTTCACAAAAGAAACAACGACATTTTTGCAGAAGGAAGTAACTTTAAAATTATATATATATATATATATATATATATATATATATATATGATCAATCAAAGCATACACTGAGAACCTTTGTTTGTTTTATATATAAAAAGGGTTTGATCACGTCAACAAGAACAACCAACAGAGGCAAATCTAGAAGTAACAAACTGTTAACCATATATTGAACACAAATCCACAAAATCACAGATTTAAACCAATTTCTAGAAAGAAAAAGTTTCATTTCAAGAGGTTTATTAGATACTAGCATATTATGTATATGGTTAGTCTATCTTGCCTGTTTTAACGCATCCAGCAGGGACTGCTACAGCCACACGCCCTTCGCTTTATCCTCTGCTTCACTGGTCTTTTCTTGCAATATACCACACCAGGATTCCCTTTTGAAGGCACGACTAGAAGGATGCAATAGGTGGCTGTCCAAACACTAGATTGCTTCAATGCAGCTGCTTTGGGGGGAGAGTACAGCAATGAACCTTCACACTGCCTATAAAGATCACCAAGACTGGATTTGCCTCTTGCAATAAAGCCTTCGAATCAGACGAACCAAATACCCATCATAAGGGCAGGCCCTAGTAGTACTCAGCACATAAGCTAGGCAAGGCTTGCAGTAAAGATGTGTGCATCGGGTTTGCACAGCCTCATTAGGGTAAACAAGCTACCTACAAACTGGACAGAAAACCAATTTATGAGAAGACAGAGGCCGTAGTCGGTGGAGCAGCTGAAGTGGAATAACTCAACGGAGGTAAAAATTGTGTGAAGGTGACGAAACAGAAGAAATATCTCCATTTCCACAGACAACAGCAACCTTGCCAGCAATCATCACATCAGTGGCTCTCATCAGACCATCTAGCAGAGAGTGCCTGCATCCGTACAAGCTATCGAACTTGCTCTTGGTAATAGAATCATTGTCATTAATAGCAGGGAAGAGCAGCGATCCAATAGCTTGCATTTGGTACAGCCTGTGAACACCGGTAGTTGTTTCCTCAGATACAACAACCAATCTTTCCTTCCTCTTGTGATATATGAGGACAACATCAAACTCTCGGTGAACATTACAGCTGTAGCTTGTAAGGTGTGATAATTCCAACAGCACCCTTTATGCCTGCCAACATAGTGACTCGTTGAAGATGCTCATATAATTGCAAGGCAAATTGTGCTTCATGAATATTCTGACATGATACAGATCCACGCCTAAGAGATTCTCTTCCATGCGTTACAGCGTAAAACAAGTAAAGTTTCAAAAGAGAATCCTTGCAATAATTTTCATCAGGTCTCCTGGTAACTCTCTCACTGTCACAAGGTTGATTTTGAGAAACAAAACTCAAGTACATGATCTGATCAGTCCAAAAATATCCTGCTACCTTCATCTCCCCATACATTTTCTCCAACATTGCATAGATCTCCTGTGCCTGTGGGTGTGATCTATCACCAACACAAAAGGCATGCGCCAATATTACAGCAAAGCACGTGCTTCATGAATATTCTGATCTGAAACAGATCCGCCTCCAAGAGACCCTCTTCCATGAGCTACATCGTAAAACAGTAATGTCTCAATAGAGAATCTCTGTAATAAAATTCATCGGGTCTCCTGGTAACACTCTCACTGTCACTTAATCGATTTTGATGAAAATATCTTGAAGGAGAATCCCAAATTTGAGGGTGCAGTCGAACTGAACAGATAACAACATAGTGGACAACCTGCTCGTTGGAAGCACTCAAAACGGCTTCTGCTACAGCTGCAAGATTTTGCAACAACTGATCTCCACTGTGGTCGCGTGCAACCAGAACATCAGGATCAACACCACGGCTCCCTGGCTCGCCCTGCAGCAGCTGTCCTCTCTCTGGAGGCCACTGGTTTTCTGAGATAAGTTTACCTCGACCCTGTAGCTGCTGCATACAGCCAAATCTTCCTCACGGCACTTTCCTAGGAGGATTTCGCCAACGCTCCACGATATCGCCCACACCGCATGATTTTCGAGACCCACACCCACCTGTACGCATCAAGGAGGATCCTGAAGAGATTTTGGCGAAGAAAAATGTGACTCCACCGTATTTTGTTAAAAATTATAAAAATTTATATATATTTATTTATGAAAATAATAACATCTTATTAGTTGAAAAATACAAATAATAATAACTATTTAAGTAAGTGTGAAACCTATAATATACTTGCCTTCAAAAATACTAATAACTCATAATAAGTGAAATATATAATTGCCTCACTCCACCCTATTTCAAAGGTGTTGAAATAGTTAGAAAATATTAAACAGAAGTAGAACATGATTCTATACCGAGAGATGCTCATTTGACAATCAATAACTCGCAGGTAGTAGTAGGGTGTTTATGTCGGTTAAAAACAAAATTACACTTAAAATATACTTGATGCCACAAAACACACAACGACGGTAGCTAAAAGGGAGGAGACCGTAACAGACATTGGCATACGTCCATTATCCCTTCTCAAAAACATCCCCTCCAATATTCCGTACCCATTCATTACTATGAAGCCCGATAACATCAGTTGAAGAAACATACCCTCCAGAGCTGGATACCCTTTCTTCAATACCTGTGCTATTCCATTCAACAATGCTATCAGGTTGATGACCACCAAAGTTGCTGGAGGAATAAACATTGTCGATGCCACCCCAAATTCATAGATTTCTGCCTCGTATCTTTTGGCTGCTTCACTGTCTGACACTTTGCTCGTCACCTCGAAACCCACTTCAGAAATGCCCATTAATTTGCAGAGAACTTGAATCAATCCAAACGGATACGACGACGTGCCTTTTATCATCCACATCCTGTGCTCGTTCCACCAGCTCTTTGCTGAACCTCCTCCTCGAATAAACTCTATCACACTGTGTGCATATGCAGATACTGACAAATACACAAAGAGGAGGAACCATGGACTTGAAATCTGGGAAAAGAAAAAAATTAACTATTAGATGGTGTCTGTCTATGATTAGGATGCTATTTAGTCGGATCTTAAATGGGTTGAAAGAAAAGATACCTGAGGAAATAATGATCTGCCGTTGAGTGTACATAATGCTGGAACCAAACCGTAACAGAGTATGTGCAAGCAGGAGGGAGCCCATAAACAGTAAAACCCGTAGCACATTCTTTGTGCAATACTAACACGGTGAATTCCATACAGAAATGGGCAAAACTTGCTCACGAAAATCTCGAATAGACCTGCTGTCCATCTCTTATGTTGAATGAGTGTATCGTTCAAGTTAACAGGCGCGTGACCATGAAAGGCATTTCGTTTTGGAACACAGTAAACGGATTTCCAACCTCTGCATTGTATCGTAAACCCTGTCAACACATCCTCCACCGCACACCCATAAATCATTCCAACCTGCAACATTAAAACATAAATCGTTGACTATATGCATATTTCAGGGTTACCATAAATCATTGAATGTAGATATTTTACATTTGCATTTACCTTTTTCCCCAAAAGGAGTTCTTCTCGTAGGTGCACTGGGCAAGTATTCTTGCCTCATTTAACATCTCCGATGGGCTTGATTTCTCCCTTATTAAATTCACAGAAAGCATTGAGGGTTTAAGGGAGCTCTGTTGTGGTTCGCTTCCGCATAAAACATCTCTTCGGTGAACGCAGCCTGTACCCCCGTATGGTGGTCCTCCTGTTCCATCGAATCCTTCAAATTGTACCTGCAAATGTCGATATATACAGTGTGTTAATTACATATTGATGTTTCGAATCAACAAAGAAAACACCCAGTTGCAGATACTCACATCGAAAATCCTCTTGAGACGATTGGCATAGAGATCGTTTTTGGTAATGCTATGAAACCTTTGGGGAAATTGCACAAACCCGAGCTGGTGATCAGTCTGAGGATCCATGAAAAAACACATAGCTTCACGCAGGGCTTCACAGTTGTTGGCGTACATGTCACAGTCAAGAGTAAGAATGAAGGGAGCATTGCTCATTACAGCTGAGACTCTAATCTGCAAACATGATTTCAAGAAAATTAGTATAATAATAGAGACGTGATTATCTGTGCGCAGGATATGAAATTAAAAATTCAGCCTTAATGAATCAGACATGATTATTAAGGAAATGTGATCCAAGCAGAATTATTATTACCAGAACGTTAAGAGCTCCGGCCTTAAAATTGTGCGGGTGTTCAGGTCGCTTTTCACGGGACACGTATACAAGACTGGGCAAATCATGCCCCTCCACGTCACTGTCCTTACCCTTCTCTAGCAAAATCTGCATACAGTTATAGCGAAAATAACAATCAGTAATGAAATATGTACAATTTAAAGTGAAAAACGGAAACGTCATTTTTATTGTGGGTGACCTCAACAATACTGTGATGATCTCGTGAAGAAACTCCAGAGCTCCATTCTTTGAATCCTTTGTGATCTTTCCACTTGTCTTGTGGGACAGTACCCCTTTGCACAGTGCTATTTATGGAATATTTCATGTCCTCGTACATATTCTAACCAAAAAGAAAACATGATAAGGACCAAATACTGAATTTAAAAAAGGCAATATGAATTTATTTCATAGGATATCCTTCGACGTAGAATGGTAGATCACCTAACCTTGAGATTTTCCCATTCCACTGCGAAGCTCAAATTCTTATGTGGGTAACCATCGCGTTCATTGAAATATGCATCTGGGCATCTCTGTTTGATGGAATACTTGTGGCAGAAAGGAACCCAAAACTTTGCGAAGCGTGAAGCTTCGAACAGGGCATAAAAGGTGAGTACAGATCCTCCATCATCTGATACATAGCAGGAAAGTTTCTGTACGGGATAATCATGAGCCAGAGTGGACAATACAGTGTTTACAGTATTGAGAGGAGGTTCTTTAGTCGGATCTGCTGTGCATATAAATATATCCACAGCCGGTAGCTCTTTTTCAAACCTGTCCATATTCAAACAAGTTAGTTCACATCGAAATCACGCCTATAAAATTGATTATTACCTATAAAATATAGATGAAAATTAACCAAATCGAAATCTCATAAACCCAAATATTCCTGAATAGACGAAGATTAACCACTAAAATTTACATTGAATCACACCCTAAAAGTCGTAGTCTTACCTATCAGAAAGTCTTTTTGGGAAAGTCTCGCGACAGACTGGCCGCCACCTGAATGCCTGGTCTAATATCCAACAGAAGGCAAAGCCTAGCTCTGCACCAAATACCACTATCCATGACAAATAACATTCGTTTGGAATATGGGTAATCCTATACCATATAAGAACCAAAATTGCAACAAAATATATGCAAGCATAAGCTCTGTTTATCTTTGCACAGGGTTTTTCTACTGTGGTGTAGAGAGCAGAGTCAGTGGACACCATCTTGTTTTTCTTCTATCTATGAAGAATGGAGTAGAATGATTCAGAGCGCAAATATTTATAATTAGGCAGGCAAAACGCCAATGAAGACTGAGTGGAGCTCACGCATTTAAAATTAATAATTTAGGAGTTAAAGATTGTTGCAGATTCACGTAAAGCTGAATTTAAAAATCCTAAACTTCATAATTATTGAAATAAAATATTTATTTCAAAACTTTCGGTTAATTAAAATTAAGAAATTATTGAACCTTGAGAGTGAGTACTATACAAAAATATCATATCACTTAAAAAGGAACTAATAATGTGATATATTGCTCCTCATATTCTGACTTTGAGAATAATCTGAACAAGTTTGGGTATGTAGGGGTCTGGTCTATAACAGAAAACTGGAATTAAAAACAATTGTCTCTCATCGAGAGTAGTTGTTTTCCTATAAATAAATAAATTGGCAACAGCAACGCGTATCTAATCTTCTCCGTCGCTAGTTATTCTCAAATTTTGACTCAAAGGACGACTGCTCTATTATTGCACATATTTGCATGAGAAAAATAGTGTGCATAACATATGATAACTTTTTGTTTTTGGTTTAACTTTTACTCAAATTTGACGTCTAATGACGGCTTCATATTTTACTTCACTTTATGGGAGCAGTTAACAAAATCATTTTTTAATAATTGGTATTTATATAGATATGGACCTCCTTTTATGTCATAAAGAATGTATAGCTGATTATAATGTGATTAGTAGTATATATGTATATTAAGATCATTATTTAGTTAAATAATTATGATTGGGGAATTCCAATTCATTGGTGTTACTTTAGAAATGATTATAGTCACATTTATTAGTCATGTGTTGTCAAATATCTACAAGAATTTAGACATTTCTGAAATAATACTATACAACACCTCCCACATTGTCATCTTCATCACCACTACAATTCTTTTAATAACTAAATCATATTTATATTTAATTGATAATTAATAATATATATATATCTATATATATATATATACATATATACATATATGTATATACATATATACATATATGTATATACATATACATATATATAACTTTTTAAATTAAAATTTAATACTAGATATAAGATAAAAAGTACAACGAAGTGAATTGCCTCCTTCTTGCCTTCTTCGCATCACAAACCCCCTTCGACATGCAAATCAATTATTTAATTAAAAACCACAAATTAACGTGTAAAAATATTATTAAACTAAAATTTAGTAATAGTTTTATCAATGCTTCAAAACAATTATTCATACATTTAATGAACAAAACATAGATAGATTTAATATTTTTTATCTACATTTTTCTTGAAAATAGTATTTCAAATAGAATCTTCTAACAAGTTTTTTTCAAATTTTGTTTCCATGTTTGTTGCAATAATGATTATCAAAGAATAATTTCAATACATGCAATAAATTATGATGACTAGGAATGCATGTTAGATAACTCCCATTAGTGAGAAGTTTCATGTGAAAAACTATTCTAACATTGTTGTACGGAACTTATAAGGAAGCAATAGAAAGTATGTCTAACCTAGGGAATTCATGTAACCATCCAAAAAAGTTAAATGTTTGCTAGAAAATGATATTGTTATTAATTATGATTTAGATTTTAGAGACACAACAGATCTAACAAAACATTAAAATAGTGAATTTGAAAATGGCATGAAACATCTCAAATATCACATTTCATTTAATTGACTTTTTGAAAGGGATTTTGTTGTAGTGGTGACAATCTAGTCAAAGGATTGAGTCCTCTTGGTTTAGCAACAATGTTGGAAATGAAAAATCAATCTCCAAATTATCTTTAGACATCGTGTTTTCTATACTTTGAATAAAAGTGGAAAGTTATTTTCCATTCAAATAACCTTGTATATTAACAATAATCACTTCTAAAAATTAACTTGAATGAAACCTAAAACTCTACAAAAAAATTTAGGTAATAAGAAGGTGATGAAGAAATCATATTACAAATTTACTTCAATAAAATCCCAAAAACATTAAACCTTATATTTTTATAGAATTTCATGATTATTTTCGTAGGTATTATTGTGGTTACAGTTTTGCATTAACAAGAGTTCTCCCATATTTGAATTATACAAATGAGAGAATGGTTGTTTTTCATTTGTGATTTGAAATTGTTAAGATATAAAAACTTGAAGTGAAAGCCAACTATGCCCTTATACATATCCAAATATATATCTATTGGCATTTGCAATTAATAATTGGTATTAAGCTCAAACTGTTATCACCGAATCACAACACCCTTATGTTTCCATAAGTGCATATACTTGAACTTACGGTGTGATTGGATAACATGGGTACTATCTCCAAGTTGTGGGACTTGCTACTTGAGATAGACCTCCAGAGAAAGTTGGTTCTTGCTCCTAAACTACCTGCCACAATCTACTCTAATGCAGGGGAAACTAACTATTCTAATCTAAATTTCCAAGGGACCAAGGAGAGAGAATGCATAAAATGAAAGCCTACACTAAAGTGGTGATACACCAGAAAAGGAGGGTGTGAGAGTAGTCTCCAAATGTGTGAAATACAGAAGCAAAGTGCACACTAGAAGAGGTGATGACAGTTCTCCATAATCTAGCAAAATGCATTCACAACAATATTAATAGACACAATATTCTTGTAGAACATAATAATAGACACAATATTCTTGTAGAAAGATTAAAGGGGCAAGAAGAATGCAAGAAAACACGGCGGGGAAGATACATCCACAAAATGATATTTTATTGCTTCATGATATGCGCATACCAATCTATTACAAGATCAGTCCTGGATCACCATGCAAGGAGTCCACTACAAGGGCCTGCAGCACATTGGCTTCACAAAGCAATTTTGACAGAGCTTTGCTATTTGAAAACTCCCCTCTTTACAATGAGCCCAACACTCCAATTTATAGAAAAATAAGAAGGGAAAGAGGAGGGAAAATGGAAATTCCAAAATCTGTCCTTCAACCACCTATAAGAGGCATTAAATGGAGTAAAATGATTATATATTACTTGTAAAAGGCTCCCCATACTGTCCCAGTGCATCAGAGAAAGAATGATGACCATGCCTCTTAATTGCACTCCCAACCACCAAATAAAACACTGTTATGAACCCAGCCACGTTTTCTTAAAAATATCAACCAATATCTCATCAAATCTAGAATTTCTTGATTTTTGTTCATTGGGCTCGGAGCCATGATTCCAACGGTACCAATTTTGTGCGATTTTGTTGAGAAATGCAAAATTTATGGCCTTCTAAGTGCGGGCAGCTATTTTGGGTCTGGCAAGCGTTTTCTGTCATTTGACGGGAATGAGCATTAACTGACTGGAGCTGAATATGTTTCTTTTATTTTATGAAAATCAGAGCTCGGAGTCAAAAGTTATGGCCGTTTGAAGTTTCATGGGTCAAACGTTGACTTTTCTTCTTCGTCTTCGGCCGCTTCGCTTTTCGCGTCCCACGTGTCCCTCGTGTACTTTTGGCCCAGATGTCCCGGATGAAAGTCACCTGTTTCGCCGAATCAGCCGGTTCGCGTCCTCCACGTAATTTTGGCCCGGATGTCCCAGACCGCGTGAAACAAGACTTAGGCAATTTTTTCCCTCTTTCGGATTCGGCTTTTCGCGTCCCACGCGTCCCGACATCCCAACTGTCCCGCAGATGCCTGGACTAGGACTTAGCTGATTTTCTTCATTTTTACGGCCCCAAGCTTGGTACGATGAACCTCAGTTCAACCCGAACTGGTACGACCCGAGCCCTTCAGACCCGAAATGCTCTAAAACAGTCTTGCAACATTATTTTTTGCATTTTTTCCATTTTTCTAACTCGTTGCAATTTATTCTTGGATGGGAGAGTTAGAAAAAGCCGAGGGACCTCAAAAACATGATTTTGGGCCTTGAATCAATCTACTTGCTCAAATTCAATAATTTGATACATGTTACCAAAATTACCTTGAGGGTGAATTTTGGATAACACAAACTATAACTCAGAGTGCAATTAATTAAACTAATTCCTATGCATTTCTTTCTCAATAATTTCTAAAATCCACTAGGCCACACTTGTTATTTATCATTCACCAATCATAACCACATTTTCAAAATATAAGACACATCTTTAAACATCTATTGATTATATCCAATTTACTATATTTTAATTACAATGTTTTTAGATGAATTTGACCATGATGAGCATAGCTCCCTAGCTTAATTTTTCAAAAGATGGCGACTTCATCCTAGAAAACCTAATGTTCACATTTTCAAATCCACAAGTTAATGTATTTATTCATGTATCAGTTAAATGGGAATATATTAGCATAACAATAACCTATATAAGAAAAATAAATTAACACTCTCAAAGGACATTGCACCTCATATTTTTGGACAACATACGATATTAAAAAAGGAACAGAAGTGCAAAATCATTATCTCACTCATTTTCAAATAGATATATACTTATACACATCATTAAAGTTGACCTAGGTCATTTTCTATGTTACATCAAATCCCAAAGATAGTTTCTAAGTGTTAGATGTAACACCCGCTAAAACACACACAAATACAACATTGAAAAACTCGGATAACTCTTTTTTTAACTTACTTGGAGTTTACAAGGCGAATGACCAGGATGACCGTAAGGGGCTACGACCAACCCTCAATAAGCTTGATGCAACAATGACCACATAGGCAACAAGGAAACATACAACACCCAACATGAACAATTTAATTTTCTCTTCGCAAGGCACAATGTAATAGTCTAAACACAATACACGATTCTGATTAAGGATGTCCCATGGTATAAAATATTTTAAGGTCATGTATTTACAAAAATGTCTTTCAAACTTGACTTTACGAACTAGAAGATTCATGTTTTGATTCACACATTTCTTTTTACAAAGGTGAACTTCTTTCTTTTATACTATTGACTAATTAGCTTAAGACCAAGTTTTCTAAGAAAAAGGATCATCAAATATAAGCCGATAAGTTGATTAATTATCTTGATTTATAAAGGGAATTTTATGTTCCTCGCAAGGTCAATTATTCCTACTCAAGCTATAGAAACTTGTTTCCTACCTCCATTGCACAAATGAAGAGCACAAGATCCAATTTTGATGAAAGTTTCGTTTAGGTTCAGAGCAATAATCTTCTATGCACAAGGATCAAAACTTTAACATTACTTAAGAAAGATTACAATGAACCATGACAAGGGTTAAGGAAGCAAGTCAAAAGGAATTTAGCTTTAGGGTCTCATTACTTATTGACCAGTATTTTATTGAGGCTAATAATTCATCAAGATTAGTTAAAAGCTTCATTTAGACTTTGGTTGATTAATTTTGACAAAGGAAAAAAAAAAACATTTCAAATGATTGAGAGAGATTCAACGGTTTGTGAATCAATTTCACGTCGTACTTAGATAACCTTATTATCTTCCAAAAACTAATCATTGATTTCACCATAAGATCATTTAAGAATTCACCATAAAAGGATAATGTTGATTAGTTTAGCTTGGGGAAAAACAAGGTAAATATATTTTTATTACAAAATCTAGTTTCCTCTTTGATCACCTAAGGACCCAAAAGTTATCAAGAAGCTCACATCTACATTAATTTATTCGTATATATATATTATTTTAACTTTTATAACTTTTATGAGGATCATCCAACCATTTTATTATGCTTAGAATTACATTGTTACTATGTCTTAGAAGGGTTTACCACAAAACATTTTATCTCAAGAGAAAAGTTTACCATTACTCATTTGTGAAAACTATACATGGTTACATCAATTCTTTCCAACACAACACACAACCCAAAGGGAAAAACCAACTCTATGGAACCATGACTAGGGAACAAGAGAGTAATAACATTGGTCACGCCACACTATACTATTCTTAGAATTTCTATAATACATTAGAATCACCCATAACCATGTGGTAATCAACTTTTATATTTTCCATGATAACAAAACAAGCCAAAGTTTCAATAGTCATGACAACATTACTCCACAACACATAATACTAAGGCATTAGTTTTCTTCTAAATTCCCCACATAACCCATTCCAGATTTTTACAACATAAAAGTATTCATACAAAAGAACTTCACAACCAAGTTTGATGCAATATTATACAAGTCTTTCCCTCATCTACTCGCATAAGCCATCTGCAACAATTATTAACTTGATTCATTTCGTGAGAAATGAGCAAGATAAGACTACACAAAGTAACAATAAGCTACTATCTAACAATATCAAGAAAGGAAACATTCTATTCCAAGAATTGGCTCATAGATTTAAATACTAACAACCCCTTAAGATAAATAAAAATTTCACCATGCCAATCTAAGAAGAAATCCTTATACTTCAGTTATAAACATTGTCTCAAAGAAACAAAAATTTAACAATCATTTGAGAAGGGAACATTGGTCTTATTAAGTTAGAAACAACAGTCTAGTGTAACAGAATTTCCATTGAATAAACAATTAGGTTATAATATTGAGAACTGATATTCAAACCAACATTCTAAATTCATAAAAAAGGTACCAAAGGCACAAGCTACGATACTAAATTTCTGAAACGACAAAATTGAACAATTAATCCAAGAGGAAACACAGGATTCAAAGGTTAACACGAAAGGTTGAGTGTATTAAAATTTTAATCATGTAATCATATAGATTATATGATGGAAATCTAATACATGACCACCACTCAACATTGTTTAAAAGGAAGGAAAATAATACTAGTTTTGGCCATTGACTCCAAGGAATTTCACAATCATTCAAGAAGAGGCCACTACCCTTATAGGCTAGTAACAAAAAGCAAGAGTAAAAGAGAGTTATGTCATAAAATTTAACATTTTAAACATCAATCCAAGTTTTACCACACTAGGGATTTCCAAACCTTCTCTATCAGTATATAGTTTTAGGTTAAAACAATGTGGATCAACACTTTCCACCTCAAGTTATTTTAAAGTACCCCTTGTTAACATATTCAAACCATTCAAAAAGGAAAATTGCATTTATGAGTATCACCAAAAGCCATTAAATTAACATCAACTTCAAATATAAATAAACAATGCATCTATATATAAATACCCCCAAATATCCCTAATGCTCTTAACCATTCTATCAAGTCAACAAGATATCAACACACATATGTCATCCAAAAGTCAATAAAAATTAGTGAGATGCACAATTATAAATATGCCACCAAGAGTCATCATGAGTAGAATTATGCCAAGGTAGTTCTGACAATAAAGGAGTACTATCCATAACACACACATGAAACTACAAATCTTGGTGACGAAAAACCTTTGTTACGGTTTAAGCTTCATAAGGAACGTCAAAGTGCCCCTCACAAAAAAAG